>JASAOG010000236.1:515000-935000 GCA_030265305.1 Biomphalaria pfeifferi
TCGCCCTCATGCGCTTCGGCGCCCTCCTGTAATTAAATTATTTATCAAATCACTCTCCCGCCCCTCCGTACACACGCCTAATTTTTACCCTGGGCAGATCAAAAAATTTTTTGTTTGTTTATAAGCACCGCTATCTCTTCCGCCCCCCCCCCCCTCAATTTTGCTGGCTATAGCTCCATTGCACCCGCCACCATTGACCAAAGTCGCGGTTTCGTGTTTCAAAACGTCCTCCTAAAATCCCCTTCCCCTCCCTAAATATGCGACGTCTCCTCCTCTCTCATCATTGATGCCTCACTCTCCTCCTCCTCCTCCCCTTCCCCCTTTCTTTTTTTTTGCCAAGGATATGGTAACAGGAGTGTTCAAGTGTTGCCTCGAGTCGTTTTTCTGATTGGTCTTTTAAGCGCTTTCAGTGAAGAAAAAAATTAAAAACGCATGAAACAGTCGCTGGTGGGGTGGGGGGGGGAAGGAGTGGAGAGACATCGTGGAGGGGGGAGGGCCGTGTCCCGACCCTTTAGCTCATATCGATTACAACGCCCGAATGAGGAAAGGGAAGGGGGAGGGGCGCTATTTGGGCACATGAGATGTTACCCCCGCTGCGCCTCTGTGCAAGAAACGCACAATTTTTCTCTCCATACGGGCAGAAGCGGCTTTAAAGCACCCATCTCCCCCCCCCCCTCCCCTGACATTAAAAAAAAAGACTCCACCAAATAATATAACATTAAAATAACAATAATAATATCAATTATCACAAGAGTTGTGTGTGTCGTATTTTCTCCCCAGGGAGTTATGATGGCACTTCAAAAAGAAGAAAAAGAAGAAAAGAAATTTGGGGGAGGGGGGGGAGAATGCTGAATGACTTTTAATAGGCTGATGTTGATTTGGACAGGGCTCTGAAACTTGTGCTGTTTTGTTAGTATGTTGTGTTGGTCTCAGGGCGAGCCTTGTTTACACTGCGGAATCATTTGATGAGCGGACATGCTTCAACACAAAAACATACAAATATCGCACATATTCGTAGATGTGTAGATGTGCAATTGGGTCAAGCCTTGGAAAAGTGACAATAACACAATGTGCCCTGACTAATAAGTATGGTTGACAAGATGGCGGCAACTGACAGATGGCCAGTTAAAAGCTTTATTTATTTATTTTAGATTACCGATTCACTCGTTAGCTAGCAATGAATTTGTTCTCTTTTGTTTCTTCGAGATTTTGTCAACAAAAAAATAGAAAACTTAACGAATGGAAACTCTTTACAAAAATTTTTAAAATTCTCTATTTGTTCTTTGTAAGTATTGAGAATGTGAGGGTATATATGTCGGTCGAAACTGGGTCTGAACAGTCATGAGACATACTGCACTTATCGCAATTGTCGGTCGAAAAGGCGAATCATTATTATTATTATTATTGATAGTATCCTTTTCAGACCTTGCGATCTACAGGGCAGATAATGTAATGGTCATCTGTTTCTTTTGCTGACGGTTGTCATGTGGCCAGCACAAAGACCAACCACCTTTACTTTCCCCAACTAATGTTAGGTACTCATTAGAATTGGGTGGACTTGATTTTGGATAAGATAAAGGAAAGGGGTGGGGGCAATTGTGAATAACTAGATGTGCGATTACTCAGTGTTATGGAGTGTGTGTGTGTGTTTGTGTATGTGTGTGTTACTGTGGTGATGTTGGGAAAAGGTTAGCGATTGGTTCTGAATGATGCAAGATAGGTGGTATTGTCGTCAGCGGTCTTAGTTCGGACAGACAACTCCAGAACGTGCGACTGAAAAGAAGTGCTATGGTAGTGAGTTAGATTTTGTTTAGAATTCCATTTTATATAATTACTAAACTATACTAAATTTACTGCATTTAATCAAAAGTTGATTTTGTCTATATTAAAATAAAGGTATATTTAACTCTTTCACTTCGTTATTATTTAACGCTTTCTGATGGAATCAACGTTGGTATCGTCGGTTAGGAGAGAAAGAGTTAATATTCTTCACGTGTTCAAGTTTTAAAAGTTTAAATATACTATGCCATACAGCGGTCTACCAGCACTGTGGTGCTACACATCAACGACCGTCGACAACACTCAGCTGGGCCACTACTCAAGTATTAAAAGTTTTGATCAAACCCCTGTTTCATAGGTTCGTTGAGCTTTTCAATGCGTCCATTCACAAGCAGTAGTCATTCCTCTTTCGGCAGACAAAAAAAAAAGTATTTGCTCAAGAACCAAGTTAAAAACACAAAATAAAAAAAAACAACGTTATTTTTTTTTTATAGAAAAAAAGGCTTATCTAAGGGAAGCACTCCACACAAAACATTATATTTCTCAATTGTGTTGGATTTTAATTTTTATCGACATAAAACGAAATAATTAAATATGACTTATTTATTTATTAAATGATTAATTAATTGATTGATTCATGTTTTTTAGCGGCCACCGAAAGGGGTAAACACGCTATTAGTTTTGTGTGGTTTGTCTGTCCGTCCGTCCGTCCCGTTTAGATCTCGTAAACTAGTAGAGATATGGAAAATCCGACATCATAATATTTTAGACCATTCAAAGTTCTGATGCAATGGCTATTTTTTTCTTTTCTGAAAGCGAAAAATCAAATTTTTAAAATCAAGTATGCAAGCAGTTTTTTTTTTTCATAAAAATGCACCATTTTTACAACTATTTACTATTAATAGTAACAAACACCGGAGGCTTTTAGTAAGGGAGGTGACTACTTATACACATCTATGCAAACGGTTTTAGATTTTTTGTCAAAACAATTTTTTTTACAATTGCATTAAAAAGTTAAATAAGTGTTGTCATACTAACCACTACATTTACAAATAAAAATGTTTCAATTTTTTTGAAAGAGAAAAAAATCTATGTAGTACGCATATACGTGGAACATAATGTAAAACAATAATTAATAAGTAGTTTTTAATATTATCGCCTAAATTTGACAATCGGACACAAAAAGAGCACTCTTAACAACTGAACTGTTAACAAAAGAACTGTTTTTCAATTGTTATTGTTATTAGTCTTGATCTATTACAAATTTAATGACATGAGTAATCCAAACTAATTGATACAAGTACGTGCAATATAAGCAATTAATCAGTCTCCTCTCATCAGCTCATTGTTGACTTTACAATCCATGGTTTGAGTTTATTTGTGAAGTTATGTAAATTATGTTCACCAATATTATAGAGAACATTTATATTGTTAAATAATCAAATTAAAAGCACGATTTATTTGGTTGTAAGTAATCAAAAGGGGTAAAAATGAAAATAAATTACAAACCCTATTAAAAAGAGCATTCCAAAAAGGACTAAGGCCCAAGGTATGATGATAAAGCTAAAATTGAATAGCACAAAATCTGAGGTTTCTCCTTTATAAAAAAAAATAATTTTGGATTTTCGATCTTGTAAGGAACATGAAAAACTTCTTGTTTTGACCCCTCCCTAATGCTCCTATATCCACGACTATGACTTTATAATTGTTGAACTTTAGCAGGTCTACACAAGCTTCTCCCACAGAAAGATAGATAGTCAGATAGATAGACAAACAGACTAACAGATAGATAGATAGATAGACAGACAGACAGATAGATAGATAGATAGATAGATAGATAGATAGATAGATAGATAGATAGATAGATAGTGTTTGTTTGTGTTAATAATATTTGGAAATAGAGACATTGAAAATAAGACAAGCAAATGAACGCAAGAACTGTGAAAAATTTCTGAACAAAGTTTTTACATTTGTTATTTTTTTTTTTTTGCACTGTAAACTTTTGCAAATATTTGGAAAGTGAAAAAAAAAATTAATTACCTCTGTCAACCTCACAGTAATGGTATAGAAAATGTAAAATAGTAATTATATTTATTATTCCAAAGACCAGTGGAACAGTTTTTATAACATAATTTATAATTCTAATTAAAATTTAAGAAACATACATCGTTTTCCATATTTACGAGGGCTATTGTGATTAATAATCTGGTCTTTTAAAAAATGGTCTTTCTGGCGAGTATCATAGAACACCCCTCCCAATTTTATATTTGATAAACAAAGTAAAACCCCAAAACGCAGGAGAGCAATTAGATACACCAAGCACAATAAACTTTGATTCAAGATTTTAAAAAAAAGGAGTAATTAATTTACATGTCATAAGAATTAAGTTTTAAGCATTCAGGCTTACGATTGTTGGACACATAGATATCCTAGAAAGTTTTCATTGGCAGTTTACGGAATCCAGTATTGGAGACCACTCACAATTCAGAAAGATAACACCACACATTACTTTAGCGCCAATGTTCATCAATGTTATTGATCGGTTTCAAGAATCCTTTTGAAGAACGAACACTTAATACACAAAAAGGCGGTGCGGTGGCTTAGGTCCCGAGTTCGAATCCCGGTTGAAAATAGTGATTTTTAATTTCGCGATTCTCGGGCGCCTCTGAGTCCACCCAGGCCACATGACACCCTCGTTATCCGTAGGCCTCAGAAAGAGAAGACCTTTACATCATCAGCACTATAGATCGCAACGTCTGAAAGGGGAAACTTCACAGTACACAACGGTAGGCGTAGTGGCTAAGTGGTAAAGTGCTTGGCTTCCGAACCGGGGGTTCGGTGAAGACTGTGATTATTACTTTTGGCATCTTTAGGGCGCTTCTGAGTCCACCCAGCTTTTTCCCAACATTAGTTGCGACAAAGTAAAGGAGGTTGGTTGTGCTGGCCACATGACACACACGTTAACCACGGGCCACAGAAAGACATGAATTTCACATCATCTGCCCCATAGATCACAAGGTCTGAAAGATGAAACTTTACTTTTAAATACACAGCAAACTCATGGTTAAATGTTCAAAGAGAACTTTGGCCTAAAATCGGATGGTAAATTCAAAGAGGTATAACAGAGATTAGAATTCCTCTTTGAAGCTTCCTAATAAGCCTATTGCACCCAGGACTAGGTTAAAAAAACACGTAAGGGCTCATTTCAGGAATGATACATATTAAGTATAAGATGGTCAGTATCTTAGAAATCTGTTGTAAATGTATAATATGTCCTCAGTGGAAATGGAAGAGAAACATTTGTTTGTAGATTGTTTGTTGTTCTCTACTTAGATGGCAATTCTTTTCACAAATATCTACGTACACTGTCAAATTGATCAGAAAACCGTTGGAGCCATTTTCTTGTTACGTGTCCAGGAATCAGGTTCTAACCATGTTTTGCCGATAAAAGATTTGCAAGCTGATAAGGGATATTGTAAAAAAAATAAATTAAATGGCTATTATTGAACTTTTCACATGACAAGCTAGATATGTAAATAAAATACATTTTCTAAAGAAGAGGTGCTTTATGAGTCCATACTATTCCAATGGTGATTATTTTAATCATTTTTTTTTAATTTTTATTTCTATATTTCTTAACATTCTTTTTTTTTTATTTTTTACTTTTAAAATTTTTATTCAGTATGTTCTTAAGTACATCAATATCTTATACACAACATAAGGGACAACAAAACAAAGCGATAAAGACTTCTGAGGGCGGATTCGTCATCGGAGCCAAACGCTGTTTATTTATTTATAGTGTAGAGCGAAACGGTCCAACTGCCATTTTTTCCCAGAAAAATTTTATGACATTAACATTGTTATACACAACACAGAAGACAGCAAAGAGTGTGATAAAGACTTCTGAGATCGTTCTGAATATCTATAATCTTCACTTCACCGGGACGGGTTTATTACAATGCGCAAATGATCATGAACTATAAAATTGAGACGAACATTTTACACATGTGACAATTTTTACGGTCCAATCTATACACTATTTACATTGTCAAAAAGTCACATGACAAGCAAAGCAAGTTTCATGGTCTCAAAACGTATATTGTAAACTCGTTGTGAAATTGTTCATAGTTCAATTGTTTCTCCTATTTTACTTGTCTATGCAAGGTGAAGGTCCTCACACTTGTGCATACAGCTCAGACGAAACGAAATGATTGAGCTTGGGGTTAAGGGTCGACATTTGTGCAACACGTAATACAACAAGTTGTTTTTATGGATGGTGTGCTGTCATTACTCAGTCATTCTCAAACTGTGGGTGAGACTTGACGCACTATTGTTTCCAGGCTGAGAGGTCCAATGCTGAGAGGTCCAGGGGAACTTTATTACTAACTATGGCACCCCCTGTAATAACGCTGTGGTTACCGAGTCACATAGGTGTGACTGACTACACTATTGCAGACTCCTTGGCCCACCAGGGAGGGCAATTTCCACCCACCGAACAGGCAATAAGTCTTCATCATGCTCTTAACCTTTTTCAAAAACAGAAATGGAAAAGTGGTTTGAGTGCTGGGACAAGTCCCAAAAAGCCCGTGGAGTCTGGGAGCGCATGAGGTGCCCTGACCGCACTTCCCCGTGGTGGAGGCTGTCCAGGCCTGAGCAAGCTATTATAGCACAGTGCAGGACAAGCCATTGTCCTGTTAGCTCATATTTCTCACGGCTATGGCCCAATTTCGATCTACGGTGTCCCCGCTGCGGGGAAGAAGAGGAAACCGTGCCTCATATTCTGTTTGACTGTCCCAGACTTGCTGATCTCCGTCTCGACAGGTCTGGTAAGCCAAAAATTCTCAACCTGTATGGTGACATGTATGCACTATGCAATACAGCAGGGTTACTGTCCAGGGCTTTTTGCAAGAGAAGATTTAAGCCTCTCAAGCCCTCACTCAAATGGAGTTTGATGATGATGATGATAATGATGATGATGATGACTGTTTTTTTTACGTCACTAGTAGAGAAACCAGTACCAGTTATCTTTCCATCAACCCAAGATTTAAGTTATAATTTTTTAAATTATTATTAAACAGTCAAATTCCTGTTCTCACAACGATTAAGGCTGATATTGTTCAGAAATTGTTCAAACTTCATGCTCATAAGGTTGTCTATTGTTCTCTGTTGGAGACACATGTTCATACTCATGTATCATACAGGTGCTCGAAGTCCTTGAAATTGGGATTCTTTTGAAAGTTACTGTCTTTAGTTTCTATGGAAATACAATTAAAAATTCAAAAAAAATAATGCTTAATGTTTTTGTTGCTGCGATTTCTAGCTGACAGATCAGCATACACTTCTAATATAAACGTTTTATGTCCAACAATGTATATATATAACTGGGCTAATCAACGCAAACAATGTTCCTAGACTTCACTCAATCATGGAAAAGTCGTGTATTCTGCGCCATTGTATACAGGCGGAAAGGTCCGAAAAAGCTTTATTAATATGACCTTTTATTTTCTACATCATTAGAAGACAAACCTTCACAAACTAAGAAAACGACACTGGTATTCAGATGTTAACTTGTCATCAAACTAAGATTGCAATGAGCTCATGAGGAATTTAGTGGACTAGATATAAGTAGGTTATGAATACAAGCATGTCTGATCTGGCGATAATGTTTCCCCTAATAAAACCCAGGAACAACTAATCTCCACCAGTTGACACCGAGAGGTCCTGGAGTTCTGTTAGAATTACTAAAGACTGAAAAGAATATTATAGTATCTGTGAGTAATCATTTTGTCTAAATAGTGGCAACTATATATATATTTATTTTTTTAGGAAACCTCAGATTTTTGCTAATCAATTTTAGCTTTATTATCATAGCAATCCTTGGGCCTTAGGCCTTTTTCTTTGCCTCGATTGTGGGCTTTTCATAAACAATTGAAAAGTGATTGACCTAAAAATATAATAATTTGAGAATTTGGAAATTTAAATAATTTACTGATAATAAAATGTGTGAAAAGTGGATAATTTACAAATATATAATTTTTGTACATTATATTGGTAAATATAATTTACATATTCTTACCTAGTAGCTAAAGCCATTACGTGATAGATGAATCTTATAATCAAATAAGCGATAAGGTAATACGACGGCATCCACTACCATGAGGAAACTGTTGACAATTTGGAAGAGTACCATCAGTTTCCAAGTAAAATTAAAACTGTATTCTTCGCTAGTGGTCTCCTCACACTTATATGGTTGTAAAACTCGGAGACTGAAAGCTGAGGCAGAAAGAAGAATCCAAGCCTTTCAAAGTAAATGCTACAAAAAAAAATGTTGGGTATTAGATACCAGGTGTCACTTAGCATAAAGCAGCTGTTGCATTAAGTTTATTTTTAGATTTCTGCAAACGCCTGCAGAGCAAGGTCATGGTTATTTGTCCACGAATTTCTTGGAACAGAAGCGTGATATCTTGGAACACAAGCGGGCAAGATTTCAAGACCCTAAAAGGAGTGAGGTTGATAGTTGCTAAATATAGTAAAGGCAGATGATAGAAAGTATTGGAAAGAAAGGAGTTAGTCAGTTGTAGTTAAGAGCTTGAACGAAGAATGTAAACTTGTTTAATTAAAGTGTATTGTACAGTGTGAACATTATCTAATCTTATATAATACAGACGTTACTTCATGCATTTAGTCATGCATATTAACCAATGACTTGAATTCTGCGAAGTCACTGGTTATCTTGGCTTGCACAGGTAACCCATTCCACGCTCTAATAGCACTAGGGAAGAAGGAGCACTTGTACACATTTTTCCTAGCACATTTTATCTTATGCAAATTTCATAAAAGTGATTCCTAGTTCCAGAATTAAAGCTTTGTATTTATTGTTGAAGGATCTTTGCTGTTGGAATTAATTGTTTACATTTGAATCTCCGGGCATAACGATATTGTTTCAGTGTTCAGTAATTACTTAAACAAAAAATAAATCTATAATAAATTAATATCAGGTGACCGAGCCTCGCTCGGATGAATAATTTTTTAAACTAAGTCATTTTGGGAATATTGTTGTAATTACGAAAATGAACGATCGGGTAAAGACTATCAATCCGAAGAGTTGCTTTTTCGTTCTGTCAGTTCTCAATGTAATTGTACATGGCGATTAGAATAGAAAGTCCCCACAACAGTAGGCCTATAGAAAACCACAGCTCACGCCTTAACATTTTACAATACTTCTTTCGCGTGAAACTAATGGGCTATTATAGTCTTGGAAGAAAGTCTTTGCAGTGTAACTTCTAAAATTGTTACTTTCTGACATTTAATAATGCAATTAATATACTCATTATGGCTCTGAGACATGGACATTTTACAGAAAACAACTAAGACTTCTTGAGTGCTTTCACCAAAGATGCTCGCGCTCCATCATGGACATACGGTGGCAGGACCGCACTACAAACAACGATGTCCTTGCCAACGCCGGTATGGGCAGTATAGAGGGACTTCTTATGGTCCGACAGTTGCACTGGGTAGGGCACATATCCCGTATGGGAGACGAACGTATGACAAAGGCAGTCTTTTTTTGGTGAGCTAAAAGGTGGTCGACGTAACAGAGGCGCCCCACGGAAACGCTTCAAAGACCAACTTTCCTTGGCTGACATAGAAGAGAGCACCTGGTTGTATGCGGCCTCCGAACGAGACAGCTGGAGGTCACTCACGAAGGCCGTGGGATACATATTTGAGACCAAAAGAAAATCTGCCGCCGAGGACAAACGTAGACGGCGAAAAGAAAATCTAAATCGACCACCTGCGGACAATGGTTATGCTTGCCCTGGATGTGGAAAAATATGTAGGTCACGGCTGGGTCTGCGCAGCCACGGGAAATACTGCATTCCTCACTAATCTTCAGACTCGAAGACAAGCCTTATTATTATGGCTTTAGTAAGAATCATCAAGTGATGCAAAATCTCTACGTTATAGTGTAAAACGTGCACCTAGTAACAAAGTAAAATCGCGCATTTTTTTCTAAAGAGTCTTAAAAACATCGCGCTAGTATTCTAAAGAAGCGTTATTGTGAGGCATCTCTGTTACTCCGACAACCTTTGAGCTTACTAAAAAAAAAACATTGCCAAAAATATGTTCGTCCCCCATACGGAATAAGTGCCTTGCAAAGCGTTACTGTTGGATTATAAGATGTTCATACCGCTTTGCAAGAATATCGCTGTTTGTATTGCGGTCTTTGGTGAAGTTGTTCAAGAAGTCTTAGTTGCTTTCTATAAAGTACTCGTGTCTCAGATCCACATAGAGGGGTTGAGAGAATCACTGGTTGACACTGATTTTTGTAGACAGGCGGAGGGGTTTATTTCGCCACACTCTCGCTTGGAGGCGTCCAAAAGCACGACTATCTCTGACCACATATCAACCTCTCTTTAAAGCAATGCGTCATTTGATACTATGCTTCCCAGATAATGTGAAGTTATCTACCACTTTAAGGGATGTCTATGCGCGGTGATCTTTGGGCTGAGTAGGTTTTATTGGGTGACTTCTGGAACATGACTACTGTTTAACCGAGGTTTATAGGTTAACCAAAAAAAGCAGCAGCGTGATGAAAATTCGTTTGACCGCGAGCTGGATATCACCAGGGCCAGCCTTAGGCCTATGCTGCCGCAGTGGACCCCGAAGGTTCAAAAGCTCCGCGCTAATTCTAGGTGTAAATTATTAAATTAAACCATTATAATTTATAATAGGGTTCCCTTGGTCTCCTTGTTTTCAAGGAGTTCATGGAAATCTCCTGAAACTCATAAAAATGTCCTTAAAAAGACAAAATTGTCATTTTGGGGTGTCAATCAATATGGTAAACGCGTGATATACAAAAAACGGCATCGTCAGCTTTCATTTAATAAAAATGTAATGCAAATACGAATTTATTTTCTAATTCAAAATCTTTATTTTCACTTATTATACTTATCCCTACCCTTACTGGTCCGCGCGCAATCCATTTCACATAGGGCCCCGCTAATGTTAGGGCCGGCCCTGGTTGTGAAAGTAAGGCATAGATAAGCTGTGTTATGACCATTTCCTATGTTTTGGTATGGGACAGTAGACTTCGAAGCTTAAACACATTGCAATAATTCACCAGCAAAATAATAACAAAGTAAAAGCTACCTACGGGTGTACGCACTTTAAGTGTAAACAATTTATAAACACAATAACTAATCATACATAAGGACTAAGATTAAAGACTGCTTTATTGATCCTTTCGGAAATTTGTTGTGATTACAAGGACTCTTTTCTCATATACAGACAACACAACAGAAAAATACACATAAATACAACAGACAACATAAAGAGTTCATTCATTTCTTCCATAGTTTCATAATGGATCAATGTACAATAAGATGGTGCGCAAATGTTTAATTACGCCAATTGAATCATTAAAACTTTTTCTTGGTTGCGAAGAAAGTCTTAGTGTACTGCTGTGAGCCTAGTGACGTAAGCGGAGTCAAGTTTTTTTCCCATTGACGTCATATAGAAAATTTCATTCATAATACATTCTAGCCAAAATTAATTTTTCGATAATGAGCCATTTTCAAACCGATATAACGGTCGACCTCGAGTTTTCCCAATCTGGCCAATGAGTTGAGAATTTTTTTCTCACTAATATGCACGTACCTTGCAATTTTAAAGAAAATCGTTAGAGCCGTTTTCGAAATATATAAGATAAGATAAGATAAGACATCTTTACATCTTGCACTGAAATAGAAATGATCCTTACTCAAGGAAAAGTAGACAAATGAGTTAGTAATTTTACGAGCCGACACCATAACTGACAAAAAGGAGGAACTCCTCAGTACTGTAAGACTAAGCTGGTTTGGTCATGTTGTAAACTAAAAATAATCCTTCAATGTACAGTGCATGTACAGCAAGGGTCATCCAAATAAAGGCTAGCTGGACAGTGTCAATGAGTAGACTGGCCTCTGTCTTGATGTCCAACTAAAAACATGCTGGCCACGACAAAAAATGGAGAGATTTGGTTTTGCGAAGTGTCACAGCGCCCCCTACGTCGATAGTCAGGGGACATATGAGATTTTTGGTAATTTAGATTCTTCTTATTCTTTCCATGAGTTTATTGGGATTTATACAAAAACACACAAGACCAGTCAAAGTTATTGAGAAACCAAAATAGCTCATCATCTTTTACACTGGTTAGTTTTTTATTAAATTGTTTTTTTTACACATTTTTTTCCTTTATGCACAATTCTTACTTGTTTAAATTCAGTATTTGTGTAGTTACATCAATATCTTATACACAGCGCAAAGGACGACGGAACAAATTGGCGAAGACTTCTTAGGGGGCAGTCGTCATAATTGAATGCTCCACAATATCTGCTTCACCGGAGCCAAAAGTTTTGATTTATACTGTAGCGCGAATACTGTGAAGTCCAACTGCCATTTTTTCCCCAGGGACATTGGTCCCATTAACATTGTTATACTCAACACTGAGGACAACAGACAGTGAGCTTTGATACAGACTTCCGAGGGCGCTGTCGTTCTGACTGGATGTTTTTGATTTCCACATCACAGAAGACAAAAATTACGTAGAAATGTCGACACAGTTCGTTGTTTATTAGACATAGTAGAAAGTCAGTTGGATATAGTTCCACAAAACCAACTTTAAAAAACAATGTTGAACAAGTCAGAGCTTTCCGTTTTCTCGGGCATCACTGTTATGGAGTGTGTGTGTTTCCATGGTGACGGTGGGAAGAGGTTAGTGATTGGTTGTGAATGATGCAACATAGGTTGCGTTGTCGACTCCAGAACGAGAGGCTAAAAGGTTGTGTTAATGTAGTGAGTTAGATTTTGTTAAAATATATTCTTTATAAAGTGTACTACATTTAATTCCTTTGATCACAAGATGATTTTGTCTATATCTAATATATAAAGCAGAATGTAAGGCGTAGGCATAATAATGTATGTATGTCCCGCATAGAAATAAAAAATGTTCATTAGATCATAGCTGAGACCGTAGTGTATATTTAATGTCCCCTCCCCTACGACCAGAAGGCACTAAAAATAAAACATCTAAATTTATCTCGTTTAAAGTACGAAACTTTTTAACAAATCGGGTAAACGGGTAAATTCTATTTTCATACTCTGCTTTTACTTTATTTCATACCAGTAATACTGCCAACTAATGCCCGCAACCGTGGGTTAAATTTGGCTAGTTATTAATAAAGCTATATTTAGTTTTATTCGCAAAAGGAAGTTACTCAAGTTATTTGAAGTTTTATTAGTTAATATATACTACGCCTACAACGGTTTATTTGTCTACCAGCGGTTTGGTGCTATACGTCAACGACAGGATATAACAATCACCTGGTACCCGATGTACTGTGGATGATGCCCGGGATCAACACCCTTATAAAGTTGTCCAGAGTTGAGGTTTAGACATTAGCTTACGTCTGCGTCCTCTGTAGTGTAAGGTCTGCATGAGTGAAAACATCTTAAGAGTTCCAGCACATGCAGTTGTTTCAAAGTCATTGCCTCTCTGTTGACAGTTTACCAACGTTGAGTTGATCCCAAATATATTAGCTATAAAATACTGTGTCCGGGAATGTCAAAATTTTCGGTATTCTCAAGGAGAAAAACTTTACTAAGCTAGCAGAACGAAAATTCGTTCCACAAATGTCTAGGACGGTAAATCTTTTGGTCCAAACATGACTGAGGCTAACCAACAATGCTGTGAGCTCATGAGAATTTATAATGGCAATATGTTGTGAATTGTAGGTTTTGGTATATTTTGTCCCCATTGCGACCTTGGAAAAACTAATAACCACCAGTTGACACCGAAAGGTCATGGAGTTAAGCTAGAAAAGTCGTTTGAAAAGACTGATATAGTATAATGATATAATATGGTATGGTATGATATGGTAAATTATTATGCTTTTTAACTTTTTAAATCTTTTTAACCTTTTTAATCTTTTTAACCTTTTCCTTTTAATCTATAGTAAATGTGTGAAAATAACTTACACCTTCAGCAGTAGAGGGTTGAACAACCTCTTTGAACTTCTCTTGAGCCATCATATGGAGCCAACAAACCAGAATAAATGTTTCATTGCTGTCGTCTGCTAACCAACTGATCTTAGCAGACGAGATATTTGGTTATACAGATCTATTGGCGTGAAATTCGGTAGATCATCGTGGGCAGGGTGCGGTGGGTTAAATGATGGAAGAATAACAAGCGAGTCTGTGCGTGCGATAACAAACACGTCGGAAGAGCAGGAGGTCTGGTTGCCGGTTGAAACGGGTTCAAATCCCTCTCAGTTGCCAGTCTCAGATTTCCTTGAGACAGGAAACGTTGCGGTAAAGGGCGACAACAACGGAGTGTTGCTTGAAAATTTGGGAGTCGTTGAATACGTCTGTATGAGGAGATTGAGGAAAGAGGAAGCAAAGGAGGAGAGAGAAAAAAAAAACTAGAGATTGAGTAAGGAATAGAGAGGAAGAGAGGGCATATCTGGAAGAACAATTGGAAGAGAGGAGGGGGATGTAGAGAGAGAATGAGTGTAGATAAAAGAGAGAGAAACACAGAGAGATTAAGAGAGGGAGAGAGAGGCAGAGAGAGAGGGAGAGAGAGAGGGGGAGAGAGAGAGGGAGAGAGTGAGGGACAGAGAGAGGGGGGGAGGGAGAGAGAGAGGCAGAGGGAGAGGGAGGGAGAGAGAGAGAGGGAGAGGAAGAGAGAGGAAGAGAGACAGAGGTGTGGGCTTTTGAAGATCAAGAACAAGAAAAACACTTTTGTTAAAGACAATACCTCCATTATAAAACTTCAATGATAGTAAAATAATTCAAATACAAATAATTAAAATAATATTCGGTTTTCATACCGTGACATGGTTAGCTGTTTAAACGTACAATGTTTCTGATTCGGCCAGTGAGTCATTAGGTGTAATTACATATTTCTATGTTAATTTTATGGATTTCTAGATCTTACACTAGACCCAGAATTCTGATCTGGAACACTTTAGCTCTAGTCTAGTTTTAAATTTAGAATCTAGGTACAATATTATTTACATTTACGTACATTTTTTTTTTACAAAAGCTTAGATAATTTTTTAATAAACTTAGATATGCTTCAGATTTATTATCGACAATAACGATAGGCTCTATTATTTTTTTAAATTTTATTGTTAAATAATTCCAATGATATGCCTTTAAATCTAGACCATAGACATAAATAAATATAGACTGGAAAAAGGAAGTAACTTCATGTAACTTGAAAACATGTATATCTTTTGTATTCGGATTTCCGAATTATGAAAAATTGCATGATCTTCACGCTGAGAGATTAAAAAAAAAACACTAGTGAAAATATTGTAATACTTATATAGGTTTCGGCTGAAATAGATTTGAATACTTAACTTTAATACTGCTCATAAATGCTGTATAATAAAGTACACAAAATTGCAAGTCACAAATTTTCGTTTCATAAAACTCTTTAATCGGCCAGTCTATATTTATTGAATGTCTATGATCTAGACTTAGAAGAAGATGCGCAACATTATCCTGAACAATAATTTATTAAACTTTTGAATTAATACAACCACACATTCACAAATTCCCGAACACGATAGTCCTTTCAAAACCGATATTGGCTCTGGATCTAAATTATTCTAAGTCTAGTACTCAATCAAAATTTACATTATGTATTTTTTACTTTGAAAAATGATAACGGTCAAGCTGGAGTTTTCCTCATGTGGCCAATGAGCTAGTAATTCTGATTCCTAGCGATATCTTCAACCTTCAAATGTCTAAGAAAATCGTTAAAGCCATTTTTGAGATCATCGTCCAGTCTGGTTCCAGGTTCCATGAAGGTATTATAACAAGAGAATAGCAAGAGTAAACAAGTTGGGGCGCTGTGACAGTTCACGTTACCAAATCCCTCCACTATTACCCGGTCAGCAACCGTTCTTAGGACATGAAGACAGAGGCCGGCCCATTAATGGACGCTGTCCAGCCAGATTTCTTCGTGCTCCATCCACTGGACCTTGAAGAGGATGACAACACCAACAATTAGTAAGACTTCGAGCCCTAAGACAAATGAGGAGGAGGTATTTCACGTGGCTATAAAGAAAGAGACAATACGTTTCTAGACAAAAGGAGAAATCAGCAAACAAAGAGACATTACATAACAAATCAACAAACAAAGAGACATTACATAAATAAATCAAACAACAAAGAGACACTGCATGACAAATCAACCAACGAAGAAATATTACATAACAAATCAATCAACAAAGAGATATTATAAAACAAATCAACCAACGTAGAAATATTACATAACAAATCAACCAACAAAGAGATATTACATAACAAATCAACCAACGAAGAAATATTACATAACAAATCAACCAACAAAGAGATATTACATAACAAATCAACTAACAAAGAGATATTATATAACAAATCAATCAACAAAGAGATATTATAAAACAAATCAACCAACGAAGAAATATTACATAACAAATCAACCAACAAAGAGATATTACATAACAAATCAACCAACGAAGAAATATTACATAACAAATCAACCAACAAAGAGATATTACATAACAAATCAACTAACAAAGAGATATTACATAACAAATTACCCAACAAAGAGATATTATATAACAAATCAACCAACGAAGAAATATTACATAACAAATCAATCAGCAAAGAGATATTACATAACAAATTAACCACAAAAGAGATATTATATAACAAATCAACCAACAAAGAAATATTACATAACAAATCAACCAACAAAGAGATATTACATAACAAATTAACCAACAAAGAGATATTATATAACAAATCAACCAACAAAGAGATATTACATAACAAATTAACCAACAAAGAGATATTACATAACAAATCAACCAACGAAGAAATATTACATAACAAATCAACCAACGAAGAAATATTACATAACAAATTAACCAACAAAGAGATATTATATAACAAATCAACCAACGAAGAAATATTACATAACAAATCAACCAACAAAGAGATATTACATAACAAATCAATCAGCAAAGAGATATTACATAACAAATTAACCAACAAAGAGATATTACATAACAAATCAACCAACAAAGAGATATTACATAACAAATCAATCAGCAAAGAGATATTACATAACAAATCAACCAACAAAGAGATATTACATAACAAATCAATCAGCAAAGAGATATTACATAACAAATCAACCAACAAAGAGATATTACATAACAAATCAACTAACAAAGAGATATTACATAACAAATCAACCAACAAAGAGATATTACATAACAAATCAACTAACAAAGAGATATTACATAACAAATCAACTAACAAAGAGATATTACATAACAAATCAATCAGCAAAGAGATATTACATAACAAATTAACCAACAAAGAGATATTACATAACAAATCAACTAACAAAGAGATATTATATAACAAATCATCCAACAAAGAGACACTACATAAAAAAAGACATAAAACCAACGTAGAGACAAAGCATTGCAAACCAGCAACAATTCAATACAATTCAAACCAACAGTTTTTAGTGTTAGGTTCAGGGGAAGGGTAAAAGAAGGAAGGCCGCCACGTCCTAGATCTACGTACATACGACAGGTTTGAAAAGGTGATCTGCAGCAGATGGCTGGGTATCTTATACCGCCCCGCGCATGTGTGGTCCTCTCACAGACTGGTGACTCTATTTGTAACAGGTAAACAGGGCGCCTGCATAGCTATGGTATGTTGAGGGCGCCCAACAGAAGTTCGCACTCACCATTCTCAGATCACTTTTCACATACACCACAAACTAAAGGGGTGGGGTGGGTTGGAAAAAAAGAGGGGGGGGGGGGCTATAAACACTGTGAACACTTGAATTATTAAAATTTACAGTTGGAGATTGTTCTTTTCAGGAATTTTCTTCTTTGAAATTAACCCTTGACCCTGTCAGTGAGATCACATTATAAAGCTCAGAAAATATTTGTCAAAATTTGACTTCTATAAGCAAAAATGTTGATAATGAACTATTGCTTAATTCGTCGCGTAAAACTGTAAACCCCCCCCCCCCCCCCCCACCAAAAAAAAACAACAACAACGAGCAAGCAAAACAAAACCAAAAGAAAGCCGTTTTGAAATCAATCAAATCTTATCTAATGAAGAACCTTTAATATACTACCATTTCTCTCAAACTGGCAGGATTTAGATCCCTTTCTGCTTCATAAACAAATTAATAAATTACTGCTATTTGATTACCTAATTGGTTAATTTTCGAATTGATCCCTGTGTTGACGTCGACAATGAAAAACGTTTTGCGAAATTTCAACTTGATCCGAGAATGGGAAAAGGAAGAAATAACGTGCACAAAAACGTAGTCAAGGGGAATAAATCAGTATATACATCTCATTCATTACCATTTATTCCTCTCATTTCGATATCAAACACAATAATTAATTACCAATAATTTTTTTTTTACTAATTGGTTAATATTTTGATAGATTCATGCTTTGTCAGGTAAAAATGAATCATTTTCTCCATGCGCTAAGATCCTATCAATAGTCTGGACCAGTCTGAAAAAAAAAGTGATCGCTTTTAAAATCATTTTTTTAAAAAGAAACATGGAACATAGACATAAGACAGATGACAGACTAAAGACAGACAGAAGACAGACAGAAGACAGACAGAAGACAGACAGAAGACAGACAAAAGACAGACAGAAGACAGACAAAAGACAGACAGAAGACAGACAGAAGACAGACAAAAGACAGACAGAAAACAAAAGACAACATGAGCGAAGACAAACGTAGTATGGCAGCTTGGACATACTGACCAGGTGGCTCTTTATCCCGCTAAAAAAAAAAAAATTTCCTGAAACTGAAATTTTTGAAAAGTCAATTTTATTGATTTAATAAATATTTGGATTTAGGTTTCTGCGTTACGCTATATTTCGTAAAAACAATATTCGCTTTAAAGTTTGATTGAATTTAGGTTTTGACTCAAGAGTCAGTTTCAGAGATCTTTCTTTCTCTCAAAGAAAGAAATCCTATGCCGAACTAAACCATTTAATGAGGTTGTTACTGACAGAATGAGTTACGCATACCAGGAGTTGCAATGACATGTAGGCCAAGACTAGGAAAGCGCAAACAGGGACGTCCTTGTATAACCTGGTGCCACACTTTCATTGAGGACTTCGGAGCAGTGGACACTAGGTGGGAAAAGGCATTCAGGCATTTATGGAGACAGCTTGGCCTCCCCCCTCCCATGCGCGGAACGACGCGGGAGGATCCTAGTCTAAGTCTAAATCTAAATCTAAGTCTAAGTCTAGGTCTAAGTCTAAGTCAGCATTTAAGACTTGTCTACTTATTTTTTCCGTTTGACTCCCAGTGGAGTACTTAGCCATTAGACTCCATTCTAACAATGTCTTACAGTTGACTCCATGTTCATCCTGCCTACTCTGCCTATTGGTCTACTGAATTTTTGGACCTCATGGAGTTAATAAAAGGACTAATATTAGTCAAGCAAATTAGTCTAGGACACCATTGCCTGAGGCGTTCAGATTCAAATGGCTACCATCAGGATTATTAGCGGATAGCTCAATAACGACAGAACTGATAAGTTCAGGAAATATTACTATACATTTGACGCCAAAGTAATCGTCAGGTCCAAGAATGTTCAATGGATCTTTCTCCTCTATTTTTTTTTTTTTTGGTGGACTCCGATTTGCATCGTTAGTGATTTTTAGCGGCCCCAAAAAAGGGAAAAGACGCTATTAGTTTGGTGTGGAATGTCTGTCTGTCCGTATGTCCGTCCCTCCCGTTTAGATCTCGTAAACTATAAAAGATAGTGAAAATCCGACATCATAATATTTTAGACCATTCAAAGTTCTGATGCAGCGGCTACTTTTTTTTTTTCTAAAAGCGAGAAATCTAATTTTTTAAATCACTTATGCAAGCAGTTTTTTCATAAAAATATACAACTATTCTCTATTAATAGTAACAAACACGAGAGGCTCTTTATTAGGGGAGACTACCATTTACCAAATTTTTACACATTTATGCAAACGGTTGTAAACTTTTTGTCAAAAAGATATTTTTTTTTTACATTTGTATTGTTAAGTTATGTATGTTCAGTTATAATGTATACTATATTTACACACAATAAATGTTTACTATTTTTTTAAAGAGAAAAATCTATTTAGTATGCATATAAGTTGGAAATAATTAAAAACAACAATTAATAAGTAGTTTTTCATATATATGGCATGGTCTGTGCAAAGGACCGTAACGGCGATATAGTCGGATCAAAGGGGGAAAAAAATAATTTTTATTTACGGAAATGTTATTTTAACTTGAGGAATAAGAAAACAATAGATCAATTAGATATTCATTATAAGTCATCAGTTAGGCCAAGTTCACATCTTACTTCACATTTCCTTTCACCTATCCTTTGTTTTGATGGACCGCTGGGGCACCACACAAGATCTGTCAACCTTCTTTCTCCATTTTTCTCTCTCAGTTGTTTTTGATAGAATTTTATTCTGATGTTCTTTCTGAAAATATTGAAGCCTGCCTTTATACCTGTCTTGCTGGACTACTTCGGGGGTCGATTTTGAGTTTGTGTTTCCACACAAACTGTCTTTGTAATCTTGTTTTTTATTCAGTAGAATAGATAACATTGCCAACAACACATAAAACAAAAACGTATGTTACCGGCTTACACATCAATTAAGGTTAACATTGTTACGAAACTGTCCAAACTTGAAGATCACTAGGCTGTCCATCGTTCTCTGTTGTAGACGATCGAAGTCCTTGATATTGGGATTCTTTCGGAAGCATCTGTCCTTATTTCCTATAGAAGCCCAAAGGTTCAAAGTGATATACAGGTTTCTGTTCATGCGTATACCAACCGACAAGTTTGAATTCCTATTGTAACTGTTTTCATATACCACAAAGTAAATGTTCCTGTGCATCACTCTGTCATTAGGTCCCCCGCCATTGTCTACAGGCTGAGAGGTCCAAAGGAACTTTATTACTATGACCGCTTTTCGCAAATCACTAGTAGAGAAACCTACGCAAGCCGACATACCGGTACCGGCTTCCAGATGTTAACTTTTCTTCAACCCAAGATTGAGGCCAAGAAGCATTGCACTGAGCTCTTGGAGAGTTTAGAGGACTAGATATAATCTAAGATTGATTATGCTTTCCAGTATGTCTGGTCTGGCGATAATGTTTCCCTTATGAAGTCCCGGAACAAATAATCTTCACCAGTTGGCACCGAGAGGCCCTGGAGTTCTGTTAGAATAACCACAGACTGAAAAGATAAAATATTGTATCTGTGTTTAATCTTTATTTATTTCATTAAAAAAATAGTCCCCAGTACAAATAAAGCTCTACGAGCCTTTCCAACCTTAATTATAAATCTCACATAAAGGAAAAGAAAAAATAATTCTTTGCCACCTCCATAGGATCAAATCCTTACTTTACAAAATTATAATAATAATAAATTTATTGAAGGGCAAAGATAATAAAAATAAGGCGCTGTAATAACATTAGCAACACAAACACAACTACTAACATGACAATTAATCTAAAAAATGTTTTAAACTGATAGGTGTTAATGTTCTTCTTAAAAGTGGTGTAGCATGTTGTCCGTGCACTGAAAAGGCCCGCAGACCGTAGCTTTTGAGGGAGAAACGTGTCACCACTAAAAGAGTTGAGTCCATTGAGGCAGGGCTCTCTGGAGGATATATGGAGTAATCAGTTCGCTAAGGTACAAGGGCATCTCATTGTTATATATACACTGTTGACAAAGTGTGGCGACCTTGTAATCGATTCTCGCTTTCAGGGGAAGCCAATGGAGCATGCGCAAGAGCGTAGTAGCAGATATACTAAATAAATATTGAAACCATCAGAGACAGAAAAAATGATACAAGCATTAGCATATAAACAACTAACCAAGAAATAAAGATAAATACACAACAATGTTTACACACGAATGCATGCATGACCGCACCCACATACCAAACATAGATATATACACACAATTATCTTGTGCATAACCCAAAGGGCTACACAACGAGATGCCGAGGACGTCCGAGGGCGCAGTCCAACAAATAAAGGTAACTACCCACGAACATATGGAAATACATCGTAATACAAGCCCAAGATTTATGAAGTCAAATACATTTACAATTAGAGTTTCAATACTGTAATATTATAAACTATTATGGGTACATAACTTCGTGCTCCTTTGTCTGTATAGTATAAATCGTTGAAATGTTGTTAAATTTCAACTATTTGCGTTTCATAAAAGCTTCTTAACTTTGTACATTCTACCACTTATTTTTATAAAAATACTTAAATAATAAAGAAATATTTCCAACAATAATGCTATTTAGATTATTTTAAACCAAAACCCTAACCAAAACAAAAACTTTTCAAGTGGAAACCACTGACGACTTTACATTAGTGTGTAATTTTGTTTATATTATAAGGGAAACTCTGACTTCAAACCTCCCCTGCCTTGCGGCTATACCCAAACACGGGAAGGGCTTCGGGAGACTGTATCGGATATTCCGTTCCTTTGGTCTCATCAGCTGAACTGAGAAGTAAGAACTGCAGTGCGGGCGACTTCGTTCCGACCATAAACAATGCCCAGGCTTTCATCTCACTTAATTCAAGAAGAACCATAGTCGTTCTACTACTAAAGGTGGCCAATATATAAGTTATTTCCATTACTATCAGATTTAAATTCGTGATAATTATATATCAATAGTAATGGAAATAAAAAAGAACAGAATACGTTGGGCAGGTCACCTTGAAAGTATGTCAGTCAACAGAGGAGCGAAAATCGTATACAGGCAAAAACCAAAAGGCAGGCAACCCAAAGGCAGATACCCGAATGCGATGGATTGATGATGTGGAAGCAGATCTGAAGCAGCTTGGGGTTAGGGCGTGGAGACGAAAGGCCCAGGAGAGATCTGAATGGAAGGATGTGTTGAAGCAGGCCAGAGCCCTCCACGGGCCGTAGCGCCACTGGGATGGATGGATGATAATTAAAAATGGATTTATAATGTAGTTGCGGTTAATCGAACGAATTACCCGAAGCTGAGCTCTTCATTGACACATTAAGCATCTCTGTTATAATGTTACATTCGATTATTTTTACCAGCAGAAATAGCCCGGCATTGATAGGGTTGGTTGTGTAGAAGGAATTTAGATTGTCGAATGTTTTTTTTTTTGTTTTTTTTTTTACAATTTATTTTTTTTCTAATAGAGTACTGTCTTTTAGAGTATATAGGTAACTGAGTTCATTGCACTTCATGGGCGATGAAAAACAAAATGGTCATGAACGACGACATTCTTTATAGGCGATATTGGGGGTTTCTCTATCGGCTTTGATATTTTTTTAAAAAATCTTACGAAGGAGTGATTAAAGTTATTTCATTTATTTCCAAATTTTAAAAAAAAACATAATATGACCCATGTTCTGGTAATTTCAGAACAAAATAAAAGATTTTTATTACCAGCATTATTTCAGCAGGACTTGATTAACAAGACAGCAGGACAGTGAGGTTGGCAAAGGCAGTGGTGTAACTAAAGATTTGGGGACACTCGGAGGGGGGGGGGGCTTTTGACCTTTTTAGGGGCCCCTGCATTTTGACATTCGACATCATGACATGAGATAATTTACTTGATAAATATATAAGCCTAAATTCCTATTGGTAAAGTATATAAGAAAAAAAAAAATCATTAAGACTCTTTTAATTAACAATACCGTCTTTTATTAGCCATATAATGCGCAAGTGACAAGACTCAATTCATATCGCCTCACGCGGCGCCTTCGATATGGTCACGGAGGTCACTCCTCACGTCGTGCTTTCTGTGCAGCAGAGGTCATCTGTAACATTACAATCTAGATAATTGCTTGTCTAGTATTCATTGACCGGGGGGGGGGGGGAAAGCTTTCGAATGTGGACGCCATCCCCATCCCCCCACTCTAGCTAAGACAATGGCCAAAGGGCCTTGTATCTATTTTTCAAGAATATAAATTGTAAACAGAACAAGCATCTATCTGTATATAGTTCTCTTCATGGCTCAAGAGTTTGGACACCACGTTATGGAAAGATCACTCTTTTTTTTTACGCAAGTCGGACGGAGTAGAGTTATCCTACGTAAGTTAAGAGGCGAAAAAAAAAGGATGGGGGGGGGGGGGATAACAAGCAGTATTTACCTGTCACTAAATAGCAGGGCCGGACTTAACCATAGTGACCAAGAAGAGCAAGTAGTCTACTCTGTATTCACTCGTCACTAAATTGCAGGGCCGGACTTAACCATTGTAAGGCCCTATGCGAAACGGATTTCGCGGGGCCAAGTTTGGGTAAGAATACGAATAATAAGTGAAAATTAAGAGTTTGTATTAGAAACTAAATTCGTCTTTGCATTTTATTCATTCTTTACTACATACTGAAGTACTTTACAAGCCCTGCGTGTAGCGAAGCCAAACAGTATTTCATAAAAATTTTAGTTCCTACATAGATCACGCTCAATAACAAGAATTACCAAATGTTTCAATCTATCTATGAGAATTGTTGACCTCAAGTAATTCTTCATTAATTGAGGCGCGAGAAGCTTCTTTAATTAGATTCCACAATTGCATAATGCCGTTTTTTTTAACCGCGCGTAGGATTGGTGTTTTCCATATTAAATGACACCCCAAAATGATAATTTTTGTCTATATATTTCAGGAGATTTGTATGAGCTTTCAAATGATTTTAATAATTTCCTGATATTTCCAGGACTTTTTCGTATATTTTGCAATTTCAGGAGATTTCCAGGAGCTCCTGGTTAATTGACATTAGGTCGCTGGAAATCTGTTATAAGTTATAAAATGGTTTAATTTAATCATGTATACAACTAGATGTAGCGCGGTTCCTATGAAAGTACAGGTCGTATGAAATTGCGGGGCCGACTGCGGTCGCATAGGTTGCAGTAGCCTAAGACCGGCCCTGCAAAATAGCGGCTTATGCTACGCTGCTGGTCGACAAGTATGAAATAAAAGAAAAGAATGGAAGTGTCCTTTTTCATTCTTCACTAATATGACATGTTTTTAGATGAAAAAAAAGGTGGTGGCTGAGCGCTAAAGCGCTTGGGTTCTGAACCTGAGGGATCCGTGTTCGAATCCTAGTGAAGACTGGGATTTTTTAAAATTTCGGGCGGTTGGTCGTTATGCTGGCCACATGACACTTTCGTTAATCGTGGGCCACAGAAACTGATCATCTGCCCTATAGATTGCATGGTCTGAAAGGGAAAACTTAGATGTATAAATCTTATTTAGGACATAAATATTGAAACTAAAATCCCGTCGAGGGCCACCACTAACAAAACTCTAGCACTGAATTTAAGCACACATATCCTAGAGCTGCCTATATAATTCCAGGTTTCTTTTAGGAAACAGACCAAAAGTTCGAAACTAGCTCTCCATTGCGCTCAGCAGCTTTACGTTTAAGGGAAACTCCGATGGTTTAA
Organism: Biomphalaria pfeifferi; assembly: GCA_030265305.1. Taxonomy (NCBI): domain Eukaryota; kingdom Metazoa; phylum Mollusca; class Gastropoda; family Planorbidae; genus Biomphalaria; species Biomphalaria pfeifferi. Next base: position 540,323 of record JASAOG010000236.1, read on the forward strand.
CAATTTATGATAAAATATGTGTTTTGATTTACAGATAATGAATATATTAATATTTAGCTTTTATTTGCAATAATTAATTAGTAATTGATATTTTTCTGACGTAATTTCCCTGCGCATCTAAAACGGTCAGACTTTCACCGGGTTTCTATGGGACGTCAGACATGCCTATTAATTTAATCTATTGACTTACTGTATGACGGAAAACCATTACAGTAAAGTTTACATTCTCGTAAAAGAAATATATCTTTGTCTATGCAGTTAGATCTAGGATCTTGTAAGCAAAAAAAAAATTGCGTATTAAAAGTAGATTTACATGCTTGACTAACCACGGCAGTGTATATCTTCTGGTCTGACCACTCAACACACAACAAATACTACCGCTTGGTTGTCTTGTCATGACCGACTACACGTAGTCTAGACTAGCCTTACACTGACCAGTTTGTTAGTATCAGTCAGACACACGATCTATTTACTTCTTGGGACTGCGAGAGGCTTAGACGAAAATGCTACTTTTTTTCTCGAGTTGGTTATCCTAATGCTTTAAAATCTATCTATATATATATAACTGTACCATAGCGCTTGACTAGGCCGTCACTAAGACTTACAGCCTAACAGCTACTGTAAGAATGAAGCGATACGATTGGTCAAATCTTTTTCCCTTTCAGTATTGTTGAGGGAAGTGACGTTTGCCAAACCTAAAAACAAAATATCAAAGAACTCCGGTTTTTTTTTTTTTTGAGATGTCAAGAATTTACTGAGAAATCTATTAAATATAAATGTTTCTAAGCATTTAAATAAAAAATGTTGACTATTACAACTTTTCACGCAGAATTTAAATATGTCAACAACTCAAATTTGAAAAACCATCGGAGTTTCCCTTTAATGAAAAAAAACATTGAATTCAAAAGTGTTCAAAAAAATTATTTACATGACAATGCCCCAAATGGATTTTTTTTTACATTAAATATTGAATACTACGCAAAATGCAGGGGTCCTAAAATGATGGCGAATTCCTAGCCATTCCACTGGTTCCTTAAGGTTTTGAAGATAATTACATCCTAGTCCAAACCGACCGCAGGGCGACGGGGGAAAGCGGTGAACCAATACAAACCGTAATATCCCTATGTGCACTTAATTATCAACTTTATTACTATTTATTTTTCTTAGTTCTTAAATAATATAAAATATCAGGTGTAAAGTTGCAGACATTAAAGAAGTATTGATATTATTTTCGGTTTCCATAGTGTTTTATGGTGTAAGGGTGACAAATCAATTAATACTATGATAGTCATTGGATTATCTGGATTAACTCCCATTGAAAAATTAAAATAACAAACATCCTATATAATCGGACTTGACACAGCCATAGAATTATATTACTAGAAAATTAATTGATTAAAAAGTAGAAGAAGAAGATGGAACAGAGAATTTTTTTTTCATATGTTTAAAAATTATTGTACGTTGTATTTCATGCATATTTTCTAAATCTAGATAATAAAGTACTTATTGATGGTACATGCAGTGGCGTAGATATGGCTAGGCACCTCACAATTATATATATATAAACATTTTGAAAATTCCACCACTTGAAGGAGTCCACATATGTGTCCGAAATTTGTTTATACATTAAATATTATATATTAACCAATTATCCCATGTCATGATGTCGAATGTCAAAATCAGGGGCCCTTACAGAAGTCAAGCCTACCTGGCACCAAAATCCCTAGCTACGCCATAGGGTACATGATACATCAGATAAATTATTTTAATTAAATAGATACATCACTGCATGGTCCATCACGTCACAGATGGTCAGTATTAAGGCCATAGCGAATTAAAAAATGTCTTAACCAGGATGGGGTGGACATGTTGAGCGTATGTCGACTTCCTAATTATTTATTTTTTTGGTGGGGTGTACGATGGATGGCGTTGTCAAGATATAAATAAATGAAAACAAAGATATATGAATATGTCAATATATAAATGATAGCTGATCAAGGAGCCGAAGCTAGCCGATAGCAAGGGGGAATAATAGACTTTCAAGCGACGAAAAATGATTTATTTGAAAAAATGTATTCCTTTTTTTAAAAATCTGATGGTAGACAGTAATTTATCATCTTATTTATTTATTACGCAATTTCATCATTGCTAGGAGTCTTTTTAGTAATATATGCACAATCGAAATCTATGAACAAATTCCAGGATTCCTCGTCCCATATGCTAGGACAAATTTGAACAAATACTCCTTCTTCTATAGTGTTATTAGAGCATGGAATGGGTTGCCTGATCTAACCAGGAAAACCAGTGACTTGGCAGAATTTAAATTTAAATTTAAACCCGATAGAGGCTATAAAAAGAAAAGACCTGAAACCAGCGCGTGAAACTACACATTTACAGTACTTTATTTGATGAGTATTTTACCCAAGATCTGTGTTGTTTTTTTAGGACTAGCTTATTTCATGTACCCAGCATTTTCCGAAACACAATTTCATACACAAAATAATTGTTGAAAAAAATTGTAGTGATTTCAAACTTTAAATGATTACTTAAAAAGGTGTTACTCTAATCAATTTTGAATATTATTTTGTTATGAATGTCTCTCTTTATTTTGTGTCTGTTCTAGTTTCTTAAATTTTTCTTGAGTATAGGGGTCGTTTTTTTCATAATGGATATACCTGATTTCTCCAAGCAGCCTTTGTAAAATATTGGTCCTAAATAATGCTATGTTTATAAACGAAAAATCGCATGGCTGCATTATGATAAATGTACGTATTAGTTCAATATATTTTATATTACCCTATTTGTAAATGTAAAGTAAATATGTTTAGACAGTATGTATAATGCAAGGGAATTAACCTCCTTAATTGTGTGTACAAGAATAAATTTTTATGATTACTTCCCCTGAATTTATTTTAAAATCTTTCCAAAAATTACACTGCTCAAGTCAAAAGACTTAGTACAACTTTAGAATGAATAAATTCAACTCATTTTTTTTTTTAAATATACTATAAGTTGAAACTATTGTTACGTTCGGATATAAGGACTTTTCATTATCCAATCGAACATAATTTCGGTCTCGTTCTACATAGACATTTTAATTTCAAAAAGTTTACCTTTACTTCATAATTATTAAATTATTATTTAGTTGTTTTTTTTTAAACTAATAATGCCACACTCTCATTATGTGTAAACAGCTCGACAACTGAAGTCAAAAGGTATCCTAAAAAAAAAAAAATATGTGAAAAGAAAATATAGTTATAGGCGGCAATTTATATTTTTTCATGCGCTTAAATATCATTTATAGATCTAAATGACTAGATTTATATATTTATGTTCGACTGTAGAGCTGGCTTGATCAATTGGTTAGACTCATGGGCGTAGCTAAAAATTTTCCAGTATTAGGGACCTGAACTCCTCGACCTCTTTGGAGGCCCCTGTATTGAGCATGATATTAAATATTTAATGTAAAAAGCACTTATTTGGTGGACCCTCTCAAGTGGGGGCCCAGGGGATTTTCAAATTATCCCCCTCCTCCCCCACCCTAGCTACGCCACTGGTTATACTACGGGTAGAGCCTAATGCTAATAAAGCAAATGTTGCGTGTTTGGTCCCATACAGGACAATTTTTCCCTCTCTCCATTTTTCAACGGCCTATTCAGTTGTTTTAATTCGAAAAAAAAAGGTATATAAAGTGAATTGAAAATAACAAATATGCTACGCAGTGTACGCTGTGCGAGTTAAAAATTCAGGTGAAAAATTCTACATTGTCATTTTTTTTTGTGGCCCCCGAAAGGGGAATAGACGCTATTAGTTTTGTGTGGTCCGTCCGTCCGTAACGTTTAGATCTTGTAAACTAGAAAAGGTATTGAAAATCCGACATCATGATATTTTAGACCATTCAAAGTTCTAATGCAACGACTACTTTTTTATTTTCTGAAAGCGAAACATTTAATTTTTAAAATCAACTATGCAAGCAGTTTTTTTCATAAAAATACATCATTTTTACAACTATTCGTTAGTAATAGTAACGAACACGGGAGGCGATTTTGTAAGGGAGATGACCATTTGTCATATTTTTAACATCTTTATAAAAAACGGTTTTAGATTTTTTGTCAAAAAACAAACAAACTTTATTTTTACAAATATATTTCTAAGTTGAGTAAGTTATATCATACCATTTGCTACATTTGAAAAAAAAAAAAAAAAAAAAAAAAAATTTATTAAAAAAAATCTATTTAATATTCTAGTAAGTGAATATAACATAATTTATAACAACAATTAATAACTAGTCTTTCATATTATCACCTGAACTACCGGACAGACCGATGCTATGTAACACTTAGATAAAGTTTAAAAAAAATTTTTTTTTAAAGGTAATTTTTTTCTAAAGACTGAATTACAGATTAACTCTTTACAAAACAATTAGATCAATTAGATATTCATGTCACCAGTTAGGCCAGGTTTACATCTAACTTTGCCTTCGTTTTCACCTATCATGTGGTCTGCTGGACCGTTGGGGCACCACACAAGATCTTATATCTTCATTCTTCTCTGTCATTTGCCTTTGATAAAATATCCTTCTGATATTCTTTCTGAAAATATTGAAAAATGCCTTTTTACCTGCTTGGGTGGACCACTTTGGGGCCGATTTTGAGTTTGTGTTTCCAAGTTGTGTTAGCTGAGCATCTTGAGGCAACACTGAAACATCCTGCCAGATATTGGACCTGCCCGCTTTCAAACATTCACCCTAACACACAGAAGATATTACACTACTGCAGAATGACTTATATAAACTTATATAGTAAGCTGAGCATAAATTGAGAATAAAATTTAATGCTGACAAGGTTTTAGCAATACTAAGATCTAAGATACAAACACCCTTCCCGACACATAAAAACAAAGTAGGCGAAATAACAAATGAAATATTTTCTTAATTCTATGTATTTACTGGTTGCCTCCCTTAGTTTCTGTTCTGGCTATGGGCTCTTTTTTTTTCTATTTTGCATCCATCTCTTTTCTCTTTCCTATTTTATTTCTTTCTCTCTCTCTCTCTCTTTATTTTCTTTCTTTCTTTTAGTAAAAGTAAGAGTATTGTCCCCCCTTTCAGACCTTGTGACAGGGCAGATGTCGTAAAGGTCATCTCTTTCTGTGGCCCATGGTTTACGAGGGTGTCATATGGACTTGTGCTTGGGTTCGAATCCTGGTGATGACTGGGATTTTTAATTTCGGGATCTTTGGGCGCCTCTGAGTCCACCCAGCTCTAATGGGTACCATATGGACAGCACAACGACCAACCGCCTTTACTTTTCCCCAACTATTGTTGATAGTCAATACCTCCTTTATGTTGTTTTTCTCTTAATAACTAACGATTAAAAAACAATGGAACATTTTTTTTCTGCCCCTTTCCCAGCCCCCTTTTTCCTGAGTAAGAATCCTGGTTAAGCGAATGTATAACTCTACTAGACTTAAAATCATCCAATGATTGACATTTAGATCTAGACTTAGAAGACGATGCGCACAATTTTCTTGAACAATAATTTATTAAGCTCTTGAATTATAAAAAAAAGCCTTACATTCGGAAATTCCCTAACCTTTTAAGAAATCGATAGCTCTTTCAAAACTAATGTTGAATCTAGTCCTAGACCATGTTTTCCAGCCAAATTTACATTTCTTTCTTTTTTTTTTTTTTACTTTGAAAACATATACCGGTCAAACTAGAGCTTTACAAGTGTGGCCAACGAGCAAGTACTTTTTTTCCCAGTGTTATACACCAACCGTTTAATTTCTAGGAAAATTGTTTGAGCCGTTTTTTGACGCGTCCAGGTTACACCCATGAAGTTATGACTTGATTAGAGGTATTGTAAAAAAAAAAAATCTTCGCTGTTCTAATTATATTTTTGCAATTTCTTTTAACTTTTTTCCCCTAGCCGATACCGAATGGACACACGATATCGGAACTTGCCTTTCCTCTGGACATATCAGGAGAAAGGGAACTGAGCAACATAGCTCCGGTCATAGCTTATTTCTGAAATTATCCATTATTATTATCTCGGCTAAAACAGGTCATTTACATGAATGATTTATCAAAATGTCAAACTATAGTTTTGTTACACTTTGTACAAGTACATCTGTGACAGGAAATATTAAAATATGAAGGTTAAATCAAAATCTAAAATCACAACAATTTTAAACGCCAACTAATCGACATTAATATAATTTCACTACATCAGTGGTTACCAGTTGGTCATCCAAAGGATCAAAATTTTACACATAAAAGTTGATTAAAAGAGTTTTTGTTGTTTAACTTAAGCATTGCTTTTGTTAACACAGATTTGTAGAATTATTTTGTAAGTAAGTAGAATCCCAATCTTTACTAGTATGTCCTAGTTTACATAACGAAAAATTAAATGGAACTTGCTATTATATATAAAGATAATTATTAGCATTATTTATCTAATAAAAATAACATAAATAATATAATTGGTATCCTCATGGGCGTAGCCAGGGGTGGGGGCTTGGGAGCTCAACCCCCCCCCCCCCGAAATGAAATCCCCCCCCCCAGGGGGGGGGGATTGGAATTTAGAGACTGATGTTTTGCTTTAATTTTGTTTATTTTAGGTGAGATTTTAATACTAAACCATCACTTGACCATGCACAGCCAAGGGGGATTTGGCTTTAAAACCCCCTACCAGGGGTTTTTGAGTTTAAACCCCCTACCATGGGGTTTTGAGTTTAAACCCAACTACCTAGGTTTTGAGTTTAAAACCCCCTAACAGGATTTTGCAATTAAATCCACCTCTTCTATAAAACTAAACAACAAAAAAAATACAACAAGGAAACGACAATCCCCGAATTCCAAGAGCACAGTTAATAAAAAAGATTTTGATTTAAAACCCCCCTCCAAAATTTACGAGAAACCCCTCTTCAATATAAAAAATGCAAATTACACACTTAAAATTCTATGAGCGTAGCCAAAGGGGCTTTGAGTCTAACTCCCACCCCCTTCTTCAGTAGGGCTTGAAGCTAAAAAATACAATAGCAAATTACGCACTTAAAATGTTATGAGCGTAGCTAAATGGGTTTTGACTCTGTTTTGAGTTTACTCCCCCGTCCCTCCCCCTTTCAGTGGGGTTTGAAGGTAAAAAATACCTCTTTAATATTAAAAACAAAGGAAATTATACACTTAAAATTCTATGAGCATGGTCAAGGGGGTTTTGAGTTTAAACTCACCTCCAGTAGAGTTTGAAGCTAAAAAATGCATCTTGAATGTAAAAAAAAAAGCAAATTACGCACTCAAAATGCTATGAGCTTTGCCAAAAGGGGTTTTGAGTTTAAACCCCTCTTCAAAGGGGTTTGATGCTAAAAAAAAAACCTTTTCAAAATAAAAAAAGCAAATTACACACTAAAACTATTTGAGCGTAGCCAAGCCAATTGGGGGTTATGAGTTTAAACCAATCTCCCACAGATTGCTTTTTTTTAAAGTTTAAATCCCCTCCAGATGGTTTTGAGTTTAAAATCCCCCTACAGAGCGCTTTGAGGTGTTAAACCTTCATCTACAATATTATTTTAAAGCAAACTACAGTTACCAAATTCTATGACGTAGCTAAATTAGGGTTTTGAATTTTTAAAAAATAACTCCCGAGATTTTTTAATTTAACCAACAGATGATTTTGAAGATAAAACATCCCTTTTCGATATAAAAGCTTAAGCAAAATTCAATCACCCAATTCCAAGAGCGTATTCAAGAGAGGTTACTTATTTGTACCAGTGGCGGGGCTCCATTAATAAAGTGCAGTGAATAGTCGTCTGCCGAAATTGAAAAACAACAAAGATCAACAACAATGGCTAAGACAGATTTTAGGAGTCAGTTCTAGAGATCGGGTCTAAATCAAGGAAATCCTACGCCGAACTGGGAGTCGACCCTTTAAAAAGATTATGAAAGAGCGTTGAATGAGGTTTGCGGGACATGTTCTCCGAACAAATGAATTACGTATAATAAGAGTTGCGATGACATCCTAGTACAACTTGGCGCCACACATTCATGGAGGTCCTCAGAGCAGGTGGGAAGAGGCTTCAGACAATATTAGTGACAGATTTTTGTGGAATTAGCTTAACGACAAATGCGCCGAACGCCGATCTAAGTCAGTAAGAATAGCACATTAGGTTTTTAAAATAAAACTTTTTTATTGCAGGAAAATGCACTGTAGATACCTCAGAATATGCATTGTGTTGGCTTTCAATACCAAAAATAGTGCTTGGCGGCGGGGCTCTGCCCCGCACTGGGTGAGCTTCTAGCGCTCCCCCAGACCCCATTGCTTGCAATGGCGGGAAGTTTAGAATTTTTCCACTAACTAACTAAACCTATTCTAGGGCACAATAAGCGTCTTTATCTTATTGTAGTTCTTTCTCTTTTTGTCTTATGTTTAGGGGGGTGGGGGTGGCTGAGTGGTTAAGCGCTGGGCTTCCGAACCTAAGGTCCTAGGTTCGAATCTCGTTAAAGACTGGGATTTTGAATTTCGGGATTTTTAGGGCGCCCCTGAGCCCAACCAACTGTAGTGGGTACCTGACTTTAGTTGGGGAAAGTAAAGGTGGTTGGTCGTTGTGCTGGCCATAGAAACAAATAACCGTAACCCTATCTGCCCCATAGATCGCAAGGTCTGAAAGGAAACTTTTTTTTTACTTTCTACTCTTATGTTCATCTCTTTTTGTTCTCTTTTTATTTTCTATCTTCTTTCTTTCTTTCTTTCTTTTTATTTCTATCACATACAGGGGGACTGGGTATCAAAATCGGCCCGGGCATTACTATATAAACCGGCCCACAAATAGCATATCATATATTTTCGATGGGGGGGGGGGGGGGATTTTACCCCACTTCGCAATTTATATATATATATAAAAATATATATATAATAGTGTGTGTGTGTGTATAATTAATCTTCATTGCATTCTGATCTTTCATTCTTTCAAAGTTTTTTCTAGCCTAGAATACTCTCTTCCTATAATTAGTGGAAAGACAGTACACACCGCCAAAGGGCAGCTAGGGAGCTCCCACCAGAGAGGGTCCGGGGCAAAGCTCCGGAACCAAGCATTATTTCCGTTATTTTAAGCTTCAATAATGCATATTCTGAGGTATCTACAGTGCAATTAGCCTGCTACTCTTCCGCTTAAAAAATTCAAAAACCAAAACTGCTATTCACTGGAGTTCAGCGACTGGTAGAAAATGGTAAAATGCTTTAGTTTTTGTATTGGAGAGGAAGGGAAACCACAAAACCTTTTGGCTACGCTCATGAAGTTTGCAAACTGTAGTTTACTTAAGTTGGCTGCACTGGGGCAGTAAGTAAAGTTTCCCTTTCAGACAATGAGGTCTGACGCAAGTGATGGTTTGAAGACCCTTCCCTCCCGGCTACGCCCATGTGTTATATCATAGGTGTAAGCCTAATTCTCTACAAAATACATAAAGTTTGATAACGCATCGAAAACTGGATGTAAGAATTTTTAGGATTACATAATGTGTTCTATTTAAACATGTATGTAGTCTGAAAACTATAAACAATAAAATAGCAGCCTAATGAGTTTGAAGTTTTTTGGTATTATTAATAGATTAAAGACGTTTCTTCAAAAAATAAGATTGTTACCTCTTACGCATTTCATGTGTCAATCTAGTCATGCATGTTGATCTGTGACTTAAAATATGCTAAATCATTGGTTTTCCTGGCTGACTCAGGCAACCCATTCCATTAAAGATAAGAGAAAGCAGAAAGGTTAGAGAGGCACTTACTTAATGTGAAAAGCTCTTGCTTCTTCCAAGTTGTTACTACACAAGACTCTTCGAAATAATAATACACTCTCAGGTTATTACTCTATAAATACTTTAATATTACAACAATTTATGTAAATACGAACATTTCATCTCTCTTCCTGCCAATTTCTCCCGGCTTCCCCTTTTACACATCCCTTCCATTCATTACACAAATTCGCACCATTATTCATGCACACCGTGCTGCGCTACGACCGTAACACACGTACATTCTCAAAAACGCGATCTGTATATGAATATATCATGACCCATTATTTAAAATATAAATCTCCTTTCATTAAATATCGGGTGTGACAGTTCTATATAAATTATTGTAATTATTTTCATCATTAATTATTTCATACGAAGCATAAGTTTGCCATTTATTACAATAGTATCGAAATTGATTTAGATCTTAGATTTATTTTTTAATTAAATAATATTTTTTAAAGCCTTAAGTGTAGTATTTTTAGATCTATGTTATTAAAAATAAACAAGAAACTTACTTTTTCTTTTTAAATCGCAGAAAGTAGAGCTTTATACCCATATTGAGCTGTGAATAATTTGGGTGGTTTGCAATTTCGCGACTGTGTGTATGTGTTAAAGTTAATTTCTGTTAAGTATTGTTAAAGAGCTAATTGTCGCGCCTATTTTTGCGTTACCTCAATGTTTTCTAACTTAACCTCTCTCATCCCTTTGTTTGGTTAAATTTCATTGGAACCATTAAAAGACGGGCGAGGGAAGAAGCAAAAAAAAAAAAATGGGAGTGCCATCAAAGGCCCATGCCAACCAGAGAAATGATCAGGCCAAACACAACCTCGAAGACATCAAAGCCTCCATGCCGCTCGTGCATAGCAGAAAGTACGGTATAACGTTTTGCAAAAGATAATACGTACAGTGTATTGTGTATTTTTTTGTTGTTGAAATTCTTGTTGAATTTCAAACAAAATTAATGGTACTAAATATTAACGTGTTCGGGCCTTTGTGTCTTGCTGCTGTCACTTTTTTTTGCTTTGAAATGTTTTTTTCTTAGGTCGCGACCAGACCGGCCCTTTTGGTACCGGCCCACCGGGCATTTGCACGTTTGCCCATATAGCCAGTCCGCCCCTGATCTCATACCCTTCTTTCTCTCTCTCAACGATATCTCAACTATGCAGTTAGATGTAGACATGTGTTACAGCAATGAGATAATTGACCAAGTCAATTAACACCCGTCCATTATCAGACATAATTGTTTGAAGGACCGCGCGACTCACTCCTTCCTCTGGACATGCCAGACCAATTTTTTTTTTAAAGACACTCTCCAGTTCATTTTATTTAAAGAAATTAAAGACTGGGGCGCAGGAAGGGGTGCCTCCATGGTGGCCAGAAGGAAAGGGGGGTGAGACGGAGAACGTGTTTATGTACATTAAACAAGGTACCCACTCTCTGCTCAACTGACAGCTGACAGAAGAAGCAAACAGCCCTTTTTGTTTCTCAAAACTGAAGATTGCTGTAAACGGCTTGTGAGAGTTGGCGCCAGGAAGTCTACGGAAACCCGAATGCTCACAGTTTACAATTTAATTGAGGGGTGAAAAAAAAAGGGAGGGTTTACTTAAATTGCAAATGTTTTTTTTTTCAATGTTAATGACAAACTTTATAATAGTTACGAATGATTGAATACATATCTTATTAAGCCACTATACTTAAGAATTACCTAGAACATGTTAAGCATAGAATAAGCAAGTATTGTGAATGTACCGGGAAGGATTATGTGTATGAGGTGGGCTTATTTGATTACAAATGTAAACATGAGCTGCATATAATAGATATGGTGGATACATTTTTCAACGGGGTTATATTAAATGATGACGATACAGAAGATGACTTGAATATTTACAAAATATGGAAACCGAGACTCCACACAAGAGTTAACTCTTGCTCAGAAGTTGTGTTTTAAATTTACTTCTAAAAATCCGAGTTGATTGTTCGATATTTCAATTTTTTTACTATTATATAACAAAGAGCTTGTAAGCAGAGAAACGTTACAGTAAACTAAAATATTGTTTTATTAATAAAATGAACTTTAAAAATCTCGTTACCTAAAGTTTATAATAATAATCGTTAATTATTTCCTTATTTTTAAGTCCGAGAAGTTAAATATAAAATGAAAACTATCACAGCAAATGATATAATAAATATTGTGAATATATATAAAGCGTTCTCTTTCTGATTAGTGTTAAAAAATGTGAGAAAATTTTACATAAACTGTATTGTATTAGTTTAATTTTTTTTTCTGCTCAAATGGTATGTTTTTAACGTTTATGGCCATAACAAAGCACCGTACAATAAACATGCAAGAGACCGCCCCCAGTGAAGTTTCCGTGTGGTCGACAGTACGTGTGTATTTTATTCCGGTGCCACAATCAGATCTGTTGGTATACACTCGCTTATCTTTCCAGAAACGCTGTGGGGAGGGGTGGGGGGATAGGGGGCGTAAAAAGAGGAGGGGGTAAAGAGAGAGAGGGCTGAAGACAAAGGGAGGAGGGAAGATGAGGAGGCTTGCGAGTTAATTTGTTTCTAGCATACATTTTGTTTTGGTGGAGGAAGTTAGACTGTAGACATTGGCTAGCTAGCAGGAGTAATGTTGGAAAAGGGGGGGGGGGGGTAGGGGTAGAGCCGAGTCTTACTTATTTCTAGTTCAAATCTCTTCTCGTGTTCAGGAATTAATTACTCCAGGAGTATTAAACTTTCTTAACTTTATAAATATAGAAATTTTAAAAAATAAATTTTCGGGGTATCATTCGTCTGGGGGAACCAAATTTGGTGAGTCAAATGTCGGTGAGCCAGTTGTCTGTCAATTAGTGGTCCAAGAATTAGTCGGCGAACCTTTACCCCCGTGAATCATTTGTTATGTGAACTGAACCAATCATCAGGTGAGCCACGGTTATGATGAGACATTTGTCGTGTGAACCAATTTGTATGTTAATAACTGTTCTGGTGAGGCATTTGTCGTTTGTTCTATTTATCAGGCAGGGGCAACCTTTGAGTATGGCGAACAGGGCGACTGGTAAAGGCACAGCGCCCCCTCGATATGGAAATTCGTGTCGTTATCATGAGCCTATCAGAAAACCATGCGGCCTCTGCCACTAAATGCAGGGCCTCTGCCACTCAATCTTATATACCATATCATTACTCTACGGACCTGCGTTAAACAAATTGTGGGGCACATTGCCAGGAATCGACGTCCAAACAAGTGAAGTCTTCCCAGATAGGTGATGGAATAGCTAAGTTTTAATTTTATTTTTCCCTAAAAAAATATGATGTATTTTCACTGAAATAATGAATCAATATTTTAAAATGAACCAATTTAAATGACATTGTTACCGATATTTAAAAACTTTAAATATTTTAAGTTAGTTTAAGTTGTTGTTTTTTTTATCTTCTAAGATGTATACGTTTTCATGTCTCCTTCGACGTCGACTCGATTTACTTTACCTTTACCTATCCCTTAGTCTGTTGGACCGTTGGGGCACCAGGCAAGATTTGTTAAACGTCTTTCTCCATTCCTCCCTTTTTTTTTTGCCTTGTTTAGAACCTCTCTCAATGGCAGGCCCGTCCATTCTTTATTGTTGTCCTCCCATCGCTTTTTCTGTCTGCCTCTTCTTCTTTTCCTGGCACTGTTCCCTAAAGGAAGGTCTTTGCGAGCCCCGTAGATCTTGTAATGTGGCCAAAGGTTTTAAGTTTTCGTCTTTTTACAATAGTTAGCAGGTCGTTATGGGCTCCGATCGCTACAGTAACCCTGTCTCTGATTTCTTGGTTTGTGATGCGTCTTTGAATGTGATGCCTAGGATCCTTCTGTAGCATCTCAATTCCTATGCTAGGATAATCCTCTCAAGCTCTGCATTCAACGTCCACGACTCGCAAGCATATAAAAATGTGGCCATGACCAGAGAGCGCATCAGTCTGATTTTAGTGCCGAGGGCTAAGCCCTTATCTTTCCATATTATTTTAAGTTTTGAAAGGGCTGCTGTGGACTGTGCTATTCGGGCCAATAGTTCGGGTTTTGTTCCCTCATCTGAGACAATAGCTCCGAGGTATTTGAAGCTGTTAAGACTAGTTAGCTTTTCACCTCCAATACTGATGCCTCTTTTAAAGCCCTGATGGCTATTGGTCATAATTTGAGTTTTTTCGGCATTTATTTGCATGCCATATGCTGCGGAAGTCTTGTCAATGCGCATCACCAGGTCAGCTAGTTCTTCTGTCCCTGCTAGGCCGTCAATGTCAACTTCGAAGCGCAAGTTAGTAATTCTTCTTCCTCCAATGCTAACAGTACCTTCATAGCCCTCGAGGGCATCTTCCATTATCCGTTCAAGGAAGATATTGAAGAGTGTTGGTGACAGTAGGCAGCCTTGTCTTACTCCAACTGTGGCTTTGAACCAGTCCCCAATATTATTGTTGAAGTACACCGCACTGGTGGCATCCTTGTAGAGGTTCTGGATAACTTTGATTATGTTTTTATGAATGTTATACTTTTCCATTGTCGCCCAGAGTGCTCCGTGCCATATCGATCGAAAGCTTTCGACTCGATACCTTTTTGAAAAAATGTCATTTCATAACGTCTCCACTAACACGATTCTTCTCGACTTTTCAGATGTTAAAACGGTCTAATTTTATCCAGACTTTTGTACATCGTTATGGTGACGACTTTATAGTGCGACAAACAAAAATGTCTCCGACAAGACTTCTACTTAACACTAAGATGCTCTTACGAGGATGACGGATATAACAAACGTCAGAGAAATTTCCTTGGCAACAAAGATTCTTCTCAGAACTCAAATGTTAAGGCCGTTCTGCTTTATGGAACCGAGACCTGGAGAACAACTAAAATATGCCATTAGAAAAGTACAAACTTTAGTTAGTAGCTGCTTGCATAGAATTCATTCACATCTGTTGGCCAAATATCATAAGCAACAATGCAACTTTGCGTTCTCTTGCTTTTTTTCTCGTGCTTTTTATCGGGCTTTTTTCTTGTGCTTTTTTCTCGTGCTTTTTTCTTGTGCTTTTTTCTCGTGCTTTTTCCTCGTGCTTTTTCTCGTGCTTTTTTCTTGTGCTTTTTTCTCGTGCTTTTTTCTCGTGCTTTTTTCTTGTGATTTTTTCTCGTGCTTTTTTCTCGTACTTTTTTTTCGTGCTTTTTTCTTGTGCTTTTTTCTCGTGCTTTTTCTCGGGCTTTTTTCTCGGGCTTTTTTCTGGTGCTTTTTCTCGTGCTTTTTTCTCGTGCTTTTTTCTCGTGCTTTTTTTTTTGTGCTCTTTTTTTGTGATTTTTTCTCGTGCCTTTTTCTTGTGATTTTTTCTCGAGCTTTTTTCTCGTGCTTTTTTCTTGTGCTATTTCTCGAGCTTTTTTCTCGTGCTTTTTCTCGTGCTTTTTCTCGTGTTTATTTGGGGTGGGCTTTTTTCTTGTGCTTTTTTTCGTGCTTTTTTCTTGTGCTTTTTTCTCGTGCTTTTTCTCGTGCTTTTTTCTCGTGCTTTTTCTCGGGCTTTTTTCTCGGGCTTTTTTCTTGTGCTTTTTCTCGTGCTTTTTCTCGGGCTTTTTTCTCGTGCTTTTTTCTTGTGCTATTTCTCGTGCTTTTTTCTCGTGCTCTTTTTTTGTGATTTTTTCTCGTGCTTTTTTCTTGTGCTTTTTTCTCGTGCTTTTTTCTCGTGCTTTTTTCTTGTGCTATTTCTCGTGCTTTTTTCTCGTGCTTTTTTTTCGTGCTTTTTTCTTGTGATTTTTTCTCGTGCTTTTTTCTCGTACTTTTTTCTCGTGCTTTTTTCTCGTGCTTTTTTCTTGTGCTATTTCTCGAGCTATTTTCTCGTGCTTTTTCTCGTGTTTATTTGGGGTGGGCTTTTTTCTCGTGCTTTTTTTCGCGCTTTTGTCTTGTGCTTTTTTCTCGTGTTTTTTCTAGGGCTTTTTTCTCGTGCTTTTTTCTTGCGCTTTTTCTCGGGCTTTTTTCTCGTGCTTTTTTCTTGTGCTTTTTCTCGTGCTTTTTTCTTGTGCTCTTTTTTTGTGATTTTTTCTCGTGCTTTTTTCTTGTGCTTTTTTCTCGTGCTTTTTTTTTTGTTCCTTTTTTCTAGTGCTATTTCTCGAGCTTTTTTCTCGTGCTTTTTTCTTGTGCTATTTCTCGAGCTTTTTTCTCGTGCTTTTTCTCGTGCTTTTTCTCGTGTTTATTTGGGGTGGGCTTTTTTCTCGTGCTTTTTTCTCGTGCTTTTTTCTTGTGCTTTTTCTCGTGCTTTTTCTCGTGCTTTTTCTCGTGTTTATTTGGGGTGGGCTTTTTTCTCGTGCTTTTTTCTTGTGCTTTTTTCTCGTGCTTTTTCTCGGGCTTTTTTCTCGGGCTTTTTTCTTGTGCTTTTTCTCGTGCTTTTTCTCGGGCTTTTTTCTCGTGCTTTTTT
Source organism: Biomphalaria pfeifferi (assembly GCA_030265305.1). Taxonomy (NCBI): domain Eukaryota; kingdom Metazoa; phylum Mollusca; class Gastropoda; family Planorbidae; genus Biomphalaria; species Biomphalaria pfeifferi. Next base: position 556,527 of record JASAOG010000236.1, read on the forward strand.
CTTGTGCTATTTCTCGTGCTTTTTTCTCGTGCTCTTTTTTTGTGATTTTTTCTCGTGCTTTTTTCTTGTGCTTTTTTCTTGTGCTTTTTTCTCGTGCTTTTTTCTCGTGCTTTTTTCTCGTGCTATTTCTCGTGCTTTTTTCTCGTGCTTTTTTTTCGTGCTTTTTTCTTGTGATTTTTTCTCGTGCTTTTTTCTCGTACTTTTTTCTCGTGCTTTTTTCTCGTGCTTTTTTCTCGTGCTATTTCTCGAGCTATTTTCTCGTGCTTTTTCTCGTGTTTATTTGGGGTGGGCTTTTTTCTCGTGCTTTTTTCGCGCTTTTGTCTTGTGCTTTTTTCTCGTGTTTTTTCTAGGGCTTTTTTCTCGTGCTTTTTTCTTGCGCTTTTTCTCGGGCTTTTTTCTCGTGCTTTTTTCTTGTGCTTTTTCTCGTGCTTTTTTCTTGTGCTCTTTTTTTGTGATTTTTTCTCGTGCTTTTTTCTTGTGCTTTTTTCTCGTGCTTTTTTTTTTGTTCCTTTTTTCTAGTGCTATTTCTCGTGCTTTTTTCTCGTGCTTTTTTCTTGTGCTTTTTTCTCGTGCTTTTTTCTTGTGCTATTTCTCGTACTTTTTTCTCGGGCTTTTTCTCGGGCTTTTTTCTTGTGCTTTTTTCTCGGGCTTTTTCTCGGGCTTTTTTCTCGTGCTTTTTTCTCGTGCTAAAGGCAAGTTGTATGGTAAGTGACTAAAATCATAACGTGTCACAATGAGTCTCAAAGAGGCTGTGACTTCTATTGCAAAGACCCAACCAAACTCATGTAGAAAAAGAAATCAGGAAGAGACAATGAACCTAGATTGAGAACCAGAGGCGTAGTAAGAGTGGTGGAGTGAGAATTAGAACACCCCCACCCCGGGCTCCCACTTGAGGGAGACCCCCAAATGAATGTTTTTACATTAAATATTACGCAAAATGCAGGGGCCCGTAAAGAGGTCGAACCCCCCCCCCTTCGAGCACCCAAATTAGAGCAAATTCCTAGCGTCGCCACTGTTGAGCACACTTTGAGCAAACCACCAACTAGCCTCACAAGACAGGCATTGAAGTAGAACCCACAAGGCAAGAGAAAGACAGGGCGTCAAAGAAGCTCCTGGCGACACGAACTAGAGGCAGACATCTTAAAGTTTGGCTACACCTAGAACAAGATGAAAGGATGGCCCAGGACAGGGGCCTAGGGAGATCCATTCTTGGCGGCCCACACTCCAATGGGAGGAGGGGGGGGCTGTAAGTATGTAAGTACGTGTGCTATATTTACCTTCAATGTTGCAATTATTGGACCTACATACATATTGGCCATCAACATTTCTTTTTCCTCCATTTACCTTTTTTTATATTGACACACTTATCAAACAAAATTGCTTTGAAAACGACTGAAGAATGCATTTTTGAATTTCTGAATGCAGGAAAACGCTTTTAGCCCTAGGGGCCCAGACCCGGAGTGAGTTGGGATAGCATTCAGCACTCTCCTCCTCCCCTCTCCCCCCCCCCCCCCCAGATCTTCTTATTAACAAAAAGTGGAAACTTAAAAAACAAATCTTTAAAAATATAATCGATACAAGCAAAATATACACACACGAAAATCCTTAAAAAAAAGAATCTTGTCTAAGGGGAAAAACTTAAAAACTTGCACTTACAACTATATCTCTCAATAATGCAGAAGTTATTTTCCCAATTCGATAGATAAAAAAATAATTACCAATGATTAATTGAGTAATTGATTAATTTTATAAATTGATTCATGTTGTTGTTTTTATACACAATAAATAATTTTTTAAAAGTTTAAGCTTGATCCAAGGAGAAATAACGTGTACAAACTTTTTATCAGACAAGAGTCAGTTTATATAAGCTTTGTAAGAAAGACTTACAAAAACCTGAATGTGAGAGCATATAGCGCTTCCTCCCTAAACCCACCAGACTAAAGGACATTAGAACTGATACAATTTTGAAAAACACTATTATAGACTGAAGCACAGTGTGTTTAATATATTTATAGGTCGCTCTCCTAAACATCTAGTGTTGTATTTAGCCTCTAAGCTATTAGATATATGGGGCTCTTATTAAGCCCTTTTTTGTCAGTGCTAAATATTTCTTGAGGGTTCTAAGCAATAGCTTGTGTTGCCTAGAGTAACTCCGCCCCCTGCTTCAACAAATACTTGTTACTCAATAGTACTGAATCCTTACTGTCATCTTTACCAATTAACCATGAAAGCTCTAGCTAGTTGTCACATCATTATTTAATAGCTATTGTGAATGTAATAGTAGAGAATCACGAAGTATAACTTTTTGTTGTCTTTCACGTGAAAGTGAAACCTAATCGGGAATTCTGGGAGACTCTTTCTCTCCTAACCGACGATACCAGCGTTGATCCCACCAGAATGTGGTAAATAATTACGGAGAGAAAGAGTTAATCACATGGTCAGGCAATAGTCGACATGTTCTTGAACTGTAAGAATGTATAACGTGGTTGATTCAGTGATTCAATATCTATTGTGTACTTAAAATATTTCATTGGACTTGTGTAGTATAATATGTATTTCTTTATGGCTGGAATTGCCGGTGAACTGTTATTTTATTTTATTGGTAATAAATATGTTGTCTGCTGATCAAGGTTTTGCTTGATTTATTATTGCTATTTATATCTGATTGTGCTGTGTTGAAGGAAGTAGACATACGAGGTACGAAAAGTAGTTCACCTGCTCAAGTGAAACACAAGACATCTTTGATTACATTAACATACACAAGCAAATGTCACATAACGAGCAGTTACACTCTTATGGCTCATCATTATCAAACTCCATTTGAGTGAGGGCTTGAGGGGCTTAAATCCTCTCTTGCAAAAGCCCTGGACAGAAACCCTGCAGTTTTGTTAGTCCAAACATGTCACCATACAGGTCGAGACTTTTACCGTTTATCTTAACCAATTGCCATGAACGCTTTAGCTCTTAAAGTTAGAGTCTTTCATATCAAATCTGTAAGGGCAAAGCATAATCCTATATTAATTAACTTTAATAGCCTAAAAATATTGTAGTAAGTTTTCTCATATTTTTTTACAATATTTTTTTTATAAACGATTATATTTTAAAATGCGAGAAGCTTTCATGAAACTAACATTATTAACATATAGATTTCTTTTCCCTTTTTTCCATTTGGATGCACGGCACGGCATATATAACTTAATAAAATTCAATTAGAGGAGATAGCGCTCAGATAATATTAGATATACACCATATCGTTATTATAATACCTCTATGTAACCAGGAACCATCCTGGACGCTGATCTCAAAAATGGCTCTAACGATTCTCCTAGAAATTTAACGATTGATGCATGATGTATATCGCTGAGAAAAGAATTACTAGCTTTTTTGGCCACATGGGTAAAACTCAAATTGACGTTATAATTTTTTCAAATTAAAAAAATTTAAATTTGGCTTGAATACTAGACTAATAATTTAGATCTAGAGCCAACATTGGTTTTAAAAGGGTTATCGCGTTCTTGAAAGACTATCACGTTCGGGAATGTCCGATTGTTAGGCTTTAGTGATTCAAGAGCTTAATAAATTAATGTTCAAGCAAATTTGTGCGCATCTTCCTTTTAAGTCTAGATTTAAAGACCCATCATCGGAATTATTCAGTAATTAAAGAAAAAAAAAACATGGCATGGTCAGCCGTAGTGTAACGATATTATGTGATAACTGAGCACATTTAATGTCCCCTTCGTTTATTGACTAAATATTTAAGCTTTACTTTTATTGTTTACGTAAATCTAATATAGATAATATCTAGATTCTAGATCTAGAGGTAAATCTAAATCTAGGCTAGATTTTAAGAGTTCCAGTGTTAGATCTAGAAGCCCAAATAATGAACATACCAATAAATAATCTTACAATTATACTTTGCCCGCTGGCCGAATCAGAAACATCGTACGTTCAAGCAGCTGCCGGTATCACGGGTTCGATACCCGGTTTGAACCAAATATTATTTAAATTATTTTTCTTTATTATTTTATTATTTTTAAAGTTTAATAATGGGTGTATTGTCTTTAAACAAAATGTATTTTTAATGTTTTTGTTGTTGTAATTGTATCCTTATTTTTCAGTCATTTTACAGTAAACACTTTAGATTTCATAAAATATGAATGCATACTTCCATTCAAAGGCATAATAAAAATGTGTTTGCAATCAGCTGACATATGTGACAGGCCAGCATGCTGCGTGGTCAGCTGTGTTAAGGAACGAGTGACCCGTCTACTATAAAAGCAATGGCGGACTGGCCATATGGGCAACCAGGCTATTGCTGTTTTATAGTAACTAAAGAAAGTGACTTTCGAAAATCCCAAGGTGAGGCAAATTGTTTCGTGTCAGATGTAAGCACATGAGTTGAGTTTGAGTTTTGAGTTTTTTAAACATCGGCACATGTCTATATGTAAGCACATGTGGGATGTATGAAGACCTTCACTGTCTAGATGTAAGCACATGAGGGATGTATGAGGACATTCACTGTCTAGATGTAAGCACATGTGGGATGTATGAGGGCATTCACTGTCTAGATGTAAGCACATGTGGGATGTATGAGGACCTTCACTGTCTAGATGTAAACACATGTGGGATGTATGAGGTCAAAGCTTATGCCCAGGCATTCACATCATTTCTGAAATGATCCATAGCCGCTTCTCGGCCGAAGAAGGCCATTTTACATAAATGGTCTACCGAAATTTGAAACTATATTTTTTTTATATTTTGTAAAAGTACATCCCTGATAGAAAATTCAATATTGTATCTTCTAGAATAGAACTAATAATCACATCTATTTCTTGACGCCAGGTAAACGGCAATAATATACTTAGAGTTCATCAATGGTAACCAGTTCGTCATACGAATAATCAAAACTTTACAATTTATAGATAAAAGTTGATTAAAAGAGATTTAGGTTTAACTTAAGCATTGCTTTCGTAAACATAGATTTCTAGAATTAATGAGAAAAAGATCTAAGATCCCGAGCCTACCTTGGCCAGCATGTCCTAGTTTAAGTTACCGAACATTAAATAAAACTTTGTATCATATATAATGATACTTTTTAGCATTATTTTTTTAATAAAAACAACTTTAATAATATAATTGGTATCCTTGAAAAATACTCTACTAATCTAAATCACGTTTCTTTATGTTTTTTTTTTTGGGGGGGGGGGGGGGGGAACGATTCCAATTTCTCAAGTATCCGATTTTTTATTTTTATCTTACATCACATGCCTCATGGATCGCAGTGAACAGAAGACGTTTTACTTGTTGACTAAGTTTGAACCAGTTGGGTGGGTGGGGTGGGGGGGGGGGGGTATCTGGGAGAAGGTTTTCCGTGCTGCCTTTAGAGTTTAGTTGCTCAGTAAACTTAACTCTGCTAGAGTCAGGTGTCGAACCTCAAAATAACCTGATCCGAGAATAGGTGTGTGACAAACATGTAGAATTACCTAAGATTCAAAACTTGAAAAAATAAGTCAGATCTCTGAATACAGAAGAATTTATTTTCTTTCTCGGTATTAAACCAAAAAATCAATTAGCAGTAATTTGTCTAATTGTTGTTGTTTTTTAATCGATTCATGTATTGTCTTCGCTAATGAATAATTGTACAAAGTTTCAACATAATTTGAGAATGGGTTTGTTCAAGCTATTCACCAGACAGAGCGAATTGATACAAAGCTTTGTAAACATGAATTGCCCACTAGTCATAAAACGTATTAAATATTTCAACTCACAGCATATATGAACATATTGAATAGTTCAAGCCACATCATTCTTTATATAACGTATTGAATAGTTCAAGCTGCAGCATACATGAACATATTGATTAGCTCAAGCTGCAGCATACATGAACATATTGATTAGCTCAAGCTGCAGCATACATGAACATATTGAATAGTTCAAGCTGGAGCATACATGAACATATTGAATAGTTCAAGCTGCAGCATACATGAACATATTGAATAGTTCAAGCTGTAGCATGCATGAAAATTTAGATTTTTTTAAGCCGCAGCATAAATGAACGTATTGGTTAGTTCAATTCACAGCATACATGAACATATTAAATATTCCAATTTACAGCATATATGAAGATATTTAATAGTTCAAGCCCCAGCATAGATTCCTAATTTATAATCACTAACATTGTAATATCATAATACATATTTAGAATACTATTTGGCTCCATTTTAATCCGAAACTGTACATAATTTTGAGATTTATTTATTTTTAAATTAATCTCAAATCGAAATTTCGTTTTTTAAAGCTGAAAATATGAAAAAATTTGGCCAACTGAACAAGAATTACGTTTTTTCGCCCAGCATTAGTTCAATGATTCAATGTTCATGTTTACATCGGAGTTGGCAGACGTAAATTTATAAGGAATATATTTGAGACTTCACGCGGGGATTTAGCTAAATGTTTACCAAAACATCGAGGAAAGAGCGAGAACTGTGGTGAACATTGTGTGCGAAGTGACAGAACACTGGTGGGCTTAGAATCGAGGCCGGATACAAGACCTGCTGAGCCCCATAGGGAAAAACTATAACTGTACCATTGAATGCGATTGTGACTCTGAGTAGAAATTAGAGGATGGGGAAAGGAATTTATACTTTTTTTTCTGTATCTGAGTCAGACTCTAAAGAGATTATAGATATGTTATTTTTTTATTTATCCACATCCTCCTATTAAAAGGGGATTAATTTTTTGGGCTATGAAACCATCTACGTGACACATTTTTTTCGCCTCTCTCTTCTATTGTTATTTTATTCTTGTCTATTGAGATTTGCGTGATACATTTATAAAAACAGTAAACCTCAATGTTTACTTCTTGTTTTTTTAAGGATTCGTTAGCATCAGTGAAGCTCTGAGATACAGTAATATAGAAACAAAAGAGAAATCATTAAGGAGAAATGGAGGGAGCACAATAAAATGGGATTTAAAAAAAAAATTAATTTAACTTTTTTTTTTAACACATGTACAGAATCCAAGAGGTGCTTAGTAGCTGAGTATTTTAAATATTGTATGATTTTTTTTCTTCTTTTAGCCAATAAAATCAAACATTTCTCAGCTCTTACACTGCCAGTTATAAATAATTTTTTATTACAAAATAATCAACTCTGTCCGGTAAAAAGTTTGTACACGTTATTTCTCCCACACCCAATCTCTGATCAAGCTGAAATTTTGCAAAATTATTTCTTTTACCTGACAACACAAGAATCAATAAAAAAAAAACAATTAGTTAATTAACTATGAACAATTAATTATTTTCTTTGGTATCTCGAAAAAGGAAAGAAATTGTACTTGACTGAAGTAGCGATATAAGTTGAATTACTCCCCTAAATAGGTCGTCTTCTGAGGCTTAGTGAACACAAACATGAAATAGGACAATAGATAACTATACAATCTTCCCTATTCATAAGCTCTTCGCTAGCAGAGTGGCTACCGTGTGTTGGCTTGAGAAACCTGAGAAGGCTTTAGCCTACGAGTACGAATTCAGGTCATTCACTTTATTAAAAAAATAAATATAAAAAGCGATCACCCAGATACCCCGTTCTTTTTTTCTCCGCCCATTTCCAACTGGTCCAGACAAGCGATAGGATCATAGCGTAGTGAGAAAGCTACAATAATGAAATTTCACTAAACAAAAACAATAGGTAAAAATATTTCTAACGGCACAGAATTATTATTGTTAGTCTAAATCTATTACAAATTTAATTACATGACTGATCCTACTACTTTTATTATAAGCTTTTTTTTTTTTTTTTTTTTTTTTAAACTATATATTTGTTTTTTTTATTTTGCTTGTTGTCTTTTTTAGTTGGCAGTGATCTTTTGACATAGCCTCCATGCTATTGTTTAGTTTCACTATTTATTGTACACAGTTTTTCTATCTTACACTTCTCATTCTCATGCCTTTATCTTTAAGTAAAATTACATACCGCACCCGCATTTCTTCACAATGCTTTCTCTTTTTTACAATACCTCTAATCAAGTCACAACTTCATGGAACCTGGATCCAGGAACCTGAACCCAGTAGTAGCCTGGACAGCTGATGTCAAAAAATGGCTCTAACGATTTTCCTAGAAAATGTGATGTGTATCGCTGAGAAAAGAGTTACTAGCTCGTTGGCCACAAGGAGAAAACAGTTTGACTGTTAAAAGTTTTCAAAGTAAAAATAAATAAATGTAAATTTAGCTAGAGGCTAAATCTAGGTCTAGATCCTACACCGGTTTTGAAAGGACTATCGAATGTAAGGCTATTTATTGATTCAAGAGTTCAGGAAAATTGTACGCCTCGTCTTCTAAGTCTAGATCTAAATGCTTATCGTTGGAATATTAAAAGGCAGGGCTTTTTTTGTGACGGTACGTACCGGTACTGCGTACCGGCACCTTTTTGAAAAAGTTATTATTTTTCTTGTATTTTAACGTATATTATTAATTTTTAGTAGTTAAAAGTTAGGCATTCAACTACTGAGTACTGGCACCTAATCACTGGGTACCGGCACCTATTTTTTTATAAAAAAAGCACTGTTAAAAGGTGTACTAGATCTATACATTCTCTTCACCAGGATTATTTCTCGGGTAGAGGGGGAAGTGGCGGGTTAAAAAATGTATTCATTGATTTTTCAGAAAAAAACAACCGCTCAATAAGTTGCAAAAAGGAATTATTGTCTTTTTAAAAATATTTTTTATATTTGTTCTTTTTAATGTATTTATTTCTGAAATAGTGTAAACTAAATCTTAAACTTCAAGACAGAAAACCTAAACAAAGAGGAGATCACTCTGTTTAAAATGTGTCGTGACGATGGCCAATGATAAACATGTTAAAGTCATATCAATGAGATCTAGTCAAAGGGACTTTTGGATTGGAGAGTTTTTTTTTACATTGGTGCAAACGCTGAAGCCACAAGAAGAGACTGGGGTATAGACAAAGCTCCAGGTCTGTTCAGACTTAAGAGATCCAGAGACCACACAGAAACACCAGGAGGGACATAAACCTTTTCCAGACACATTAGACCCATCAGCGTACAACGAAATGTCAAGAGCAAAATACATTTACGATAGTTGTGTGAAACTCTCTTTTCCTCTCTTTTATTGACTGTTTCTCTTTTACACTTTCTTTCTCGTTTTTTTCACTCTTTTTTTTCTCTTTTGCTCTCTTTGTATATCTCGTTTTTCTTTTCTTTCACTCTCATTCTCTATCTAATACTAACACTTTCTCTCTTTCTTCTGTTCTCTCTCTTTCTCTCTCTTTCAATGTCTCTTTTTTTCTCTATTTCTCCCTTTCTCTATTTCTTTCTTTTGTGTTTCTCTTTTTTTCGTTCTCTTTCATGTCTTTTTCTGCTCTTTATTTTTTGTCTCTCTCTTTTCTCACTTTCTCTCTATCTTGTGTGTGTTGAGTAACATATTTAAACAAAACTTTATTTCTAACAATCTCTCAAATGTAACTCGTCATCCCAGGGTTGCCAATCTTTTTAACCTCAGGGCCATAAAAATTCTCGGCCTTTGCGTCATGGGTCTCATCACCACAACTTCAATGGAATATATTATTTGCGATTCATTATACTCTGAAGACATATGTTTTGAGAGTGGGGGGAAGATAATGCTGTTTTATTTTTGGTCAGATGAGGCCCGCGGACCGTAGATAGGGCATGACTGATCTACACCAAATAAACGTCATGAAACTTCAGTAACGTTAAGTGTGCTCTCCTATGAAAGACACCCCCCCCCCATACCTTTACCCCTCCATCTCTCCTTGTCATCACGTAAACCAAGACACAGACCCAGACACACACGTGGGGGGGGGGGGGGCGCTGAGAACTGAAGAAGAGGAATGAGAGATACATAACAACATAACAACCATTGACCCGAACAAAACAATAACAAATTGAAACCCATAACAGCCAAACCATAACAAATACCCACGTGACCGTCTCAAGTGTACGCCTGAGATGTTGGATAACAGACGCCCCTGGGAATGTGTACACCACACAGGGTTGCACTGCGGGGGATACACCTAAAAGAAAGGAAGGCGGAGAGGGGGAATAGTAGTAAGAGATGAGGGGGGGGGGGGCCTAGTGCAATGGTTGTTATATAGACAAAAGGGTGTGGAAAGAAGTGACGTTTAGACGGGGGGAAACTTGTGCAAGATGCAAAAGGTGGGAAGAGGAAAGTGGATGGGTGAAAATAGAGAGAAGGGGCGCCCTCCTCCTTCACCCTCTCCCCCCCCCCAATTTGATTTCTGAACTTGTCAATGGTAAGAGAAACAAAATGTCCTCCCTAATGTTTACAAATGGAGCGGAGGCGAACTAACCGCGAGAGGAGAGAGACAGAAGACATCACCCGAGCCGATTCAGGAGGGCGTTAATAAGAGGAGAGGAGGGCGAAGGTGTGAAGGTGCCACGAGGTAGCAGTGAGATTTAGAGAGAGGAAGAGAGGGAGAGACAGAAAGAGAGAGAGAAGGAGAGAAAAAAAACACGCGGGAAGACTAGGAGATGTTGACGCGATTACCTGACGATCTGATCACCGGATGCACGTCTAAGCAATTTACAAAAACTAAATTATAAAGATCTTGATTTTTTCTCCCGGAAAATACCTGGGAGCTGGGAGGTAGGAGGTTGGGGGGGGGGGGTGATAGAAAAAAGGTAGAAATGTGTAATGTGTAAGCACTGAAGGTACAGGAAAAATATCCTCAGATTTTGGCAGAAGTTAATCCCTGCTCTGTGCACCGTTAGGATTAGGACGTGGGGTGAGTTGTACGGGAGTTAAGAGGTGCAGGGGTTAGTGCGGATGGAAGCCAAGGTTGAGTCGGAAAGATGACGTGAAAAGGGTGGGAGGAGAGTTGGGGGTCTTGATGGGAGTGAGAGGCGAGAACGCATGTTGAGCAAATGAAATAACTTGATTGGCTGAAACGTTGAGTAATAGGCGGATCTAAGAAAGATAACTTTGTAATGTACCCAGTTAACATACAGAATGATGTCCCTTAAATAAAATCTAGGTTTAATTTTTGTTTCAATTCATGAATATAGTCAAGTGCTGAATAGGTTCATTTGATACAAGAGAAAAAAAAAGGAGCTTTGTAGTAATCACAGATCGAATATTGCTAATCTAGTAGCTACTTGGAAGTTCTTGAGTATACAGACTCAAATTACTTCTAAAGTTGGCCTGCTTACATTAATTGACGAAGAGACCGATCTGCAGAGGCGTCGCTACGATATGGGTCACCAAGTGCAATAAGTTATTAATGTCATTCTACTTAACAACGATAAAAAAAATGTTCCCAACAATCTATTAGCTAGTTGTAAGCTCTTATTATGTAGACTCAAATCACCTCTAAAGTACATGAGCTAATTGATGAAGACACCGATCTGCAAAGGCGTCGCTGCGGTATGTGTCACCTTGGTGCCATAAGTTATTGATGTCACTCTACACTACAACTAAAAAAAATAAAAACATATTGATGGTTTATATCAAGTACTTTCTTACGCAAATCTTCTGCCGCATTAGAAAGTTCGTTAGTTATCGATAGCAAACGTATCAAATTATTTCGCTTCATTGTTTACTGAGATAAAAGCTTTGTTCCTTGAGATCATTGTTAACCATGCAGTAATCCAAACTCATTTCTGTGACTCGAGAGACGATCTTTTCCAATTGCAGCTTCTCGTGTGACCAAAGAGGCCAATCCTTGATGCAGAGCTGCAGTCACAGGTTGGGCAGATGTAATCACCAGGCACCGTTGCATAACAACTTAATCGTAAGTAACAAGGAAAAAAGAAGCACAAAGTTTCTGAGTTTTAGAAAAAGTATTTTCATTGGAAAACAAATTGTCGCTTTTTTTGTCCATGATTCGACATAGAAACTAAGAATTCTCTTTTCTGCCTATTGAACTAGTGTCGCTAAAATAAGTGTAATATTGACATTTTGCTATTCCAGACCAGAATATTACTGTTAACAATGAAGGAATGTCTAAATCTTTAAAAGGCCTCAAAGCGATATTCTTGAAACAAATCTGACTGCCGCACTAACATAAACACATTTCTCGCTTATTATTATTGATATTGACAGCTTTGAGTTGATGGATTAAAAAAATAAAGTATTGTGAAAAGTTTATGGTATATTGCAGCATCGCACTAATCTAGCAGTATATGAGAAACATAAATGGGAATTAAGTTTACAAAAAAATCTGTCTGAAAGATCTGGAATGGAGAGCTATGTTTTATACATGGAATAGTATTCCTTCTCGTATGGTTACTAAAGAAACTGGCGTTTGATGTTCTTTCCATATTTGGTTGTGCCGACAGTAAATAATTAATAATTATAGCTTTTATATAGCGCTACTTTCATGCTTATAGCATTTGCGGACCAGTGGCGGGGGTGGGGAGGGGGTATCTGTGAGAAGGATTTTCTGTGCTGCCTTTGGGCGCTCAGTAAACACAACTTAAGCTCGAGTCGGGTGTCGAGCCTCGAGCCCCCTTCATTGTTAGCCAAGCCAAGCCTCTCGGCCACGCATCCCACGCATCGCAACAATCATTGTCAAGCATGTATTTTATTGAGAGTAAATTGAAAAAAAAAAAAAGTAGATAGTTTAGAAATTGGAATCGTTCCAAAAATTTAATATTAAAAAAACACTAACCAAAAACAAAAACGTGGCTTACATCAGTAGAGTTTTGTTTTTTTTTAAGAATGCCAATTATATTAGTTAAGTTTTTTTTAATGAATAATACTAAAAATTATATTTATATTTGATACCAAGTTTAAAGTAATGTTCCGTTACTTAAACTAGGACAGTGATGCCCAACCTTATTTATGTAAAATATCAGTTCTCGGCATTCGTGTCGCGGGCTATATCACCGAAAAGAAAAATAAATACAATAAGCTATTTTTAATATTCTTATTTGTGGACCTACTTACATAAATTAATGTGATGCATGACGTTTATCCAAAACCATCTGGCTGCATAGAGGAAACACCAAGTCGGAGCACTGAATCTAGATGTTCATCCGTGAGGCGATTACGTAACATGGTTTTCGCCCGTTTCATCATTTGGAAAGTTTGTTCACACAAATAAGTGCTTGAAAACATTTGTGATCATCCTTAGCGCTTGTTTTCGAAGATTTGGAAACGCTTCTGCAGGTAACATGGAGTAGAAGTCAATAGTCTGCATCACTTGAAATTTGTCATGCAGGGATGTCTGGCTTTGTAAGTCAATCAGTTCCAGTTGCAGATCTGTCGGAGCACTTGACACAACGGCAGCAAACGGATTTTCAAAAAGACGGATTTCATTTTTTAAATTCTGAAAATCCACAAATCTTTCACTAAAATTATCTATCAAGAGCCTCAGAAGTTGGATCATTCTTTCTTTTGGGAGAGACATATTTAGCTGCTTATCATTTTGTAGAGTGGTACAGGTTGGAAAGTGAACAAGATGCACCTTTTTCGCCTGCTGAATGAAGAGTTGCAATTTTGTTTGGAAAGCGATTATGTCTGCATACAAATGCGAAATCAATTTGTCTTTCCCTTGTAGTGTTTGGTGTTTGAGTTTATTTAGATGTGATGTGATGTCGCATAAAATAGCCAAATCCCAGAACCATGAGGGGTCGTTCAGTTGTGGCACTTGTTCTGATTTTTCCGTCAAGAATATTTCAGTTTCATGTCTCAAATACAAAAAAAAAAGTTTTAATACCTTTCCTCAACCAGCCCCCCCCCCCCCCCACCGCACTTCACTGTGAAATAGAACGTCTTCATATTCGGACTCAATGTCAGAAAATCTTTGAAAAATTATGTGATTTGTTGAAATTTACAGTGCTAAGCACAATCATTATCACATGGTCTAGATTGAAAACCTTTCCACAGAGATTTAGTTGGTGAATGATGCATTGAAGCCTAAAAAATTCAGTTCCGTTTGACTCAATAACGTTTTAAATAACTCTTGCTGACAGTCCGCTGTGACATCCAACCATATTTCTAGCGCCATCAGTAGTCACTCCAACTAATTTATTCCAAGGAAGAGCAAGGTCCTCTATGATGGTTGACACTTCTTTGAACAGGTCTTCTCCAGGTGAAGTCCCATGAATGCTCCGCATAGCTGCTAACTCCTCTGTTATATCAAAATTGCTGTTTGTACAGTGAATAAGAGTTGCGCAGTATCAGTTATGTTAGTAGACTCGTCAGCGGCATTAGAAATTATTTCAAATTCTGCTGCTCTGTCTTTTAATTGTGAATGGAGATTTTCACCCATATCTTCCAATCGCCTTGATATTGTCATGCGAGAAAGGCTGACAGCTTCTTTTTTAGTACAGATTTCTACCATCACTGCTAGCTAACACATTTTTTACACACTCGCCATCAAAAGAGGCTTCATTGCTTAAGATGTGAGCAATTCTGTAGCTGGCCCTTATCACCGACTCATTTTCTTGTCTCTTTTTGTAAATATTCTCGACAATTCCCCAATCTCTAGTCGTAACATGACAATCTTGTCTTCGCGGCTCAAACCAAGAATGCTACCATATGTGTTAATGTGTTTGGTTTTATAATGCCTTTAAATATTATGTTCTTTAAAGACAGCCACTTTCTTTACAAATCAATTATGTTGGCTTAGTATCATATTCCACAAAAAAAGTAAAGATCTGTCCACATTTCCTGAAAGTTTCTTCATTTAGAGTCCACTTTTCATTTTTTAGGCTCTCCCATTTCTTTAAATCACAAACGTTAAACAATTCGGTACCAATTACCTTAATATCAATAGAACACAACCCAAAATGATGCATTAATGTTCCGTGTTTGCACACACAAAGTGTCAAGGACAAGGCAGGCTCAAGAAAATAGCAAAATTTCCAAGAATTAAAACTAGCTGTCAAGTCTTATCGCCATTAAAAAAACAACACTTGTGTTCTTACAATAAAAAAAATATTTCATATGAATATTCGGATACCAAACATAAGGATTCATCAAAGAAAGAGAGAGAATCTTAAATTAAAGAGAATATGTTTTCAACATTCTAAATTTCTACATGTTATTTTACATTTTGTTCCAATGTTTTGGCGGGCCGGATAGAAGCAACGTCACGGGCCGGATCTGGCCCGCGGGCCGTAGTTTGGGCATCACAGAACTAGGATATAGTTGCTAAGGTACGCACGAGGTTCTACATTCCATTTCAATTAATTCTATAAATCTATATTAACGAAATCAATGGTTAAGTTTTTAAAAAATCTCTTTTTATCCACTTACAACTGTACTTTAAATCCTATGGCTCTTAAGAATTCGCAACCGCTACCTTGTTCACATTTATGTTAATGCCGTGTAAAGGCGTCAAGAAATGTTTAAATATTTTTGATTCAGGTACTATAATATCGCGTTAAAATTTCTATCCCAAATATACTTTTACAAAATGTAACAAAACTATAGTTTTGACTTTTTTTGGTAGACCATGCATTTAAATGACCTGCCTCAGTTGAGAAGCGACAATGGATCATTTCAGAAATGATGTAAACGCCTGGGCGTAAGCTATGACCGGAACGATGAGTCCAGAGGAAAGGCAGGTACCGATTGTGTGCACATTTGGTATCGGCTAGATAAAAAAAGTTAAAAGATATTGCAAAATATTGTTAGAACGGAGAAGATTTATTGCGTGTGTACAATACCTCTATTCAAGTCACAACTTCATGGGTTTAACCTGGACGCGGATCTCAAAAAACGGCTCTAACAATTTTCCTTGAAATCTAGTGTATAACTCTGGGAAAAAATGACTTAACTCGTTGGCCACACTTGGAAAACTCTAGTTTGACCGTTATAAATTTTCAAACTAAAACAAGAAATAAATTTAAATTAGGCTGGAGAACGTGGTCTAGGTCTAGATCTAAAAAAATCGGTTTTGAAAGAACTAATGCGTTCTTGAAAGGATTATCGCGTTAATGAATTTCCGATTGTAAGGCATTATTAATTTTAAAAAAATTAATGTTCATGAGCATTTTGCGCATTGTCTTCTAAGTCTAGATCTAAATGCCAAGCATTGGATCATTATAAGTTTAGTACATCTGTAATTAAGCTGATTCGCTTAACCAGGAATTCTACTCAGGAAAAAGGAGGCTGGGAAAAAAATGTTCCATTGTTTTTTAATCTAACATTCATTAGTTATTAGAAGAAAAACAAACGCTCTGTAAGTTGTTTAAAGGAGAAATTGTCTTTTCAACAATGATGTCTATAAGGTTTTTCTTTTTGTATTTTATTGGCCCCCGTAAGGGAAAAAGCCGCTATTAGTTTTGTGCAAAATGTCCGTCTGTCCGACTGTTACACTCAGATCTCGAAAACTAGAAGAGATATAAAAAATATTATTTCACCATGCGATGCGGTTTGAAAAGTTTAGGTGCAACGGCTACCTTTGGTTTTCTAAAAGCAAACTGTTTAATTAAAAAAATTAATTATGCAAGCGATTTTGTTTTATAAAAATACACAAATTCTAAAACAATTACGTAAATGTAAGGGAGGCAATGTTACAATATGCTAACAAAGATGAGCAGTTTCTGTGTATTTTCAGTATCACCAAGTCAAATATATTTATAAAATGTTCAAGAAATGTTTACAACAAATATAAATTATAGGTAAAGGTGTTTTTTCTGGTCAACTAGCTGTTAAAATTAAAAGAAAACATCTATGTTTGTTTATAAAGGCTAATAATGCACTTTGTATGTAAATATCATGCACATTATTTAAAATGGACTTTTTAAGCAGCGACTTTCGTGCAGTAGCGTAACGTCGCAACATGATAGAGCACTAAACCAATTCCTTAAACTTTTTTTTAAAAAATCAGATTTTATTTATTTTTTGTTTAGTGTCCCCATCAGAATAAAAGAAGCTTATTTTTGTGCGTTTTGTCTGTTGGTCAGTCTGTCCGTCAAGGTTACAATTTTTTTTAAAAATATAACACTAAAGGCTATTGAAAATCTGATTTAACTTTTAGTATTCCTTCAAAAAAATTGCAATAGTTTTAACTTGCTTATAAGTATCTAGAATAGATTGTTCCGGATGTTTTGTCAAAAACAAATCAATGCCTACGAATATTTCTTTGCTCTTCTAAATTATATTAAATTTTATGTCCATGATTCAACGTTGCAAAAAAACACATGATCTTTAATATATTGTTCCGGATTTTTTCTAATGTAAATAGCATATACATGCTAAATGAAAATCTCTATACTGATTTATATTTCATTAACTATAAAGTTGTTCCGGATATTGTTTTATAAAAGATAAATTATGTCAAATGATTGTTTGAAATCGCATAATTGACCAAAATTTACACTTATATTCTTTGACACTGCGTCACTATAATTTATTTATCAATATCTATTTCTCCGAATTTTTAACTTAAAACAAATTTTTGTCAAATGACTGTTTTTTTCAAAAATATCGACAATATGTTGTTCAGGATTAAAAAAAAAAGAAAGTAATTCACTAGAAACGATTATTGAAAATCACTTTTTAGACTTATTTTACAGTTAATTTTCTTGCCCAAACATAACTACAGTTGTTTAATCGTTAAAGAATGTTCCGGATTTCCCTATCAACTTCCTAACACCAAAGTATGGTTTGAAAATCTCTCCATGAGGCTATGGTACATCTAATTTTCATAAGAGACCATCCCACAAATTTAATTAACGGTAATTGATTTATCTGGAATTCTTATTTTCTCTCACTATTAATATATAAACATCCGGAACAATCTGTTATAGAAACTTAAAACTAATGCGATGTTTCGGAAAGAAAATTAAATTTTAATCAGATTTTCCATAGCTTTTAGTCTTTTTTTTTCTCGATATTAACATGACGGACAGACAGACTGAGAGACTAAACAAAAATGCTTCTTTTATCCTTATATATACATATATATATATATATATATATATACAAAAATGCATATTTAGTCTAACTAGCCAATAAAATGAAATGCTAAAAGAACTCACTCGGTGCACCAATGTCTATGAACCCTCGAGAAGCTGCTCGTATAGATGACATTTTCTAGTCTACATTCACCATTGGCTCTTAACTTATGCCTTCGTAGCCACACACCAAACTCTGAAGTGTATGTCTTTTATGTGTTAGATCAAGGACAGCATATAAAATACTTTTTTTTTTTTAAAAAGTATGGCTCTACTTTTTTTTGTACAATATATATGGCGATTGTTTCTCTCTTAATAACAAATGAATGATATATTTAAAAAAAAACAATCCTCTCCCCACCCACACAGAAGGAGTCAAGGTGAAGAGAATTTTTAGATTTACTAGACTTTATAAAATTTCAATGATAGGCCTTTAGATGGAGATCACAGACATATGTATATTGTACCTATGTATCAATCATTACATTAACTCCACCAGAGAGCTTGCACAATGAATTAGCTCCCTTACTTTTAACCACCTGGTCTGTAAGAGCTTGAAAACATCAATACTTATTCCTTAAGTTATGAAACTTCTGCAATCAACAGACTGTTCGATATTTGATTACATTCCAGTTTTCTTTTGTCCAGTTGGTTCTCCAGGAGGTGCGGTGGCTGAGCGGTAAAGCGCTTGACTTCCTAACCGAGGTCCCAAGTTCGAATCCTGGTGAAGACTGTGATATAAAAATTTCGGGATCTTTGGGCGCCTATGAGTCAACCCAGCTTAAATGGCTATCTGACATTGGTTGGGGAAAATTAAAAGCGGTTGGTCGTTGTGCTGGCCACATGATACCCTAGTTAACCTTGGGCCACAGAAGCAGATGACGTTCACATCATCTGCAACATAGATCGCTAGGTCTGAAAGGGAAACTTTATTTAAGTTGGGTCTCCAAGTAAACAAGCCAGTAAATAGTAGATGGGAGAAGGGGGGTTGCCTACCCATCTTGGATCCTCCTACTGAAACAAGTCAATCAATGAAGCATGCACCAAGGCCAATCATTTAAATATCTTTTTTTTTTATTTTACGTAATTGTTTTTTTTTTGGTCGAAGAAGAATTGGTCTATTATTTATTCTACTTAGTTTTTTTTTAACTGAAGAAGAATTGGTCTATTATTTATTCTACTTAGTTGTTTTTTTTTAACCAAAGAAGAATTGGTCTATTATTTATTCTACTTAGTTGTTTTTTTACTCTAGGAAGAATTGGTCTATTATTTATTCTACATAGTTTTTTTTTAACTAAAGAAGAATTGGTCTATTATTTATTCTACTTAGTTTATTTTAACCGAAGAAGAATTGGTCTATTATTTATTCTACTTAGTTTTTTTTTAACCCAAGAAGAATTGGTCTATTATTTATTCTACTTAGTTGGGTTTTTTTTAACCGAGGAAGAATTGGTCTATTATTTAGTTGTTGTTTTTTTTTAATCGAGGAAGAGTTGGTCTATTATTTCTCCTTCTAGTTCCTCTTGTAACGCGTCATTGTTGCAAGCGCTATTCACGCTGGAGCCATTTAAAGTTTTGAGTCTTTTTTTTTTCTTTCTTTGTGTTTCTTTTTCTTTTTTTCTTTCTTTTTTTTTTCTTTCGGAAAAAATGTATTTATGATAAGACGTCAGCCAAATTTTATTTTAAGACATGAAATATTTCTGTAATAGTAGGACGGCTCGTAGTGTGTCTAGCCATTGGCTTTTTTTTTATTATCTTGCTATTCATGTTGTTATGTAAATTAGTGACCATGTTGCATGTATTCCACACATTAGACTTGTATATTTTATAAGTAAATTATCTCATATTATGCTGTCGAATGTCAAAATGCAGTGGCCCCTGGAGAGGCCAATCTCCCCCCTCCCCGGGCCCCCAAATCCCTTGATACGCCACTGGAAAAATCGTTACACATTTTCAAACAACAAGAAAGTTTTTTCTCCCAAATTTTCCCCCTCAAGCCATGAAGAATGGAAGCTATGATAAGAAATGAAAAAAAAAATAAAAACTGCCACAGGCTCATAAGTGTCTCAACTCCTCGATGTCTCAACTCCTCGATGTCTCAACTCCTCGATGTCTCAACTCCTCGATGTCTCAACTCCTCGATGCCTCAACTCCTCGATGCCTCAACTCCTCGATGCCTCAACTCCTCGATGCCTCAACTCCTCGATGTCTCAACTCCTCGATGCCTCAACTCCTCGATGCCTCAACTCCTCGATGCCTCAACTCCTCGATGTCTCAACTCCTCGATGCCTCAACTCCTCGATGCCTCAACTCCTCGATGCCTCAACTCCTCGATGCCTCAACTCCTCGATGCCTCAACTCCTCGATGTCTCATGAGATAATGTAAGAAGAAAGATGACATGATAAGATCTTACACTTTATAAGGCCTCACAACTAGCAACGGACCATAGGCTACATTTCACCACGACATTGTCGATGTAAAGCCGTAAGGGTAATGAGACTAACCGGCTACATTACAGCCGGATCTCTAGTTTGCTTTCGGCTTATCACCCATAAGTTTAATTAGAACACATGGATTTCTTTAATCTTGCCTTTCAAATATAATCTCTATTCGTTTGTTTCTTTTGTTTTTTATTGTAAATAATAATCCCCCACTCCACGTTTAACCTCAATTATACCTCTACATCCATTCTACCTTAATTATGAGGCGTTTTTATCTCAGTCCTATATTACTTGTACTTCAATTCAAGCTGACTTATACCTTATACCTCTATTGTACCTCCTTTACAACTCATGTTTATCTCATGTTTATCTCACGTATAAATCTCTTCTACTTCGTTTATAATAAGGCTTGTCTTTGAGTCTGAGGATTAATGAGGAATGCAATATTTCTAGAGCCTACGCAGCCCCAGCAGTGACCTACATATTTCGACAAATCCAGCACAGTTGTAACCATTGTCGGCGGTGGTCAATTCAGATTCGCTTTTCGACGTCTTGGCTTATCCTCGACAGCAGATTTTTGCCTGGTCAAAAATGTGTCTCCCGCGGCCTTTGCGAACCTGTATTGCAACTCACTTATATGTAAGTTCTTCCCACGAATACATCTACTCTAACAGGCGTAGTGTCAAAAAGAGAAGACTGCTGACAAACCGCCGCCGATTGTGTCTTCTCTGATTGTGGGGAAATATTTGGGTCGCAGCTGAGGCTGCGTCGACGCTTGAAATACTGGTCTCCTCATACATTTTCGCACTGAAGAGAAAGCTTTAGAATATTACCAATACCTTAATAGTCTGCTGACAAAACTGAGGCGGCTCTTGAAAAGTATGAAGTATAAAATTTACGTTTGCGTAGTAAATAAATTTAACTCTTTCTCTCCGTTATTATTTGTCCACGTTTCGAAGGAATTCTTCATTTTGCTCGTTACGATTTCCCTCCCCTGTTATGATTAAGCTTCAATAGCTTTGTTGTTTGTTATCAGAAAATGTTTGATTTGGTATAGAATTAAAGGGAGATGAATGCTCTTTTTTATATGATACAAAGTCAAGTTTATAAAATAAAACATTATTTTAATTTGATGAGGTCAAATCAACGATGGTAACGTCGATTAGGAGAGAAAGAGTTAATAATATTTTATTTAAAGACATTGTTTATAGACATTTAACACTATAGATTTGCAACAGTTTTGGAAAGTATATCTAGTATTTAACATGAAAATATAAAAGTACAGAAAGTACACTCGTAAGATTCTTTCCCATTTTTAAACGGTGTTTTATAATCAGCCACTGCAGTAAATCTTAACTTCACAACTCCCTTGCAATTAGTAAAGCTCCCTAGAAGTGGTCATACATATAAGCTATGATAATCAATGTGGAGAATTAGATTTAGCAGCAACCGAAATAGCAACCAACATACGTTGGACATATCCTTCTCCTGTATTACTTCTCTCCACGGAGGTCAAAGGTCACTTCCTTCAGCCTCTACCCAACTTTGGGCCTCTAAGAAGGTGCGACGCCATGTTAGACGTGAACAGCTCTGCTTTCCGTTTCCTCTTTTCGGGTTCAAATGTAATGATCGACTCCGGTAACAGTGCATTGTCTGGTCTCCAAGTAAGATTTGCTGTGTCTATAGCATTAGAAGTGGTCTGACTTTAAATAAGATGTGTGCTGCTTCAATAGCAATTTAGGTTTTACATGGTGGGGTCGCTAGCCCCACGACAAACCCTTCTCCAAACTCATCCGGGTTTGGGGCAATGACTTGACCGACTCCAAAATAGTCTTTCAAACCATGAAACAAAAACATTTTTTAAAAAATATTTTTAAAAAAATATAATTTCATCAATTATCAAGTATCAGTCATGTAATTACATTTGTGATAGATTTAGACTAACAATAATAAATCTTTCCATCACAAGAAAGATGATGCCTATTATAAGCTATCCCGACAAGATCAACGTCTAATCTGTCGACTTAGGACCGGACACAACAGAATGAGATAGCATATGTTCCGGAAGCTCAAAATTGGTACCAGTGAAATATGCCCATGTGGAGTGTCACAAAAATTTGCTGTCCATATCCTAAAAAAACTGTTTTGTTTACCAAGAGGCCGTACAAAACACTGGCCCCAAAACACCCCAATAGAAAGAAAACTATATGGAGAGCTCCCTGATTTGGAAACCACTGTGCAGTTCATCTCATGTATTGGTCAAGCCAACATAAAAATGAGATCGTAGAACACTATAGTATGGCTTTCCGATTTTAAATATTTTTACTAATTATTTTTGTTTATATTTGTTTTTAGCTTTCTCTCTGCTGCATAATCTTATCACTTGTCTTGACCAGTCAGGGAAAGGTGAAGGGGATACCTGTGGTCATGTTTTCGTGATCGGTGGAAAAAAAGTGTATACTGCTTTAATACTAACTCAGGGCTCAAGCCTTTTCAAGGGAACTAATTCAACTTATACCACCACATCTGTCAAGTACGATTTCTTTCCCTTCTTCGATACCAAGCGAAAAAAAAAAATTACTATTAGTTTATTAGCCATTTGTTTAATTTATTTTATCGATTCTTGTTTTGTCAGTTAAAAGAAATAATTTTTGCAAAATTTCATTTAACGCGAGATTGGGTATGGGAGAAATAAACATGTCACCAGACAGTTAGACAGACAGAGAGAGTAAGTATACTCTTTGTAAAACAACTGAAGACAGCACTACTAAATCTCAACTAAAATCTGAAGAAAACAGTCCTTCAGAGGATAGAAAACATTCAAATAAAAAGGACATTAAAAAAAAAACAACCCAGCAACATAAACTGACCAAATATTGGAAACTAAGCAAGCAGTAAAAAATTCATCTGTCTGTAAGAGACGAAGAGTACGTATATCCAAAGAGGATCCACTTCCCATCATAATTAAATGCTTTTTTCCGAGACGACCAACGTGACAATGTTCGCCATTGCACCGCAGAATGAGACAAGAAATAATCAGGAAGATGACTTGTGCAGGAAATGGAACAAGTGTCCTTCCAAGCTGCATGCTTCCACAGAAATACAAAGTGACCACTGCCCGGTTATCGTAATCATCCTTCTCTCCTTCCCCTGATACTGCCAGAAAACCACCAAACCCATTAAGACCTCCTCATCTACAACATAACTCGGCTTAACTCTTGTTATATTTATATATATATATATATATATATATATATATATATATATATATATATATATATATATATATATATATATTGGACTACAAATGAAAAGGGTAAAAAGTCATAAGAATACAAGCATATTAAATTTGTATAGAAAACACCTTAAGGCGAGTTTATTGATCAAATATATTTGACTTTCTTTATGTCAATGCTTAAAATCAAAATAACACAGCAGCAGTGTATAAAAAATTGCAACAAAAAGCTCACTCACAAACACGCACACAAACATAAAGGCTCCTAATTTAAATATTTTTATAAAATTTTAAATTTCATATATATAAACGATGGCGTAGCTAGGAATTTGCCATCATTTGGGGGCCCGTGGGCTTAACCTCTTTGGGTGCCCCTGCTTTTTGCGTAATATTTAATACTTCATGAAAAAAACAACAACTCATTTTTGGCCCTCTCAAGTGGAGGCCCCGGGGGATTTCCATATTCTCCCCCTCCCTACCCTACTTTAGTTACGCCTCTGTTTATAGATATATACACATAAATAAGACGCTTTCTTAATATATTATTTCCTTTATCAAAAAGATTATACTGTTTGTATCCATTATAATGTTGAATACTATTTTACATAAATACATATGGAAATCCGGGGGGTCTCGCCATTTGCTGTAAGCTATCCAGTCTGTGCGGATCATGAGATGTCAGCCCAATGTGGGAGCCGAATAGCGAGTGCCTGTACATCAACATGCTGTCAAGCGAAGCCGCCATTGTATCCAAGGACGCCGAGTGATCATTGGGAAAACCCAGAACTGCGTTGGAAGTTAACGGGAGACTTCCACTTCCTGTGAAATATCCCGGAAACAAAGACAAAGGAAAAGAGTCGTAGTTCTTCGTCTTCAGATCGACAACTTTCGGAGGAGGATTGGGAATTCCCTCAAAAACGTCTCGTTTCCGTTTCTCCCCCTTCTGGTAGAAGCTGGTGTCAGACGTTGCTAGTTGTGTCTCAGACGTCAACGATTGGTCTTCTGGGTTAAAATGGTCAGACCTAAAAATTTTAGAATAATATCCTCCAAAGGCCGTGACGGGAAAAACCTGGCCGAGGTTAAACTGATCTTTGACCAGGTTGGAGTTGCCCTCTTTCCCGATCAGACGATCAATGCCGAAAGACAATCGAAGTTTTTTGTACATATGTTCTTTGCTAGAATCTTGGATCGATTCGTTTGCAGCGTCACTGGATATGTTCATGAGTGAGTCGTGTCTTTCGGAAATTTCTTTATCCGGACATTTATCTCCGCTTCCGGTTTCCTGAACGCGATTAACATTGTCCTCATTTTCAGACAGATATTCAGAAAACTTCTCAGCAATAACTTCCTCCTTAATCCTTGGATGAACAGTTTCTCTAGGAGTTAGGGCGTCAGGCTGAGGATTACTGTGCCTGGCAGTCGACTGAGAGTCATAGGTTGTGTCCTCAATTGCGACCACGCCCGTGCTTAAGGAACCATCGCCTTTTCCGAGGCTTAGATCTACAGCACGCTGGAGTGGTTGAGAGTTGTGGGTCGCCCGGTTCGCCTGTGGATCGTGACTCTTTTTCGAGGAGGGAAAAAGATCCGCCTCTGACGGGGACCATGAAAAAGACGTCGAAGCTCCGCTCGATGTTTTCTTACCAAAATACATTGAATCATCTGAATAGTCTCTTGAAAAGCGGTCAGGGGCGTCTTCGTTTTTTACGAAGCAGGCTCTGCTCTCCTGTCTCATCCACAGCAAACTAGACGAGTCGTAGGGCGATCGGTGGTCATCGTGTCCTTTGGTCGCCAAGTGGTCGTCGTGACTTTTATCCACGAGGTGGTCATCGCTATCCAATCGCTGCATAGGAACAGCGTGGCCAGAGTTCTCGGTATCACTCTCGCCGCCTTCTCTCGTGTCGGAAGATTCCACACTTCCGCAGCCAGAGGCGTTTCCTCCTGCTGAGCCAGTGATGGCCCTATTCTGTATTTTGACACGCCTTTTTCTTCGTCTATAATTCCCTTCCTCAAACAGTTCGTCACAGTTGGGGTCCATGGTCCAGTAGTTGCCTTTACCTAAGATGAAAGAAACAGAAACTGTTAGACGCAAGGAAATACATATCATTGTTTTGGAATTGTATTTAATCATGGGACAAGAAAACTAGGAAGATTTTTTTTCGTTGATGACATCTGATAAAGACGCTCTCAAAGAAATGGATTTGGACACGATGTGGAATAATGTAGTTCGTAAATGAAGGCTATTCTTTTGCCTTCAATCTGAATATCACATCCTTTTATGTTAATGAATATAACAGCAAAAATTTTGCACCTTAAGTAATTAACACAATAACAATCTCAAGTTTTATATATTCAAGTTACATATTATTTTAACAATACAAGGTTACAAAGACAGTTTGTGTGGAAACACAAACTCAAAATTGGCCCCCGAAGTGGTCCACCCTGTCAGGTAAAAAGGCAGGTTTCAATATTTTCAGAAAGAATATCAGAATAAAATTCTATCAAAAGGTAATAAAAGACAGAAGAATGGAGAAAGAAGGTTGACATCTTGTGTGGTGCCCCAACGGTCCAACAAACCAAGGGATAGGTGAAAGTGAAGGTGAAGTTAAAAGTGAACCCGGCCTAACTGTTGTCATATGATGATTATCTAATTGATGTTATTGTTTTGTTAAGGGTCAATATCTTATCCAAAGCCTCTAGAAAAAAAAAATCCTTTAATTAAGTGTTCTACTTTTTCTTTGTAGCATTGCAGTTTACTCGATAATATGTAAAACTACTTATTTACTGTTGTTTTAAAATGTGTTCCACTTATATGTATACTAAATAGATTTTTCCTCTTTAAAAAAAAGTAAACATTTTTTTTTGTATATGTAAAAGTTGGTATGTGGGATTCGTGGTCGAGAGGCTAAGTACGCTAAAACTTGGCTTGGCATGGCTACCTATGAAGGGGGCTCGAGGTTCGTAACCCGACTCGGGTAGAGTTGTGTTTAATGAGCACCTAAAGGCAGCACGGAAAAATCTTCTCCTAGATACCCCCTCCCCCACTGGTCAACAAATGAGATTGGACCAAAGCGCTCTGAACATGCTATAAGCATGAAAGTAGCGGTATATAAAAGCCATAATTTAATTATTATTTATTTATGATACAACTTATTTAACTTAGCAATACAATTTGAAAAAAGTTTTTTTTGACAAAAAATCTAAAACCTTTTGCATAAATATGTTAAAAATATGGTAAATAGTTGTCTCCCTTATTAATTATCCTCCTTATGTTTGTTACTATTAATATTGAATAGTTGTATAAATGGTGTATTTTATGACAAAACTGCTTGCATAGTTGGTTTTAAAAATATAATTTTTCAACCGTAAACCATATCTTTTTTGAATGCCCCTTCCTAATCCACCTTAGGCAGACCCTACTACCACTCCAGCCCAACATAAACAACACCCTGTACGGCAGTGCTGAACAACTGAAGAAAACAGCACACTATTTTTCCTTGGCACAGTCTGCAAAAGAGCTTACTGCTAAGCAGCAATAAAGCTGGCTAGAAGTAGAAGCACCCGAAATGAAACACAGAAACCTTCTCCTAGATTCTACCCCCCCCCCCCCCCCGTCCACATGTCCACAAAAACAAATTCTTATCCACTATTGATCAATTCACAGACCTGTATATATATATATATAGATTGTTTTTCAAGCTGTAAGGAAAGTCGTCCCAAATCTAGGAAAATCGATCTTTTCTGTCTTAGAAAAGTAATGATACTTTAGTTTTCAAAGTTTAGAAATAATGCAATACCATTTTCTCGGATTTTAATTAGAATGTTTAATTAATCACAAAACTATATATTCACGCAAATATATGAAATAAAGCCATTTCCTTTTTGTTTCCATGAGGATAGTGTTTTAAAAATCCTAGATCGAAATAAATCAAGTCTGTTTGATTTTAATCATCTTATGTGAATTTATATAAATTGATTACCTAAATCTTTTAAAATAATGTATCTAAAAATTGCAACATTATAATTTTGAGACGAGGGTGCTGTTGGTTTTGATGTTCAATTACTAGATTTAGATCTAAACATTAAATTATATGTTACATAGGCTAGGGTTGAATATTAGACGTTGCCTCTTATTATTACTTTACAAAACAAAGCCTTGTTTCAGCTTTTTTGTATTTTTTTACATTTTATTTGTAGTGTTATAAGACATCCCTGTCCAGTCTAGATATAATAGATGCATTCACCTATTTGGACTATTCCGGGAAAAGGATGAATGATTTAATATACTCTCTAAATAAAATTACTTCTCTTTGGTTATAAATGTTCAAACGGTGGTGTTAAAACTTAGCATGTAAACCTTCTCCCTAAACCTTGCAATGAAAAACGAGACATGATTAACATTAACCCTAACCCTAACCTGAGACATCTTGTAGATCATTGTTTCTCAAAATAAAGGAAGAAAGAAAACACACCAAAAAAGACATGAAAACATCGCTAAGAAATAAACCAATTCTGCACTGTTTCGTAAATACCTGCTGATATACCACCATGATAACAAGTCTGCTTTTGATTCTATGGGTAAGATAATGTGCTTGCGTGCGCGCGCGCGTGTGTGAGTTAGTCGCTGTGAGTGAATACATTTACCTGGGGTGCCTTTGTCTCTAGGGACCTTAATGAAGCAGTGGTTTAGGCTCAAGTTGTGTCTGATGGAGTTCTGCCATCCCTGCCTGTGGAACACAAAACGAGGCACAGTTAAACAAGCTATTTATAGACTCAGTGTTGTTTGTTTGTGGCTGCTCTGTTTATTTTACAACATACGCATGCCCCGAAGGGTAATCTGGGGAAACGCCCCTGCGGCGTGAAAACAAAGAAGAGATACTTTCTGTTTTGACTTTTAGACCTAACCTGGACTGACTCTGGTCCTGACCTGGTCTAACCTGGCTCTCAATGGGTACCAGTGAAAAGAAAAGTTCCCCTTTCAGACCTTGAGATCTATAGGGCATATGATGTAAAGGTCATCTGTTTATATGGCCAACGGTACCATTTAGAGTTTGGTGATACAGAGGCGCCCTAAAGATCCCGAAAGTAGAACTCCCAGTCTTCACAAGGATTCGAACCCAGGACCCCAAGTTTTGAAAGCCAATCGCTTTACCATTCAGTCAACTCGCCTCCAACGTATTCTCTACTGGATTATTATTATTATTTTAATTTTGTCATGTATTATAGATCATCTGTCTATTATTTTAACTGTTCTATTAAGTCAGGGGTTCTCAGCCTGTGGGTCACGACCCCCTTGGTGGTCGATTGACGATTTGACGATTTGACCATCGAAATAATGGATTGTTATGTCTATTCTTCTATTGCTGTGTGTGTGTACGGGGCGGGGGGTCGCGACAAAGTGGGGGATTGTAAAAAGGGGTCGCCGAGCCTAAAAGGTTGAGAACCGCTGTATTAAGTATTTTAAATTATTATTTTTTTGCTGATCTGAGTTTAAAGGCAATTAAACTATAAAAAAAAAAATAGACTCAACGTTCTTTGGCCCACGGTTAACGAGGGTGTCATGTGGCCAGCACAACGACCAACCGCCATTATTTTTCTTCAACTAATGTCGGGTACAAAGTAGTAAAGGCCTACAAAATACTAGAGCGGGCCATGATCAAAGCAACGAGACCAGGATGAACTGTTAATGACGTTAAGCCTAAAGATAATGGCTCGATACTAACTTAACATACGATTTGGACAGCAAACTATTTTAGAATCTTGAGCTAACAAGAAACTCATAACGTGGGTATTTGGGGGGGGGGCATGGGGGTAAAAGCCTAGCCTAATATGGATGGTTGCCTGGTCGTGCGGCTTGCGCGCTGGACAGTCGTTCGGTCCTCCCGAGTTAAAACCCTACCAGCTATTCCCCGTCGTCCTGCAGGAGGTTTGGACTAGGATGTAAATTATCTTCAACTCTGAAGGCCAATCCGAAACTTGTAAAACATTTTACAAAACTTAGACTTTGATCCTTGCTCGCCGTTCGGCACACAGGGCGAAAAAGCAGGATCGGTCACAAGCGACATCCAAAACCTTTTTTTTGCTATTGCTTGTGTTTGCTTCATTTTGGCGACGGCCGGTCCCAAGCCTGGATAAGAAGGGAAGAGGATTGGGATTGGGGCAAGCGACGCCACCATTTAAAACCCCGTTTGAGAAACGCAAAGAATCAAAATGAAAAGATACCTTTTTTTTTTGGATACAAGCCATGTTTATGTAAGTCTCCTCTGAGTGGAATTATATTTTCCTGGATTCAGTAATGCCTTTTGAGAGACCGTGAATAGAGAGGTCTGGGAAAATGAAACACTTGGGGCAAATAAATGGAGCGTCAAAGACTCCCATAACTGAGAACGTCGTGGACGTATCAGGGTTCAGCTGCGAAACCCTTTCAGAGATCTCGTTATAAGTAAAGCCTTTCAGAGGTCACAGTGTTTAGAAGCCTCTCAGATGTCACGGTGTTCACAGGACTCTCGGTCATGTACTCCAGAAGCCTCTCAGAGGTAACAGTCTTCAGAAGTCTCTCAGAGGTTATGGTGTTTAGAAGCCTCTCAGAGGTCACGGTGTTCAGTGGACTCTCGGTCATGTACTCCAGAAGCCTCTCAGAGGTCACGGTGTTCAGAGGCTTCTCTGAAGGCACTGAACAAAACCTTTGAGAGGTCACGGTAAAGAGCTGCAGGCAGTCAGAACAAGCAATGAGCTTTGACAAAATAGCTCCACCACCCATTTGACATATATATAACATTGTATGACAAACCAAGAGCCAGTTTTCGTCTATAGATAGATCATGTTAACTTTATAACCTACCGGGTTGCCAGTAAAAGAATAAAAAAAAAAGTTTTCAATCTTTCCCAAAACGTACAAAAGATCATCTTCTCTTTTCCACAAACTTTTTCAATATTTATTTTTAAATGTTTATATTATTCAGTACCCTATCCCCCACCCCCTTTCGCCCCATTTCCACCATGCCTTACCCCTGTATTCAACTTGATAACCGCAGCTGCTTCCCTCTTTATTATTTATGTACCTGAATTTTACAGATATTATTCATCTCTTGATAAGTTTCCAATTTCTCCGCAGCCACCCTTAGCGACGTAAATATTTACATTAACTATAAATAATTAAACAGATACCAACCAAAATATAACGAAACAGTTGTTATAAAATATTCCGGTGTTTACTTAAAAATATAACTGGAATATTTTTTTTTATGGGAAGTAGATGTCTTATGTACATATATATCATTTTGGAGCCTGAAAGGGAAGTAAGAAGTGAGGAGCCTCGTATTTATTTACCAGACGACAAACAAAGTTGTCTCAAAAAAAAAATGATGATAACTGCATCGCTTATTTCTGAGAGCAGTGCCGGCTCTACCGCCTTATCTGTCAGGCAGCGACGAGGGCGGGCGCTGAGATAGAGAAGACTTTATCGGGGGGAGGGAGGGGGGGGGGGGCTCTTCAAAGGCAAAGGTTTAAACAATCTTCTAAATTTTGTTAATCCCTGTTTAAATAGA
Organism: Biomphalaria pfeifferi; assembly: GCA_030265305.1. Lineage (NCBI taxonomy): Eukaryota > Metazoa > Mollusca > Gastropoda > Planorbidae > Biomphalaria > Biomphalaria pfeifferi. The sequence continues at coordinate 587,655 of JASAOG010000236.1, forward strand.
GCGTTCGCTGCGGTTTAATTTATGAAGTCTCAGTGAAAAGATTTATTAGTCTGGCAGTAAAGATTTATTTTTATGGTGAAAAAAAAAAAAAGGAAGACGGCTTGTTATTTTTTTAAAGTGTGTACAGTAGAGAAAATAAAAAACCTCGTTTATAATTTTCTTTAGCAAATATTTTGTACTTATTAAAGAGATTTATTTCTAAATTTTTGTTCTGGTAGTTGCTGGTGTTGTTTCTCTTATTGCTGTTTTTTGTTGTTGTTGTTGTTGTTGTTGTTGTTGTTTTTGCTATTTGTCTGTTTCTAAAGGACGGGCGGATCTCAAATAGCCTTTGTTTGTTTTTGTTTTGATTTTAGTTCGCTTTGTTTTGTTTTGAAAGTGCTACTCTATGCACTTTATAGTACATTACTTTGAGTAAAACAAAGAAAAGATGTGCAGAAAAAAAATCAAACCGCTTGCAGCGCCCTCCCCCACGCGTTTAAAATGCATCAGATTCTTTGTAGCTGAAGATTGAATCCTATTAAAACGTAAAATTAACTACTTTAACAATATGTCTTGCTGCCAATTGAAAGATTGATATTTGAAAAAAAAGTTTAATATGTACTTTTTCTTAAATTGCGGTAATAAATTGTCAGTTGTTTATTTAGGAATCACAAAATAACGTAACACCTCTCAAAATTAATATCATCACGTTTTTTTTTCTCAGCTTTCGCCTCTACCTGTCTTTAAGTGACAGTCTTCTTAGTGTCTTCAACTGTCAGTAAGTCACTTAATCTATAAGTTAAAAACTAAGTTTATGACTAAGTTGATGACTGAGATGATGGCTAAGTTAATAACTTCTGAAGACTAAGTCGATGACAAAGATGATGACTAAGACGCTGACTAAGTTGATGACTAAGTTAATAACTTCTGATGACTAAGTTGATGACTAAGATGATGGCTAAGACAATGACTAAGTTGATGACTAAGATGATGTCTACGTTTATATCTAGAGACTTACTTGTTATCGAGGTAGTACGGAAAGCGTTCCATTATGAAGTTGTAGATGTCGTTCAGGGTAGCTCGGCGCCCAGGCGACGCCTTGATGGCCATGCTGATGAGGGCTATGTAAGAGTATGGGGGCTTCTGCGACTGCTCCCTGTGGCGGTGGAGCTCATTCAGCATAGCGTTGTACTTCAGCTGAAAGACAAGGAGGGGAAACATCACGTGACTAAATTCTAGCAGACGTGAATATTTAAAAGAATGGATTCCAAGTGTTAGTTATTTAAAACAACAAAAAGAAAGGGGGGTTATTTGCAGAGTGTGTGAAACGATCAGCCGCCTTTACTTCCCCCCCCCCCCCCCACATTGAGCTGATGTCACGTACCCATTAGAGTTGTGTGAAATCAAAGGCGACCCAAAGATCCCGAAATTAAAAAAAACAACAACAAGTCTTCACCAGAATTTGAACTCGAACCTCCCGGGAATCCAAGCGCTTTACCGGCCCGCCACCGCGCATCCAAAATATTTTTTCTTTTTAATAATGACTCGAGTACGAATCCAAGCTGGGGTAGTTTTCTAAATTTCGGGATATGTATAACATCTGTGCATCTACAGAAGTTTTGTTGATACTGTATAGTAAGAGTGTTGATACTGTATAGTAGAAGTGTTGATTGCAATACAATTCACATAGTTTTTAGGTAATAGCTGTGTGTTGGCTGAAAGGTAAACCGCTAAGCCTATGAACCGAGGGGCTTCTGGTTCAAAACTTTTTGAAGACTAGAATTTTGAATTTCTGGATTTTAGGACACTGCTGAGCAGGGCCGGTCCTACAGATTGCTGGGCCCCATCGAAACTGATTGCGCGGGGCCTAGTCTGGGTAGGAATAAGGATAATAACTGAAAATTTAAACTTTTTGTTAGACTACTTAATTCAATACTTTACTAAGAGCAACATCACGATCAAATTCACTTAATGAGGCATCTACAATAGAAGGTAGTTTTCCAACGCGTACCCCTGTGTATTACGTCTTTGCAGTTTGTTATAACTTTAGGAAACCACAGCTAAATAGCATTAAGAAATACAATGGACATAAAACAGGTGTAACATAATTAACATTTTTTTTTTTGGCTTTACAAAGAAAATACTTATTAGATTGATAATTTCACAATTCTCGGATAAAACATAGAAAGGTCTTATTATTATCTAATAAGAAGTAATATCTAGGTAAATACAATTAAGAGCTTCTAACACTTTCATTTAGTCTACTTACATAATACATTGGAACGCAATGAATTTGAAAACATGAATAAAAAATTTTAATGTCATTTTTTTTTCAGATTTTTTTTTAAGATACCTCAGATTTTTAGCTTTTGACGTTTGCCGAGCTGTTTACATCCTAGGAATCCTTGGGCATTTGCCTCTTTTTTTGGGCTCTGCCTCTTTAACGGCTTTTTTTTTTTTCAGATTATACTTTCTTTTTTTTTGTTTTTTTTTAATTTCCAAAAGATTGTCATAAATAGCTATATTTAAACTGAAAATAAATGCAGGAGGGAAATATTTGTGTTGCTCAGTCTCTTTAAATGAAGTTTTGTTGGTTTGGTTTTTTTTAAGTTTATGAATCAACCAGGAAATGTTTTTGCTATTTTGTTTGAAATGTTCAGATTGTGAAAAGAGAGAAAGAGAGAGATAGAGAGAAGAAAAGATATTACAGTTGGTCAGGTTAAACTCACCTGAGACATAAAAAGCCCGGACCCGGACAGATATCCCGGATGCGCCGCCTGCTGATGGAGGTGACCTGACAAAGGCTGCAGCCCCAGGGGCTGGGCAGCCCCGGCGCCGGCACCAGCTCCCACATACTGGGGGTAGCCGGTGGGCATCAGATTGGATCTGTAGGGCAGCACTGCAAACTGCGGCATGGCTCCTGCGGCTGGGGATCGGAAGCCCTGCATGGTGCAGACGTGACTGACGTAGCGTGCAATGAGTGACTACCTGGAGATAGATGGTTTTAAAATGTGAATATTAAATAGGCCTTGTCAAATTTGAAGGTGCGTTGAAATATCTAATAATCTGCATAATTATTAGTCGAGTATTAAACGCTTGGATTCCAAACCGAGAGATCTTGACTTCGAATCCTGAGAGGCTGGGATTATCATTTCGGGATATTAAAGAAATTTTTTGTTCAACCTGCTCTCATAAGTACCTGATAGGTATAGTTGAAGTTGTGCTGGTCACGTGACACCCTGGTTAACCGCTCACTGTAGTCCCCTTAAGAGCTACCTCTGAGAAATTCTCTAATGAGATGGCAGCTCTGCAGCAGTGATAACAGGTAATAAGAATCTCTTAAGGAATGTTCAGGGTCATAAAGATGTCTGACCGGTGCTAACTAATGCGGGGTCCAATGCGAAATGGATTGCGCGGGGCCCAGTCTGGGTAGGGATACTGATAACAAGTGAAAATTTAAAATATTATATAAGACAATAAATAAATGTGTCTTTCATTTCACTTTTATTCAATGAAAGTTCACGATTCCCTATTTTTTTTTTTAAATCGTGTGTAGGATCGGCGTTTTCCATATTGAATGACACCTCAAAATGACAATTTTTGTTTATTTTTCCGAAGAGTTTTTTCTTTTGTGGTTTTCAGGAGATTTTAATAATTTCCGTGACTTTTCTTATATTTTGCAATTTCAGAAGATTTCCGGGACCTCCTGAAAAATCGCGAGAACTTTTGGTATTTTGGTGTTGATATAGTCTGACCGAGTGAGGTACGAACGAGTTTTTGAATCGCTCTATTCTTGTTTGATTAACAGTAGTCGCTCACTTCGCGACGACTTGACGTAGTTATGATGGAGCGGGTGGCTGTTGTCTTCCAAGATTTTTGCGATTTTTCTTAGACATTTCTGTTCAAAAAGTTCCTTTAAATATGGTTATGTTGAGCGTGTGAATTTTCTATGCCCTTTTTAATAATGTTCTCTAGGCGGTGCCTTGTCAACAGGTTAATCCGTATGTTAGCAGATTTTGTATATAGTCGCGCCGTATGTATTAATATGCATTTCCTTTAATGTTTAAAGTTATTGAGTTTATATAGAAAAATATTTCCGTTTTAATAATGGTATTAGTAAATGATCAGTAGAAACAGAGGAGAGCTTTTACATCATACGTTACTATAGGCACAGTCTGTGATTGGGGTATTTAGAAGCATCTGTACTTTTTTATTTATTATTAGTGTGATTGTTATCTGGTAATGTGAACTTTACTATTCTACAATTAATCGCTTAACATAGGAATGTGATCTATATAATATCTACGGACATTAAATCCAAGTCGTTTCATTGTGTCTGTTTGATAAGGGGGCGCAACCTATAAAACTGGGTGTCACATTATTTATTAAAAAAAAAAACAAGGTTATAAAAATAAAAACAATGTTGTGGAAGCACAAACTCAATTTGGCCCCCGAAGTGGTCTACTCAGGCAGGTAAAAAGACAGCCTTCAACATTAGAAACTATGAACTACAAATTATTAACCACCCTAACCCTACCTTCGCCCATGCAAGAAGAAGAAACCTGTGCGTAACGAAAGTGTTGCCGATACTGTAGTAATGTTAGTCCGACTGACGACATAATAGTTCAGGGTACTGAGATACATCACTATTATTATGACTACATTGGTAATATTTTTATGTATTCAGTGCATATTGGGATATTCGGCTATATGGCTCAGTGTGAGTCTGACTTAATTCACTTTATTTGAAGGATTCTCTAATTGATGGTTTTATAAAGGACCAATCTCTCATTCAAGGTCGCAAGGAATAAACTTTTCATTTAGTTAGATGTTATATTATTTATTCATATAGTGAGATTACAACCATTACAATTGCACATCAGTCTTATGAAGTGATAAACTGATTATTAAATTTTGTTTTTAAGTACTACCAAACAGACATACATTCAAAATCTTTTTTTTTTGTAAACAACTGTAAACATTATATTTATAATGTAAGCAGCTTGAATAACAGAAAACATTTAATTTAGTAACACAAATATTATATATAATTATCTCTAAAAAAATATACAGAAAGTAACAAATATAGAAACAAATCCAAATGCGTTTTACTATTAATAGTTGGAAGTTGTAAAAATGTTTGTATTTAAAAAAAACAAAAAACAACTGCTTACATAGTTAATATAAAAAAATAAGCTTTTTGCTTTCAGGAAACAAAAACAAAGTATTTCTGGCACCAGAACTGTAAAACGTTCTACAATTCATATTGGCGCTTTAAATTCTTGGCTCGTTTTACAATCTAAACGGGGCGACAAAACTAAGAGCGACTTTATCCTTCAAAAAAAAAAAAAAAAAATTAAAAAAACATGGATAGAAACGGCTCTAACGATTTTCCTTGTAATTTGATGGTTTATATATATTATTTGGAAAATAATTATTAGCTGATTAGAACACATAGGAAACTTGGTTTTAACCGGTATATTTGTTCAAAGTATAATACAAATTACATTTTAATTTGGTATGGAGGTAAAGACACTCTGTATCTTAAACATACATACTTCATGCATTCATTCAAAAGTGAAATAATTACATTTTGCACACTGTATTCTACGCCTGGCTCTATAGGCCTATCAATAGTACACTACATAATTTAGGTAGATTTATTTAGACATGTGTTTCTGATTGGGGGGGGGGGGGGGGGGTTGATTGGAGTGGGGCAAAATGTTCGATTTGTTAAAAACCTATCATTCATCAGATATTGAGAGCAAAGTAATCAGCTTTTAAAAAAATTATCGGCTTCATAAAGACTTTTTAGTTACTTGTTAGCTATTTAAACGAATCCTAGGCCTTTACGCTCATGATTACGCTAAAGAATTTAGGTCTAGGACTATTTTTTTTTTTGTAGCATCATTCGAATCTAATGCGGCAGCGTAGCTTATAAGCTAGACTCTGAACAAGTCCTTCCTTTATGATGATATAGGGAACGGTCGCCCAAATGTCACTCCTCTTTGAGAAACTGGCGCCCTAACAGTGATGGGGACAGGGTTGGGCATTCCTTTGACGAAAAGGTTGAAGATCAAAGCTCAAGATCTGCTTCGTGCGTATTGAAAACGTGCTCGTCAAATAAAACTATAAAAAAATTATTTAAAAATCCAAGGCATTGTCTTGGCCCTACAATACACTGGTGCACCTTAAGAGAGAGAAGGATTAGGAATAGGGTTAGGGTTAGCCTCGAGCTCTTGACAGGATTATTTATTTCACACAATCATTGAATCCCAAGAAGACTTTACAAGCAGAGGGGACATTTTATATTGGAAACAAACTAATCGATTGAATTTGATTTCTTGTATATGTTTTAGTATTTTATTCAGTTCCGCTGAGATTTCTTGTTCTTTTATTAGGTCTATTTTCAAAGGTTATTGGTCACTTTGAGGGGTCGAATTCCAGTCAAAATTGAGGATTCTAAATTTCGGAATACTCAAGACTCTAATGAACATAGCATATATATTTGGGGAAGTACAAGCGGCTGGGTGGCATGCTGGTTACATGACAACCTTGTAAACTGTCCGGCATAGAAATACATTAGCCTTATATCATCCGCCTCCATAGATTCCATATCTCAAGCAGTGGTATAACTAGGGATTTTGGAGGTCCAGGAGGGTGCTCGACCTCGTTAAGGGGCGCCTGCATTTTGAGATTCGACATCATAGCATGAGATAATGACGTAATATTTCATGTAAAAACTAATTTCGAACACTCAATTGGGAGACCCTCAAGTGGGGGCCCGGGGGATTTTCAAATTTGGACCCCACTCACTCACACACCAAAGCTAGGTCACTGATCGCAAAGTCCTCAAAGGATACATTTCACTTAAAAAAAAAAAAAAGATTACCATACTATAGGGTTTAGAAAAGGGGGAGAAAAGGATGGCTCCTAGTCAAAGTTGAGTTCTCAATCAAATTTTAAAAATTGGGTATGATTTGTGGGTCTGTTTCGTGGATAGTTTTGATAAGTTTTTACTTCTATTGCGTTCTCATTGTATTAGTCATGTTTAGACTAAGTTCAATTGTATTCAAAATATTTATCAGTTCATTACATTTTTTTTTTAGAAATCCAAACTAAAAAGATTAAAAATATTATTTGTTTTTATTTTATTTTAACAAAACTAGGACAGTTATAGATTACTTTGTAATTGCAACACTCATGTTTATGTTGGTTATGTTCATTGTATTTGTTAACAGCGATTTATAAAGTAAACTATTACTACTATTACTGTTAAAATTGCGTTATGCTTTTGTAAAGTACACCATTACTTTATTATACAATTGTTCCCAGTGTCTTGTGAGATCAATATCTTTATTCGATATTTCTTTATTGACAGATTTAGGGAGATTAGTAACAATTTAAATATATAATAATAATTTATTCGTAATATTTTGCTCTAAAAATTGATAACATATCCTTGCGAGTTAAATCAACTATAATCTTTAGCAATTGTTTCTATTTTTTTACTGCTTTGTAAATCCTGACGATTTTCTAACACAGCAGTCCATAGAATGAAGTTTTACAATAAACATGACATTTAAAAATTTTTATATTGAAAATTTCGTGTTGAAATTACTTTAATTATTCAATTATTGAACTTCTTTAATCATATTCATGTTTAGATAATTAAAACCAAACCGAAATGTATTTTAAAAGCAACAGATAATGTTCCAACCACCCAACACGATGTATTGACCATAAAATAGGCCTACAGATAATATTTTGTTTGTTAGTTCCCCTTACGCTGTATTGTAAGTCAAAGAAAATTTTCATTTTTGTTTATTTTACTAGTTTCGGATGTTCCTTTAGAGTTATAGATAATTTACTTCCTAGTTTCAACCTCTCGCAGGACCAGGGGATGGCAGCGGTCAGAAAATGAACCCCTGAGCATCGACAAGTCCCATCGACCGTCCAGCGTGCTTACCACTCGACCAGAAAGCCACCTTTTTTGATATAGGTCACTGCGCTATTTAACCTCATAAATGCCAATGAAATCAAAATTATATTCAGTCTTATTATTGGTGTTACTGCAATTGCATAATATACAATGTTAAATAATTAGTTCAAAATTATTCGTATCTTTATAGCACTGTAACTTGAACACAGACCTAAACACATATAGCACAGCATCCTGAACACAAAAAGCACAGTAACCTGAACACATAAGACATAGTAAACTGAACATATATAGCACTGACCTGTTAATAATTTATAAAGAATAAGAATTTCTATAATGATCCAAATTTTTCACCAAAAAAAAAAAAACAAGAACGCACCACTTCTAACTAGAATCTATATCCTGGCGTTATCTAATCGACGGTTACAAAGTGAACCCAGTGACGACTGCCAACTGACCACTTTAGACATTAATTTGACCAACACATACACTTGGAGGAAGAGGCGGGATGGGATGAGGTATGTACACATGGAAAAAGGGGGGGGGGGAGCATTAACAGTGACCGTCCAACAACTGTTTATTTACTCCCGTGTCCACTCCATTGCCCGGCCATTAATTGACGCGATGAATGGGCTCAAAGTGCAGCGCCGAGGTGTTTTGTGTCAATATTATTCCCTCCCTCTGACCAGCGGGGAAGTAAGGGGGCGAGTTAGGGGGTGGGGGTATGCTACAAGAGAAATTAAAAACGAACATGGAAGTCGGGAGAACTAAACCACAGAATGGACACAGCTGATTGGTCGAAACGAACACGAACATTTAAAGCAATTGACAAGGGCGGAGCTAGAAAGCCCGCATTCTTACAGACGACACCACTAACGGGCAGTGAAGTCAGAGCAATTAAAAACAAAAGCTATCAGGTACCATTAATCATTAGGAAGACATACTGACATACCAAAATCGATATTTCCCGCCATCCAATAATATTTACAGCCTAAGAGTATTATCATTGTTATTATGTTTTATTATCGCGGTTAAAATGGTACAAGTTTGAAATCACTACAATACCTCTATTCAAGTCACACCTTCATGAAACCTGGGTGGTTGTGCATGGATGTCGAAAACAGCTCTAACGATTATCCTAGAAATTTGTCAGTTGATGTATAACGTGTGGTAAAAGAATTGCTGGCTCGTCGGCCACACTCGAAAAACCTTAGTTTGATCGTTGTAATTTTTCAAAGTATAAAAAGAAATTAATTAAATTTGAGTAGAAAGTATGTATCTTAAACGGCTTTGGGTATTTCCACATGTAGGTATTATTAGCGGCCCCCGAAAGGGGAAAAGACGCTATTAGTTTTGAGCGAAATGTCTGTCCGTCCGTCCCGTTTAGACCTCGTAAACTAGAAAATTAGACCATTCAAAGTTCTGATGCAACGGCTACTTTTTTTTTTCTGAAAGCGAAAAAATCTAATTTTTAAAATCAGTTATGCAAGTAGTTTTTTAAAGAGAAAAAGGTAATTAGCATGCATTATAAGTTAGACCTAATTTATAACAAATAGTAATCTTGTAAATGTCATTTTCGTGAATATTTTTATTGTGGAAGTTATGCAATATTTTGAGCATTCAAACAAGAGATAGATCCTTTTCAAAACAATTACACCTATTTTAAGACTTCAGTTAGGCCAGGAGAGGAGCGGCAGCTGAGCGGTAAAGCGCTTGGCTTCCGAACAAGGTTCGAATCCTGGTGAAGACTAGGATTTTCAACTTCGGAATCCTTAGGCGCCTCTGAGTCCACCCAGCTCTAATGGGTTCCTGATATAAGTTGGGGAAAAGTAAAGGCGGTTGGTCGTTGTGCTGGCTACATGACACCCTCGTTAACCGTAGGCCACAAAAACAGATGAACTTTACATCATCTTCCCTATAGACCACAAGGTCTAAAAGGGGAACTAGTTAGGCCAGGTTTACATCTAACTTTGCATTCACTTGCACCTATCCTTTGATCTGCTGTACCGCTGGGGCACTGCACAAGATCTGTCAACCTTCTTTCTCCATTCTTATCTCTCATTTGTCTTTAATATAATTTCATTTGGATGTTCTTTCTGAAAATATTGAACCCTGCCTGGGTGGACCACTTCGGGGGCCGATTATGAGTTTGTGTTTCCACACAAACTGTCTTTGTAATCTTGTTTATTCAAGTGCTTATTAAATGAATGTTCAGGAACACTTTTCTCACCGCCGTCTAAGTCTAGATCTTCTAGCCTACTATTTCTGCTGAGCTGTGAGGTCTTTTGCTAAGGAAAAATAGTGTGCTGTTCTTAAAATGGCTACTATTAGAATATTACAAAGTATAGAAGATTTACAAAACAGTAGTAGAAAGAAGGGTGACAATGAAACGATGCCTGGTGATTACATCTGCCCAACCTGTGATCTCAGCTGTGTATCAAGGATTGGGCTCTTTAGTCACTCAAGAAGTTGCAAAGGGAAAAGATCGTCTCTCGAGACGTTAACTGCCTCAGAAGTAGATTTATAGGCCTACATTTGCGTATTTAGCATTGGTATTTTCCAAATACAATGAAGAAAAATTTATTTTAATTTACTGAATAATAATTCGTATACATTTATGTCAGTTCTAAGTCAGTGAGTTTAGACTTAGAGACTAACCACTTGTGCTGTTTTATGTTCTGCCCAAGATTTACATTGTAAATAATCTCAAAACAGAATTCACTCCATGGATAAGACATTGAAATAATTTAGGTCAATACTAGTAGAAGTTTTATTTACTTTAGTTGTTAGTGAAATCATATTATTACAATAATTATCGATTTACAATAGGGTTTAAAATTTAGTTAAGTTGATATTAAAATAAATTAATTAATAAACATGGAAATTATTGTAGTATATATTTGATTGAATGCTATTCATTAAAAATTTCTAGATTCTTAAGGCGACCCTGAGTCCATCCAACTCCAATGGTTGCCTGACATTATTTGAGGAAAGTAAACGCGGTTGATCGTTGTCCTTGCCACACATCACCCTCCTTAACTATCGACCTTTGAAACGGATGGTCTTTACATCACGCGCCGTATAGATCACAGGGTCTGAATGGGAGTTCTTTAGTGTTTGATTCTACAATGTCAAAAAAACTCAAATAATACTTATGTGGTCTTAAAATCAAAGTGTTTCTTTAAATTCTAGTCAGAAAATGAAAAGACTGTTAAGGTACGAACCAAAGATAGATATAAAGATATATATTAAATACAATGCTTTTTTTTTTTTTTTTTGTAAAAAAAAAAAAAAAAAAAAAAAAAATAGGTGCCGGTACTCAGTGATTAGTTTCCGGTACTCAGTAGTTGATTGCCTAACCTTTAACTACTAAAAATTAATAATATACGTTAAAATACAAGAAAAGTAATAATTTTTTCAAAAAGGTGCCGGTACGCAGTACCGGTGCGTACCGTCACAAAAAAAGCCCTGTATATTTACATAATCCAATTTTTCAAAATACTTTCATATATATATATATATAGTTTAAGTCTCTCTCTCTCTCTCTCTCTCTCTCTCTCTCATCCTCTTTTATGATCATATGATCATCAGTTTTTCAAAGTCTTGCTTATTTACAATACAAACAAGCAGATCTTTGCGGTTAATCAATTTTACGACATGCTATCCGTGTCTGATGTCTCTACATCGTTCGGTTTCATCAGACTCTGTATGTTGAGCTGTCAAGGAATTGAGAACATTGTCCTTCACATTTTTGGTTGAAATAATCAAAATTATAATTATTACATAATAAATGACAATTCCTCCAGCCTGTTCTAAGTATTTTTATTAAAGTGATAATTGATAAAGGCCAATGATACTCTTACTATACGGAATGCCGTCCAGTTGCTATGCCTACATAGGAAGCATTTTAAAAGTAATATCAAATGTACTATACAATGCATAAGATTGGCTTCAATTGTATACTTTTCAATTGACAAATTTTCTTATTTTTAAACACGCACGACATGACGTGTTGAATTTTAATAACTTATGCTGTAATTCGTAAAACTCTCTCTATATATATGATATATAGTGAGACTGTATAATGGAAGCTTAAAGCTCGGCCATTCAACAAAAAGTGTATGATTCTGACATTTATTCAAAGATTTTATTATACCCTTGTGGTAAACGTTCTATGAATGTAAATACACTATCAAAAATGAAAAAAAAAATGTCTACAGAAATATTTACGTAATCAATTACTAGTATTTAAATTTAGTAGTCAACAAAACTGAATACAAAAACAAGAAAAGAAAAAAAACCTTCTTTATCAAAGTGATTATTTTGCTCTTAATAACTAAAAAATAAGAGATTTAATAACAATGGAACATATTTACCTCGCCTGCTCCACTAAGAGACAATGCTGGTTACAAATAAATAAATAAAATAAGGTGCATTTGGTGCCCCCCCCCCCCCCCCCCCAATGGAATAGAAAAAAAAAACAGTGAAAAAAAAACACTAGTGTACTCTAACAATAATATTGTAATATTGTGGACAAGTTTCCCTAACAAAAAATAATCTAAGCAAAGAAATTTCCTCCCCCCCCCCCGCCCCAATATTTGTACCTAGATGTCTGCCTAATTAGCCAGGCCTAGCGCCGGCCCTGCCTCGCCCCCCCCCCCCCAACCCGGATATTATTATAGTGAAGGGAATGTGTAGATCATAGACTTATATATATATATATACATATTGTATCTAGAGTGGACATGGAGATCTTTTTAAAATGTGAATTTTTTCTTAAAAGTTGAAACAAAACGTTTTCTTAGTAGCCGTAAGAAGTAAAGGTTGTTTTTTTTTTTCAACCCTAACCTATGATTTAATTTTTTAATCTAGATCAAGTAATTGAAATTCAAAAATAAGAGTACTCTCGTCTCATAATTATTATTTTGCAATTTTAGATACATAATCTAGAAAGGTCTAGGTAATCAATCTATTTAAATGTACATAAGATTATTAAAATCAAGAGACATGAATTATTTCGATTTAGGATTTTTGAAACATTATCTCAATGGAAACTAACAGGAAATGGTTTTGTTTCTTATAATAGCGTGAATATATAGTTCTGTGATTAATAGCCCAGTCTAAAGAAAATCCGAGAAATGATTTTGCATTAATTCTAAACTTTGAAAACTAAAGATTATTATTTTTGTAAGACAGAAAAGAGCTACGTACATAAAAATCTATCTATCTATCTATCTATCTATCTATCTATCTATCTATCTATCTATCTATCTATCTATCTATCTATCTATCTATCTATCTATCTATCTATCTATCTATCTATCTATCTATCTATCTATCTATCTATCTATCTATCTATCTATCTATCTATCTATCTATCTATCTATCTATCTATCTATCTATCTATCTATCTATCTATCTATCTATCTATCTATCTATCTATCTATCTATCTATCTATCTATCTATCTATCTATCTATCTATCTATCTATCTATCTATCTATCTATCTATCTATCTATCTATCTATCTATCTATCTATCTATCTATCTATCTATCTATCTATCTATCTATCTATCTATCTATCTATCTATCTATCTATCTATCTATCTATCTATCTATCTATCTATCTATCTCTCTCTCTCTCTCTATCTATCTATATATATATATATATCTGCGATTGATCCATTCATAGGCATATATATATGCCTATGAATGGATCAATCGCAGATAAGAATTTGTTTCCGGTTTCCAGTCTAAATATAATATATAAGTCTTTGGTGTAGATCTACTAGAATTCATAATATATAACATTCCAATGATAGATCTGTAGATCCAGACTTTCTAGACGATGCGCAAAAAGTCCCTGAACCAAACTCTTCAATGAAAAGGGCTTATATCTGGATATACCAGAAGATAAATATTTTCTAGTTGTGTGGCCAAATTTAAATTGATATCATTTTATACTTTGAAAAAAAGTTCTAACGAGCAAACTAGAGTTCTCTCCCAGTGTGTGGCCAATGAGCTAATGATTATTTTCCCAACTATAGACATCAGCTGTCAAATTTCTAAGAAAATCGTTATATATATATACGATATTTTAAATGATTAGATACATTCAGATTACTTTATTGTTTTAAACTATTGGAAATTCTGTTGGATTGCAATGGTCCACTTCAATATAGGCTTGCAATAGCAATATAGACGCAAACACAAACAACATACCCCTCCCTCCCCCCCAAATTAAAAAAAGAAACACACACCACACACACACACACAGAAAGAGAGAAAGAGAGAGCCCTTATTTACTTCTATAAAATAGTGAATCAGCTCAAATAATCTTATACATGCATTGTTTTGTGTCTTTCTGTCACCAAGAGGTCGTGAATATGCTTTGATGAAAATGACCTAATACACGAGGAAGGTAGAATTCAATATTATAAGGCTATACTGTAATAATTACCATACTGTGATATGTTAATTTGTTTCTTTATATTTCTTTATATTGTGAAAAGACCGCCGTTACCATAAGTTGAAGTTTAATCTGAATTTTTTTAAAAAAAAGATAATCCAATTAATGTATAGACCACTAATGATTAATCTATGTATAAAGTCGACCTTGTTCTATCAAAGGATCTGTAACATATAATGTTATATGTCTGTGTAGTGGAGGATTTAGGTTGACATATTTAAAAATTGTTATTATAATAGATATTTGCCTCCCATCTAATTTTCTAAATTTGAATATGTTAGTGATTACTTTTTAAAACAATTCTGAAATAAAACTTTATTTGAATAAATTGCAAGACTTTTTTTTAAATATAAATTTTTTGTCAATTTAAATAATCTTATTTAAACCAGAAGAATGATCGGCCGTCACAAAGTAATAGGAACAAAATAATTACTTTTTTTTGTAATTACACAATAACACGCTAAAGAGTTTGCTGAAATAACCTATAACCACTATAGGCCTGCAAAGAAGGGAATTGCTAATAACAATTTTTAAAAAACCTTCATAATTTTAAACAAATTAGCAGGACTAGATTTTAGACTTGATAAGAGGCCGTAAACTATTTCAGATAGGAAGCTCAATTTAAGTTATGTATGCGCATCAATAATTTTAATTGCATTCCAAAACAGTTTTGAGGGACCTCTGCCAACTGGGGGTACATATTAATATTATGTATTGCGTATAGGTAACTACATCACTGCTAATAAGACGAGAATCGGTAAAAAAAAAAAAGGCCATTATAAATTTAGATTTATATATTTAAAATATGAAATCATGTTAATTTTTATTTATAACAAAAAAATGTTAAACGTTTGAAAGTTGTACTCCAAATTTAAAAATGCATGCAAATAATAATGTCTAAAGTCGCACTATACTATATTGTAACAAATACCGGAACCTGACTTACGGTTATTGAGTGTAGGTCAGTCAGTAACTAACATCCTCTGACACCATGAAACTGTCAACTAGTCCTCCATACGAGACAGCCCCGAGTGCCGTGAGTACTCCGAGCGTTCCAGAATTACACCACCTTCTGCACGTGTCCCGCCCCTCTGTCTTTCACGTCTGTTACTCTCTTTTTTTATTTGTTATGATTTGCCCGTTTTTTTCCTCTTGTCTCTCCCTCTCTCTCCCTCTCTCTCTCTTTCGCTTCCTTACATTCTCTCTTTTATCTCTCGCACTCTTATCGCCCCGCGCCCTGTGTCACTGCAGCGCCCCCGTGTGTATGATTCAATGCTTATTCAGTGTCAGGGCTAACCTATGCCAGCAGTGGTGTCAAACGCCAAGCAGTTAGCCTTCGCAAATAAACCCATGCGCCCTCCAAGACGGGCAGGGGGGCAGGGCAATCAGAACATAGGGAGGGAGTGGGGAAAAAAGTAGAGAGAGAGTTCCAAGTAAAACAGATTTTGAAAGACAGACATTATAATTCGAAGACATTTTCTTCAATTGTAATTGGTACCTTACCTCTTAACCGCAACTTCTGTTAAAAAGGAAGCATTCGATAATTGCAAGTACGGACTTTTTAAAACGAGTTATTTCATTAATTAAAGTTGATTTACTTCAGTAATTATGTTAATAATGATAATAACGATAATAAAAGAATAATAATAATAATAATAATAACCAGAAAATTCCTAAGCGGACACTGTTAAAGGGACTACGATGAATTTTGTTTCTCTTTAGCGAAACTCGACCCTGGCAGCGCCAGAGAATGACTACTCGTTCGTTTCTAACATAGTAATAATAATAATAATGATAATCTTTATTATCTGTGAGGAAATTTGTCTTAATACAGAGCATTACAAAAACAATACATAATTGAAGCTAATAATGTGTACAATAACACACATACACAAAATAACTCATACCCCAGTAGTCCTTATAAGAGAGAACAATGTTCTTCTCAAAAATAAATGTTATCAAAACATAGAAATTGTTAGAGATGGCGGACTATTCTAAGCCGGTTCCCAAGTATTGAAAAGGGATTATGCCCGGTGCTGAATTCACCAATAGGTAACATAGGTAATAGATAAGGGTCTCCACTCCATGAATTTCAATTATATTGAATAAACAGCAAAGTAAAGTTCCCCTTTCAGACCTTGCGATCTATAGGGTCATCTGTTTCTTTGGCCATCGGTTAACGAGCAGGGTGTCGTGTGACCAGCACAACGTTCAACCGCCTTTACTTTCTCCATTAAAGTTTGTTGGACTCAGAGGCGCCCTTAAATTCACAATTTAAGTCTTCACCGAGATTCGAAAGCCAAGTACATGATCACTCAGTAAGCACTCATCAAGCGGGCCTCCATAGCAAAAGGGGAAAAAATGCCTGATGAGTGTAGCCAGTGGTGGTCTGGGTTTATACGGGCCCCATATCTCAAACAGCGTATCAATTCTTGATACGGTCCAGATTATGCCACCAATATAGTGAGAAAAGTACAATACTTCACTTCATTTAATCACTTACTTAATCAACCAACTCGGACAATGCCTTTCAATTAGAAAACAATTCACCTTCAGTTTGAGAGCTAAGCCTTTTTTTTCTTCCTGAAAGTAAAAACGAAAAGAGTAACGATGTGAATGACTCGAATTCCAATTTCATTCTTTAACATTTTTAAAAATCAAAATAAATAAAAATAAATATAATTGGTCTGGCAGAAAAATGTGATCACTATGAACAGAATAAAATATAATGGACAAATCGATGCTCGTAAAAGGTAAAGATAATTTTGAACTATGTTAGTAAAGTATAAACATTAATAATAATCATAATAATAATAATAATAATCTTTATTATCTGTG
Organism: Biomphalaria pfeifferi; assembly: GCA_030265305.1. NCBI lineage: Eukaryota > Metazoa > Mollusca > Gastropoda > Planorbidae > Biomphalaria > Biomphalaria pfeifferi. Next base: position 604,883 of record JASAOG010000236.1, read on the forward strand.
AGGAAATTTGTCTTAATATAGAGCATAATAAAATGCATTACTGTCAAGAGTTCTGGTCAGTCTGTGTCTTCAGTTAACTTTAAAGGATGGAGTGGGGGGGGGGGGGGGGGAAGGAGAGAAATTTCGGTTGTTTACTTGAAGATTGTTTTGTTTTATTTTGTGAGATGCTTTTTGTTTTAATTGAATGTAGCTCTTGGTTAAACAGTGTGGACTTTATGTGGAGTAGTGTGGACTTTATGTGGAGTAGTGTGGACTTTATGTATAGTAGTGTGGACTTTATGTGGAGTAGTGTGGACTTTATGTATAGTAGTGTGGACTTTATGTGGAGTAGTGTGGACTTTATGTATAGTAGTGTGGACTTTATGTGGAGTAGTGTGGACTTTGTGTGGAGTAGTGTGGACTTTGTGTGGAGTAGTGTGGACTTTGTGTGGAGTAGTGTGGACTTTATGTGGAGTAGTGTGGACTTTATGTGGAGTAGTGTGGACTTTATGTATAGTAGTGTGGACTTTATGTGGAGTAGTGTGGACTTTATGTATAGTAGTGTGGACTTTATGTGGAGTAGTGTGGACTTTGTGTGGAGTAGTGTGGACTTTGTGTGGAGTAGTGTGGACTTTGTGTGGAGTAGTGTGGACTTTGTGTAGAGTAGTATGGACTTTATTTCATGTCTAGGACTGTTGGACTTAAGTTTCTAGAATGGAGAGATATACTTAAATAATTTTGTACAACTATTATTTGTTCTATTAGATATTTATTTATATTCGATATTCACCAGAACTGTACTTTGATCTCTATCTTACTTATATTTTCAATAAACAAGCCATATGTCCATGAAATCGACATTCTGAATCTTCATTCTATCTTTATATTTGTCGTCTCGGTGGCAGAGCGGTAAAGAGCCTTGTTTCCGAACCGTGTCCGGGGTTCGAATCCTGGTGAAGACAGGGGTTTTTAATTTCGGGATCTTTGGGCGTCTTTGAGTCCACGCAGCTCTAATTGGTAAGTGACATTAGTTGGGAAAAAGTAAAGGCGGCTGGTCGTTGTGCTGGCCACATGACACCCTCGTTCACCGTGGGTCACAGAAACTGATGACCTTTACATCGTCTGCCCTATAGACCACAATGTGTGAAAGGGGAACTTTACTTTTTTTATTTTTACGGCTATATTCATGGAAGGTTACATTTGGTGGTCAGAAAAGTTCACATACGTTTATAAGTAAGAAAAGAACCTATACTTGTATATTGGAGCAAAAAGCCCTTCGTAAGAAACTTATGCAAGCCTTTGTCGTGAAACAGACTCATAACAAACGTGCAAGTGACAAGTGTAAGATAATTCGTAGACATCTTATACCATTGGCAGAGCATGCGCTGATTAAATGTAGACATCCGTTTAAAAATCACATTATTCTTGTTCCTTTCCTCCAAATCGGAGAGTTCCCGATTAAGCGGGCCCTGCACAGAACAGAAGGCGTTCGGTTGCCTAGCATTTATTTAACGCGTCACTTCAGCCAATCAGACGCAGCGCTGTGGCTTCCAAAATGTTTACTAAAATCTCCCGCCACGGCGACAAGTCAGGTCCCGAGCGTGAAAGCGACCACCCAAGCTTTGCCCGAGTCTGTGTTTGTTATGAGGTTTGCGTAAGGAGATATTGTCCACCGTAAACATAAACATCTCAACTCTCTCGTTTTCTCTCTCTCTCTCTCTTCTTTCTTCCTATTTTAATTTTACCTGCCTTTCTCTTTCCTCTACTTCCAATTCACACCCTCCTCCTCTTTTTTTTTCTTCTTCTACACTCTGTTTCATCGCATTTGTCATCCAGGAGAGTTTAGCTTCTGCCGTTTAATTATCTGCTAACTTGATCATATCCGCTGTACGATCACAGCCGGGGTACTCCTTCCTCATTCCCCCCCCCCCCTCCTATCTGAATGGTAGCAGGCTATAGGAAGAAGGTAATGGAGCTGGGTGCCAGGATGGAGGGGGGGGGATGAGGTGGAGTTTTTTTTTCCTGACATAAGGTAAGCGTTTGGTTGGAGGCGCCCCACTAGTTTAATGTATACACGAGAACGATAGTGAGAGTATGTGTTTTAAATATGGCGGTCAGTAAGGACAACAAGGAGACTCTACTGTTACCTAAAAGGGAGGGGGTGGGAATTCTGAGGGCGCTGGGAGGAGTGGGAGGGCGTGAGCGGGTGGTTAGGAATGGAGGGAGCGAGGCGGCAACATAGGATGAGACCTCATGGATAATACACAAATGGATGAGTCCGATAAGGCACGGGTGGATGGAAGTTAACACTAAATAACGGAAGTTGAGATGTTTACCCAAAAGACTTCCCAAGACCAACCTCCACACTCTCTCCCTCGCCCCGTAGCGCCTTCGCAAACGTTAGTTTAAACATTCCTGAACCATTTCTGATTACCGTATACACGGGTACTGGAAACACTGTAAATAAATGTCCACATTTTTTTTTCTCCTTGGTCGCACATTACACACACCATTATCCGTGGACATTTTGCTCAACTAATTTACAATGGTAAAAAAAGAAATGCTAAGGGCGCAGTCACACTGGGAGATCGGAATCATTGTTGATGCTGCAATGTCGCCTAGACAAAGTCAGTGGAGATAAGAATTAGAATCGTGTGCACCGCAAGTTTTGAATGCTATAATCTTCGGAATATAAGTTCAGTTTTCCGGATGTTTACATGTTGCCAGGAAACCATCCGCGCTTTAAATAGAAGCTTGTTGTTATCATTAAATGTGTTCGATTGAATTATTGGGGGAATGGTAGGGTCGAATGGCGTGACTGGAAGGCGACGTTTAATAATTAATTAGTCTGAAAGTTAGGGAGTAGATTGAGGCTTGACCGTTATGACTTATAACTAAGCTCTGATGGAGAGCAGACGACATTGGCCGAATCACTACGAAATCTACCAATACTGCAATGTTTAACTCCCTTTTTACATAAAACAAATATTAATTAATTATCAATAATTGATTAATTAATTAATTTTTTTTATTGATTCATGTATTGTCATCGACTACGAATAATTGTGCAAAATTTCCACTTCACCCGCGAACAGGGGGTGGGTGAATAACCGTGTACAAAATTTGCACCAGACAGACGGAGAGAGTTAATATAAGATTAGTAAAAAGATTTTTACATCTTTAACTCGTAGTATTGAATATGACTATCAGATATATAAGCAGCTATTACAAATACAAGTGTAACTGTTCCCCATTCTGACTTTTCGGTCCGTGTGTGTATACATTTAACTTTGGGAAGTCAAACGAGTTCCCGTGATGCTATTGCTAGAAACTGGCCTGCACGGAATAGGTCCTTATTGCCCTTAAAGAGACTGAGGGACATTCCTGACAGGCCTCTTTAAGTCTCAGATTTGGGGACACTCATACAAGATATGCGTCACTGTCTCCTTGGACTATTCAAGTGACAGTATCGGGAGTCGAAGTTAGTGGCCCGCCCTAAATTATTCAATCATCTATTGTTCTGCCCTAGCTAGATAGCAAGATGACTAACTTTGGAGAAGGCTAATGGTAAATTATTAATACACAAAACGATGGGCTATGATTTACAATTATACAAACGTAACCTTATAAGATAATCAGAAACAAGGATTAAGACATATATCTTATTCCAAATGCTAAGAAAAATTGTATACAAATGCTCCTTCTTCCCTAAAGCAATTATAGTAACAAACAGGTTGCCACGATAACTATGGGTTGAGTTAAGGGTCAAATCAATGTTCATTTTTAAGTTCCAGTGTACCTAGGTTTGTGGGACGTAATTATTTTGCTATTATGATCATGACATCTAGGTTATAGAATATGGTTTCCTTTAGAAATAGTTTTACAAGAACCTGTTTAAGCTTTATACAAATTTATACCGGTAAAAAGCCATTTAATTTCATAGTTTTATTTTGAATGAGACATTATGATCTGCTAATCTCAATCAAACTGAAAATTAGAGCGTTTTTTATTTGCAGAAAATGTTTAAACATGACTTCTTTGATTCGGCCAAGTAATTTCTTTAAATCTAGCTGAACTTTATTAAGCTTTTCTTTGTGACAGATTTCTTCAAAATTCATTTGGTGGTCATCATAATTAAATGGCTGCCAACGGAGTGGTCACAATCCAAGCAACGGTTTTGTCCTTATTTAGCGCGCAAGTCCAGGTCCAGGTAAGTCCAGGCGGCTTCTCAGATGAGATCGCGAGGATTACCAAAACAATGTCCGCTACAAGAAGGTTTGTTGTCTCTCGTCCGTTGGCCGGACACAAAGGCGTACATTAGTGAGAATACACAAATAGCAGTGGAGAGCCCCGGGGGGGGGGGGGGGGGGGGGAAAGCAGGGGCAGTTAACTAAATAAGTCTGAGTTTATTTGAACGTGATCTCTCCCTTGTTTACATTTGGACAAGAAAAGGGAGAGAATTCATCAATGATGTGAAATCGGATTTCCGTCTTTGGGTTAATTGAGTAGGGAAAGAAAAATAAGAAAAACGAAAGTAGCGGAATTGTTAGTGCCAACTTCTTTGATCTTGTAGCCATGAGAAAGTATAGTTGGCATTCTTTCGCTTCATTTTCAATACATTTTTTTTTATTCCAGAAGAGTTAGAAAGTCTTATCAAGACGAAGTGTTGTCCTGTTTGCTTTAAAGTGAAAAAAAACCAACACCAAATGATTTTTAATACTTTTATTAATTTAAACGATCAAAACAAGACTATGGTTTAAATATTCCTGGCCCATTGGTGATTTCGACGGGGGCCGCCTCTAAGTTTGTTTTTTAATGAGAATCTTTTCTCCTGTTTATTTAGTAATTTTGTGATTCTATTTTCTACACTACCGCGATTGATCGGAAAAATTTGGTAGGTTATACTTTTTTTTTTTTTTAGTTTTAAATTAGGTTTTGATTACAGAGATTTACTTAAGTGATAAGTTTTATGGAATGTTAATGGAATTGTTTTTATTTTGACGCTTTAAATGGATCTGAGACATGGGTATTATACAGAAAGCGACTAAGGCTACTTGAGCGCTTTCACCAAAGATGCTTGCGCTCCATCATGGACATACGGTTGCAAGAACGCACTACAAACAGCGACATCCTAGCGAACGCCGGTATGTTCAGTATAGAGGGATTTCTTATAGTCCGACAGTTACGCTGGGCAGGGCACGTATCCCGTATGGAGGGCGAACGTATACCAAAGGCAGTCTTTTTTTGGTGAGCTAAAAGGTGGTCGACGTAACAGAGGTGCCCCACGGAAACGCTTTAAAGACCAGCTTAGGCGTCAACTTTCCTTGGCTGACATAGAAGAGAGCACCTGGTTGCATGCGGCCTCAGAACGAGACAGCTGGAGGTCACTCACAAAAGCCGCGGAATACACATTTGAGACCAAAAGAAAATCCGCTGCCGGGACAGATGTAAACGGCAAAACGAAAATCTTAAACGACCACCGGCGGACAATGGTTATGGTTACCCTTGATGTGGCGAAATATTTAAGTCACAGCTGGGGCTGAGTATCCACGGGAAATACTGCATCTTTCATAAATTTTTGGACTCGATGACAAGCCTTATTATTATTATTATAATTATTCCCGTTTCGCGCCTTGTTGCAATAGTTAAAATTCAACCTTCAAGTCAAGGCAAAAGTAAGACTGTAGATACGGATGTTTTTTCCTCCATCTGATAGAATTGTTACGTCATGAGGCAAACCGATAAAGACCCCCCCCCCCCCATCTCCCCAAACAACGTCATAATACGCAAGAAGTTCGCAAGATGTGAATTTTTAATGCTATAATGTAAGTTACGGGTTCGAAGACTGGACGTCTGCTATCAGTTATAAGATTTAAATACACCCTTATCTTACGTTCGGTCAAAGTGTTACAAGATCATCATTTGTCCTCCAATAGTCTAGTTTATGAAAGCGCTGGTTTTGAATGTGTTTGTGTTTCGAGTGTGAATGTTAGTCGTATTACATCTCTATTGTTATAGTTACAGTCGTTACATTGAGGTAGTCAATAACTGTATTTTCATTGGATTAGACCAATTCCTGTATCTTTAGTACTCCTCAAGAGTCAAACCAATTCTAGTGCTTTTTTTGTAACGGTACGCATCGGTACCTTTTTCGATGTGTGGAAAAAAACTATTTCTTTTCTTGTATTCTAACGTTTACTATTAATGTATTAGTAGTTAAAAGTTAAGTAATCCATCACTGAGTACCGGCACCTAATCACTGAGTACCGGCACCTAATCACTGAGTACCAGCACCTATTTTTTTTTTTATTAAAAAAAAGCACTTGGTACTTGACATGAGTTGGGGAAAAGTAAAGGCAGTTGATCGTTGTGCGGACCACATGAAAAGGGAAAGTTCTCCATTCAGACCTTGCGAGCTAGGGGCAGATGATATAAACCGTAAAAGTCATCTGATTCTTTAGCCTACGGTTAGCGAGATTTTCATGGCTATGTATATATATATATATATAATAATTAATAATAATAATAATAATAATCTTTATTGTCCGTATGGAAATTTGTCTTACAATTTGTGCATTACACCAAACAGTATATATATATGGAGTATTTCCCCTTGGGAAAGCCCACATATAAGTAAGTCTTTTTTGTGTTTTTTTTATATTTCCTTTGTTTAAATGGACAGTACTGTATAACCCACCGCACATTGAATGCAGAGATACCAAACCAGAGGCACTATCTTGACCAACTATTACTATCAAGTGTCGCTTACCGTTCCTCAGAACCAATCGTCTGCGGCACTATTTGGAGAATTTCTCGAGGTAGGACTGAGTCACGGTCCGGAAATTGCCCTCTGGCGTAGTTTGGGGGGCATCACTGATTTAATGCTTTAAGTAAAAAGAAAAAAAACGAAGGCAAACTAGTCATCTTGCACTGCGATTTCTCCTCGAGCCCTGCCTCATTGTTTTGTTGATGTATTCTCTAGGAGTCGCTGTGTCAGGTAATCTGCTCTCGAAGTTGATGCTTATCCCATCGGGGGACCTCTATTCACGAGACAGAAGAGATCAACGTTGTGTTCAACTAGATCACGAGGGGGTAGGACGAGCTTGTAAATACACGTGGGTGTTGAAACTTTCACATCATCTCTCTCTCCTTCTCTTCGTCTCTCTGTTACTCTTTCTCTTTGTAAGTCTGTCTGTCTACCTCTCTCATGTTCTTTCTCGACCCTTTTGTCACTCTGTCTCTCTCTCTGACTCTCTCTCTGTCTCGCTCTGACTCTCTCTCTCTGTCACTCTCTCTCTGTCTCTCTCTCTCTGACTTTCTCTCTCTCGTTGTCTCTCTCACTCTGTCTCTCTCTCTGTCTCTCTGTTTCTTTGTCCTTGATACTTGTCAGAGCTTCTGTGACGATTGGTCTCCATTGACCAGAGAGTGCCTACTGTTCAGGCCTACTGTAACGATTGGTTTTAATAAAACACGAGCAGGCTGTTACCCTTTCTTGAGCTAGTTATCATGACCTTTGTTGAGATATTTATCATGACCTTTGTTGAAATAGTTATCATGACTTTTGTTGACATCGTTATCATGACCTTTGTTGAGATAGTTATAATGACCGATTGTTGAGGTAGGTATCATGACCTTTGTTGAGGTAGTTATCATGACATTTGTCGAAATAAATTAGAACGCGTGCTAAACACTATATCCGAGAAGCATGAACATTTTAAAAAGACATATTCCAATCTTAAATTGCTACGTCAGAGTAACCTCCCACTAAGACAAAGTTCTAGACAAACTTTGTTATTAAAACATTTCATTTCCACGTATTTTTGGTGGCCGAAAATGCCCACTTCCGCTCGAGCTGCCCCCGAGTTACGACGTTGTGCCGTATCGCTCCATATCTCAGCTACTTTGTTATTTCAATGCATTATGTCTTCGTGTACACAGCAAATACAGTATACCTACACAACATTCATGGGGGTTCCCCCAAAAAACATTGCATTAAACATATACTGTAAATGATGATAAATTACGAATCATTTAAGTCGATGATAGCCCGGGCGATGCTTCTCATGTCACCCCAAACAGCACCCAATCGGGAAGCGAAACAGAACCCACGTTGGGATGCCCAAGGACCAAGTCTATTGCACTAAAACATGTCACCGTCCACCGAGCTGATGTTGTACGGAGAAGGAATATGGGGGAGTCTCCATGGTGTGCGAGGCCTTCGGCCTCGTCTTTGACTCGAGCGTCTTGAGATACGAATCGGCGGTAATAGGGATGTCACAAATTACATTTGCTTGGATCCCTCGAAGATCTAACAGTAGTTCAGAAACGCCGCTGGAGGGAGAGTCCATGGGCGTAGAGTTACATGAGTCTTCGCCTCAATTCTCACACAATTACAAAGAAGAAAAAAAAGAAGTAAATTCCAAACCAACACGGATTTTTTTTATTTTTTTTTTACGAATTTTTATTTTCTCGATCTTTAGTAGGCTAACTATTTAAGTTAAGCGCTACACTTTCTGCGTATCTTCTTTTACAATCCTTTCTATAGGCTCCGAAATGTCTGTCTTTTACAGAATATATTGCTTTATATGCAATAGCTATGTCTGTACTAGATGTTGCACTATTTGTAGGTCACAGCTGGGCCACGTACAATGATGCCATCTTTCAGATGTCTCGTACTTGAAGACAATGACTTAGTTTTCGAGAGAGAAGAATGTATGCAACTATTGGAATCTCTATGTCCACCTTCAGTCTCAAAGCGACTTATGGGTCATCTCATGGAAATGAAATTAATGCCTTGGCATTTGCTGTGGTCGGAACGATAATAAACTAGTACCATTATGTAATAACTATTAAAACTATTATCGTACGGCAAATCGTGTGAGTTGTGAGTGATCAAACTGGCGTATATTCGCGTATATTTTGGCAAACCCTCATGCAGTCACATCTCCCAAACTTTGACACCGTTTGAGTCCACCGAGTGTAAGTTTAGAGAACCGCAAACCCTCATACAGTCACATCTCCCAAACTTTGACACCGTTTGAGTCCACCGAGTGTAAGTTTAGAGAACCGCCGCAAAGAGATTTTGCTCACAATCTATCCATCACCAAAACATTGCACCGACACCTGCGCCAAGTCCTGCTCTATCTTCTTCGAGCCGCGCAAAACGCCAAGTCGATTTCTAGCGCAGCGCTAATATTTCTGTCTGTTACGTCCTTTGCGGTGCGTCCTCGTGATCGTGCTTGCGCGCGTGCGTGTGTGTGTCTTGATTTTGTCTGTTACCAGCCCCGTTCCTAACAGTTTCTAATTGTTTATGGTGTCAACGAATGGACAGTTTATTCTCTACCGCCTTTGGTGTGTGTGTGTGTGTGAGAGAGAGAGAGAGAGAGTGTGTTACGTGTTCATCTGATTGCGACTTGTAATTGAATGTACATGTATCAAGCAGTCCTAGACTGAGGTGTCTGTATCTCTCTGGATTACAAATCCAGATTGATGTCTGCGTACTGGGAGGGGTGCCATAGCCGGTGGTCTACAAAATACACACACACACAAAAGTCTGTCACCATTCTCTTCCCTTCCCCCCCCCCCCCCACCTTTGGGCGTATAACTTTTATTTTCAACATCTTTTTGCTGACCATGACATGGTGTTCATTTATAGGTCATTATACAGTCGAAACGTTGTCAGCGTGACCCGCCCTTAAAGGAAACTGTTTATAAAATGTCTTTTATTTCTCTAGTTCCTATTGCGTTTTGGACAGTAGGATGTGAAAAGGGTGTGTCTGTGTTTGTGTGTGGGGGGGGGGGGGGGGGAGATCGTCAATTAAACTCAGTCTTCAGCCAGCCTTACCGAATGGAAGTAGTAGCCGGTACAATATTTTCATATAATCACATTTTCTCTTGTTTTGTTCCTGGTAGTGTGCCTTGTAGGATGTGTATATCGGAAAACTCTGCTAACTTTGGGTGTATCCGGTGTACGGAATGAAGGAAGTGATGATAATGTTTTTACAAAGCTTATATCAACTCAATCTGGCTTTCAACTCAATCTGGCTATCAACTCAATCTGTCTGGCCAAAAGTTTGTACACGTTATTTCTCCAACACCCAATCTAGGATCAAGCTGAAATTTCGCACAATTATTTCTTTTACCTGACAACACAAGAATCGATACAAAATTATCCGATTAGTTAGTTTGCTATTGGTAGCTAATTATTTTATTTGGTATCTCGAACGAGGGAAAGAAATTGTACTTGACTGAAGTATGATTGAATAAACTTTATCCACAATATTTACAAATAACAAATAAGCTGAATTAGTTCCCGTTTTAGGTCGTCGTCTGAGGCTTGTTGAACATAAACAAGAAATAGAAACAATAGAAAACTAAACAATCTTCCATATTCATAAGCTCTTCGCTAGCAGAGTGGTTACCGTGTTGGCTTTTAAAGCCGGAAAACACTGAACCATAATCTTTGAATACAAAAACAAAATTTAATAAAATACTTTGAAAGATACAAAAATAAAGTCAAACTCCTCGTTCCATATGTTGTGACAAATTTGTACAAAAGCTCCTTCTTCCCTAGTGCTACCATAGCATGGAATGGGTTGCCTGAGCTTACCAGCAGAACCAGTGACTTTGCAGAATTTAAGTCATTGGTTAACTTGCACGACTAGATGAATAACGCGTAGGACGTAATCTTCTTTTTTGAAGTAACTTCTGTATTTTATAAGATAAGATAATTACTCTTTTTGTTTGGGTCTATTCTTTTTGTAATGTTATTGTTTTTAATTTTAAAAAGTCCTTGTAATTACAACGAATTTCCAATAAGGATCAATAAATCACTTTTAGTCTCAGCCTTCAACATTTTCTAAAGAGTTGGGAGGGTAGGGTGGACTAGTGAGGCATATTCAATGAAGCATTTAATAATAATAATAATAATCTTTATTTCGTATGGAAATTTGTCTTACAATTTGTGCATTTGAGGGTGTCTGTAGGCTTATGTGAGTAACTAGACTACAATGTTTGTTTTTTTAATCTATAGTCGAGTCCCAGTAATTGGGTAGAAATTGACTCTGAACCTGCAAGGTTATCCACCAAGTTATAAGTTAAATGATTGAATAAACTTTATCCACAATATTTACAAATAACAAAACATGTTGAGTAAAAACAAAAGAAGCGCTTCTTCTTCATTAGAATAAACACAAATGGAATTATTTCGTGTATTTCCGGTCTGGTAGGAAACTCCGTGTTCCCTGTTCTCACGATTCTTGTTTTTAAAAGCCTTAAAGATTCAGTTTAAATTGGACATTTTCCACACAATGAAAGACCATACATCCTTTTATTGTAGAGTCTTGCAATCACGTGAGAAATATCAACTTCAACCGAAGATCAAAGCTGACGCCGACATGGGATATACACAAAAACAGTAACAGTCCCACCAGCCCAGTAGCTGGACAATAACTGTTATCATAGTCAGGGGTTTAGCGGGGTCGAGGCCAACAACTGGTTAAGACAACTGGACTTACAGCTGGACTTAACAAATTCACATACGTGATCTGGTGTTCATTTAAGGGTGCTTTGATCTCCACTTCAAATACTCCAAACAGTTTGTTTCCTTCTAAACTATCCGCGTCTTTATTACCAAGTGAAAGCGCTGTGGTCATAATAGCGTTGTGGTCATAATAGCGCTGTGGTCATAATAGCGTTGTGGTCATAATAGCGCTGTGGTCATAATAGCGTTGTGGTCATAATAGTGTTGTGGTCATAATAGCGTTGTGGTCATAATAGCGCTGTGGTCATAATAGCGTTGTGGTCATAATAGTGTTGTGGTCATAATAGCGTTGTGGTCATAATAGCGCTGTGGTCATAATAGTTTTTTTTCCAATCATCGAAGAACGAATAGACTCTATCCACCCCCACCACCTCCCATTACATAAATCATTCTCGGCCAGAAACAAAAAGCCTCGTCTTATTAAAAGATAATAAAGAATATACTACTACAGGGAGGCGCAGTGGCTGAGTGGTAAAGCGCTTTGCTTACGAACCGGGGGGTTCCGGGGGAAGACTGGGATTCTTAATTTCGGGATTTTTAGGGCGCCTCGGAGTCCACCCAGCTCTAAGGGGTACCTAACATTAGTTGGGGAAAAGTAGAGACAGATGGTCTTTGTGCTGGCCACATGACACCCTCGTTAACCGTGGGCCACAGAAACAGATGACCTTTACATCCTCTGCCCTAGACTGCATGGTTTTAAAGGGGAACTTTATTTTTAAACACTATTACAATTTACAACATATGACGTTGCTACGCTGACCCAGCTATAACCTACATAACTAGCCAAACGTAATGCTGACAAACACATTGCACGGAAAGCTTAAAATGACTATAAATGAGAGAACTTTTGGAGCCTAACCTCTAGATAATGACAGAGAAAGGTAACCCAGTGAAACACGTAAGGTTAAAGAGACTTTAATGGACCTCATTCACCAATCGTAAACAAACAACATTTAGTCACGTGATCTTATTGATAAAACAATGACAAAAAAACTGTCACGTGACAACCATCATGAATTAAACATGAGATCGTAAATTATATAGAAGAGATAGAGCACCACGTGGCTAAATATTATTTGTTTACGATTGGTGAATGAGGTCCATTGACAATAACTCATGAATACAAATCCGAATTCTTTAACTAAAATAAAAAAAAAAAAACTACTGTAGCATTCAATAACAGAATAAGGCTACACCACTGATAATAATTATAATAAAAATAATTTTATTTATAAAGCGCTGTTTACAAACAAAATGTAGGCTCAAGGCGCTGTGATAACATTACAAACATTAACACGAGAGCTAAAATGATAATATATACAAACATAAACACAAGAGCTAAAATGACAAACTACGGCCCATAGGTCATATTTGACCCGTGACAAGTGTTTTTCGGTCCTTTGTAACTCCTAGTGATTAGAAAACCAAACCTCTACCACAAACGTATTTCTTGTAGCGCGTATTTCAGCCTTTCAATTCTAGTAAGTTAAGTAATCCAGATCTAAACCAAGTATTTATACCTTTTTAGTTGTTATGTATAAACTGCTTGGGTAGGAGGCTCGAGACAGAATATCCAATGTAGGAAAGGAATTCTAAATTCGAGATATGCTTCAGTGGAGATGGCTGGGCGTGAAAGGCAGCACGGCTGAGCACGGTTAAGGATTGCATTGCAAAAAAAAACAACAAATGTAAAAACTTTCTAGAAACTGGTCGAAATAGGTCACAGACTCGACTCGTGACAATCCCACCTGGGCTTACATCTCACACGAAATGCATGATCTTCGGAGTTTTGAAGGATAATGTCTTTATTTACTAGTGAAGTCCAACATTTCTGGGACACACACAGAAGTTTTTATGGATGGTGTGTTGTCAGTATTCAGTCATTCTCAAACTGTGCTCAAACTGTAGGGGAGGCTTGTGTATACAGGCTCTGTTATCTTGTAGTCATAGAAATAGTGAGGCGGACCAAGGTGTGGTTGTTATCAAATACACTGCTCATTATAATAGAACCGCTGGAGTTCATCAATTATAAAGTCATAGTCGCAGATATAAGAGCATTTGCAAGTGGTCAGAACAAGATCAGTTTTTCATGTTCATTACAAGATCGAAGATAAAAAAGTATTCATAGTTAATGATTATGTTGGATCGTTCACCAGCTGACAGATCAGCCTGAAGTCCTATTGATCTGATATTTTTATGTCCAAAACTTAAGGCTGGGCTAATCAACAATGTTCCTGGACATCACGCTGCGGAACTCCACAATCGGACAGACCGGTACGATTTCCTGATGTTAACTTATCGTCAACCCCAGACTGAGGCCAAACAGCATTGCAGTGAGCTCATGAGGAGTTTAGAGGACTATATACATAATCTAAAATTGATTGATTACTCTTTACAAATTGTCTGGTCTGGCGATAATTTTGTCCCAAATGAAGTCCCTGGACAACTAATCTCCACCAGTTGACACCGAGAGGTCCTGAAGTTTTGTTAGAATCACCACAGACTGAACTGTTTCCATTGACTTCCGACAGTGTGGAATGCAAACAAAAAAATTTGGCAATATAGACTATTTAAGTTGTAGCTTGAACTTAAAACTGGTGTGTATTGTTATGTTTACTGTTGTTACTTTTGTTTTTGTAGAATGTAGATAATGACTTGTTGCTGGATAATCACTTTATCATATATTTATTGTACATTTCATACCAGTTCATTTATGACAGAAAGATATATAAATACGATGATATCATATCTTATCTTATTACAGACGTTACTTCAGAAACAAAGATTATTACGTCCTACGCATTTCATTTGTCAATCTAGTTATGTAAATCTAAGTCGGTTTTCCTGGCTGCTTCAGGCAACCCTTTCCATCCTCTAATGGCGCTAAGGAAGAAGGAGCTCTTGATAGAATGTGAGAAACAGCTTGTCGCATGTCTACCATGAGCTATTTGCATGTGAAGGGTGGTCTTCTAAGCTCAACTATCGTCGTATCACTACGTTGCCTCAATATCTAAATCTTGCAGTCCTATTAGAAGATCTATCAACGACGCTACGTTTCTGAAAGCCAAGCGCAAACTGTTCTTTTAGTGCTTCCTACTATAAACGTCACCACTATTTGTGTGTCACGTGGCTATTTCTACTGTCTCTAAGCTGAAGTGAGCACTTTTATATTTACATTGATAATTCAATTACTCAATCAACCCTAACATTAATAGGTTTTCAAAATTGCTTTGAGTGGCAAGTGCCATATAGAAAGACGTCTATTCTCTAGTACGCTATATCAGGAAACGAACGATGTAATTAAATTATAATTTAAAAAGGCGAATAACAATCTCTTCCTCTATTGTGATGACACTTTTTTTCTCTCTCTTTACAAATAGAGTAACATAAGTACGTAACAGTTCACGACAAAAGTTACTGACCACTATAGCCATGCACTCTCGTCTTGTTGACCATAAGCTTCGCTGGTCATTCGTCCGGTCCTTTGTGGCTTTGTAAAAGAAAAAAAAAGTTAACTAGTGAGTTTAATACTGGTCAAAGTGCATTCAGTTGACAAGGAGAAAGGCTATTTAATAAAAACCGAATATAGTTGTGTGAGAGAGAGGGTCCTGTTATTTGATAGTCATGATCGTTTACTTCCATCAACCTTTTGTAGACCCTCACTCTCCCCTCACCATTATCCCTCCTCCCTCTCGAATTATTTAAACATCAATTGTCTGCTCAAATCGTCCTGGACCAATGTTGTTCTACCATTAAGTTGTGATAATAGCCTGCTAAAAGCGAGGCGGGGGAGGAGGGTTGAGGTTAAGTATACAAACACGCTAGCATCCGGTGTTGGCGAAAGAATCCATTGTCCAGTGGACCGTTAGCCCCAACGGTCGATGGACAGCCGTGTCAAGAGGCACGACTAGGCCACGCCTCTGCGACATCCCGCTAGCCAACCGTTCGTCGTCAACTACTCCATTGTCGTCATCGATGTGGCGCGAGCTTCTGTCTGGCGCCCTGTTAAAGAGTGTCACACGGCGTCTTATGGCGCGAACCTATTATCGATAAAGAGACACAAAGTCCGAAGAGGATAGCAACGACCTGAAGAGAAAGTAAGAATAAGTTTACAATGAAAAGTTGTCTAAGGACAAATGATCTTTCGATTTTAATCTGCCATGTTGTTTTAAAAATAGATAACGTTTTAAAGTAAGAAATTTATTTATAGCTCCGTTCAAAACTAACAGAAAAATCGTTTATTAACCTAATAGCACTGCCCCCCCCCCCCACTCCCAAACAAACACAACTTATTTTTCTCAACGAACACATTATCAGCGGCATGGTGTTTTTAAAAGGTGGTGTAGATAAGGCAGCGAACATTGATTTTGACTAAACCTAATCAATGAGCAACTGTAAATTGTTACCTAGGTATTAACCTTAAGCGTACAAGATTTATTTTTTTTATACCGGCGTAAAAAAAATATTTTTTCGAACATCTTATAATATTAAAGGATATATTCGCAGAGATGGGGTGAGGTCCACGATTGTACAATTGGACACATTTTTAACTTTCAATCATAAACAAAAAAATTCGTTTATTCTTTCGCTTTTCTTTTTCTGCATACTTTCTGTTTCTTTCCTTACGTGTTATCATTACCGTCATTAGCCAGATTGTTTCAACTTGACAGCTATAGCTACAGCAATCTGAGTACATTTCATACAGAGTGCTGTTTGTCTGTCTACCTGTTTATTGAAATAGCAGGGCCTGTTGTGTACTCACGCCACCTCTAAGAATGGGCTCTTGTTTCCCTCTACTTGGCGCCCCGCACCCCCTCGACCTTGTTTATTTGACTATTTGCTCGTGTGTCTAGTTCAACGCTTCCATTCCGTGCTGAGGAGTTGGGGAGTTTGTTATTTGCGTCTCGTGTCAGCGCCTGATTCAAAACAGTGTTAATTGATGGCATGATGGGAGAGAGAGAGAGAGAGAGAGAGAGACAGAGAGAGAGAGAGAGAAGATAAAGAATAAGAGCAAGAAAGAAAGAGCGAAGAGCAGGAGTACCAGTCAGAGAAATTAACAGAGAAAAAGAAGTTAGAACAAGAGAGAGAAAGAGAAAAGAGATAGGGAGGAGTAAAAAGAAAAAAAGAAACAGTGGAAATAAAAAGAGAATAAATAACATGGCAAGAGAGATAAATAAAAAGAGAATAAATAAATGGCAAGAGAGATAAATAAAAAGAGAATAAATAACATGGCAAGAGAGATAAATAAAAAGAGAATAAATAACATGGCAAGAGAGATAAATAAAAAGAGAATAAATAACATGGCAAGAGAGATAAATAAAAAGAGAATAAATAATATGGCAAGAGAGATAAATAAAAAGAGAATAAATAACATGGCAAGATAGATAAATAAAAAGAGAATAAATAACATGGCAAGAGAGATAAATAAAAAGAGAATTATAATAACATGGCAAGAGAGATAAATAAAAAGAGAATAAATAACATGGCAAGAGAGATAAATAAAAAGAGAATAAATAAATGGCAAGAGAGATAAATAAAAAGAGAATAAATAAATGGCAAGAGAGATAAATAAAAAGAGAATAAATAACATGGCAAGAGAGATAAATAAAAAGAGAATAAATAACATGGCAAGAGAGATAAATAAAAAGAGAATAAATAGCATGGCAAGAGAGATAAATAAAAAGAGAATAAATAACATGGCAAGAGAGATAAATAAAAAGAGAATAAATAACATGGCAAGAGAGATAAATAAAAAGAGAATAAATAACATGGCAAGAGAGATAAATAAAAAGAGAATAAATAACATGGCAAGAGAGATAAATAAAAAGAGAATAAATAACATGGCAAGAGAGATAAATAAAAAGAGAATAAATAACATGGCAAGAGAGATAAATAAAAAGAGAATAAATAAATGGCAAGAGAGATAAATAAAAAGAGAATAAATAACATGGCAAGAGAGATAAATAAAAAGAGAATAAATAACATGGCAAGAGAGATAAATAAAAAGAGAATAAATAACATGGCAAGAGAGATAAATAAAAAGAGAATAAATAACATGGCAAGATAGATAAATAAAAAGAGAATAAATAACATGGCAAGAGAGATAAATAAAAAGAGAATAAATAACATGGCAAGAGAGATAAATAAAAAGAGAATAAATAACATGGCAAGAGAGATAAATAAAAAGAGAATAAATAACATGGCAAGAGAGATAAATAAAAAGAGAATAAATAACATGGCAAGAGAGATAAATAAAAAGAGAATAAATAACATGGCAAGAGAGATAAATAAAAAGAGAATAAATAATATGGCAAGAGAGATAAATAAAAAGAGAATAAATAACATGACAAGAGAGATAAATAAAAAGAGAATAAATAAATGGCAAGAGAGATAAATAAAAAGAGAATAAATAACATGGCAAGAGAGATAAATAAAAAGAGAATAAATAACATGGCAAGAGAGATAAATAAAAAGAGAATAAATAACATGGCAAGAGAGATAAATAAAAAGAGAATAAATAACATGGCAAGAGAGATAAATAAAAAGAGAATAAATAACATGGCAAGAGAGATAAATAAAAAGAGAATAAATAAATGGCAAGAGAGATAAATAAAAAGAGAATAAATAACATGGCAAGAGAGATAAATAAAAAGAGAATAAATAACATGGCAAGAGAGATAAATAAAAAGAGAATAAATAACATGGCAAGAGAGATAAATAAAAAGAGAATAAATAACATGGCAAGAGAGATAAATAAAAAGAGAATAAATAACATGGCAAGAGAGATAAATAAAAAGAGAATAAATAACATGGCAAGAGAGATAAATAAAAAGAGAATAAATAACATGGCAAGAGAGATAAATAAAAAGAGAATAAATAAATGGCAAGAGAGATAAATAAAAAGAGAATAAATAACATGGCAAGAGAGATAAATAAAAAGAAAATAAATAACATGGCAAGAGAGATAAATAAAAAGAGAATAAATAACATGGCAAGAGAGATAAATAAAAAGAGAATAAATAATATGGCAAGAGAGATAAATAAAAAGAGAATAAATAACATGGCAAGAGAGATAAATAAAAAGAGAATAAATAAATGGCAAGAGAGATAAATAAAAAGAGAATAAATAACATGGCAAGAGAGATAAATAAAAAGAGAATAAATAACATGGCAAGAGAGATAAATAAAAAGAGAATAAATAACATGGCAAGAGAGATAAATAAAAAGAGAATAAATAACATGGCAAGAGAGATAAATAAAAAGAGAATAAATAACATGGCAAGAGAGATAAATAAAAAGAGAATAAATAACATGGCAAGAGAGATAAATAAAAAGAGAATAAATAACATGGCAAGAGAGATAAATAAAAAGAGAATAAATAAATGGCAAGAGAGATAAATAAAAAGAGAATAAATAACATGGCAAGAGAGATAAATAAAAAGAGAATAAATAACATGGCAAGAGAGATAAATAAAAAGAGAATAAATAACATGGCAAGAGAGATAAATAAAAAGAGAATAAATAACATGGCAAGAGAGATAAATAAAAAGAGAATAAATAACATGGCAAGAGAGATAAATAAAAAGAGAATAAATAACATGGCAAGAGAGATAAATAAAAAGAGAATAAATAACATGGCAAGAGAGATAAATAAAAAGAGAATAAATAAATGGCAAGAGAGATAAATAAAAAGAGAATAAATAACATGGCAAGAGAGATAAATAAAAAGAGAATAAATAACATGGCAAGAGAGATAAATAAAAAGAGAATAAATAACATGGCAAGAGAGATAAATAAAAAGAGAATAAATAACATGGCAAGATAGATAAATAAAAAGAGAATAAATAACATGGCAAGAGAGATAAATAAAAAGAGAATAAATAACATGGCAAGAGAGATAAATAAAAAGAGAATAAATAACATGGCAAGAGAGATAAATAAAAAGAGAATAAATAACATGGCAAGAGAGATAAATAAAAAGAGAATAAATAACATGGCAAGAGAGATAAATAAAAAGAGAATAAATAACATGGCAAGAGAGATAAATAAAAAGAGAATAAATAACATGGCAAGAGAGATAAATAAAAAGAGAATAAATAACATGGCAAGAGAGATAAATAAAAAGAGAATTATAATAACATGGCAAGAGAGATAAATAAAAAGAGAATAAATAAATGGCAAGAGAGATAAATAAAAAGAGAATAAATAACATGGCAAGAGAGATAAATAAAAAAAGTAAAAACCGAGCAAAAAATAAAAAGCAAAAGTCAAAAAGACCAAAGAGAAAGAGAAAGATAGAGAGATGGTAAAAGCAGGCAGGTCATCTGTTTCTTTCTTAAAAACACAGTTTTCACCGACATTCGAACTCAGGACCCCAGGTTCGGAAGCCAACCGCTTAACAACTCAGCCACCGCGCTACCCTAGAGAGACGGTGGCGGGGAAATATACAAGCGAGTTGACGATTAAGAATTTCTCTTTTTAATTTCCAATTTCTTTCTCCACTTTTCCATTCTTCCATTTCCTTATGTCACGTCATCAACCATTCCTCATTACTCTTACAATATATTTTAAGGATTATTCAAATAACACCAATGTTATGTATATAACAAAAAAAAGCACAATTTAATATTGTAATACAATATACAAAATTTTTTTCTAAAAACATTAAAATGATTTTACATGACACAGTGCATTAAAAGATTACAACTAGGCACAGGCGTAATAACAATAACGGCTATGTCTTCGATTCCGAAGATTAAGGGTGCAGTATGGCCTCGATATATTTAAATCCGCCAGGGATACATGAAGATTGGTTTCAACTGGATTATTGAAGTAGGGGGAGGCGGAGATATGATGGAGAAACAAAGGGGGAAAAAAGTTCTTAACAAAATTTTGTGTTTCTGTTTAAAAGTCGTCTAGATCATTTCGCTCCTGATATTTAATATTACTACTTGACAGGTATTTGTACAATTCTTTCTATCAGCTGGAAAAACTCTTCGTGGTTTCGTAAAAAAAAGCTGGCTGGAAACAGGACGAGTCATTCAAAAATGATTTTCCTAGACATTTGACAGTTTAGGTATATTTTTGGTGCGTTGGTCCGACCACATACCAGACACAGAAATTTTAAAGCTGTCCAACATGTACAGTATCAATGCGACAGTAAAAAGATCCCAACTTCGATGGGCGAGACATGTAGTCTGCATGCCAGACAAACGCCTTCCCAAACGACTTCTGTACTGGGAGTTGTGTGCAGGAAAGCGCTCCCAAGGAGGCCAATACAAGCGCTACAAAGACACTCTCAAGAGCTCCTTCAAAGAATGCGATATCGACATCCACGGCTGGGAAGCACTAGCTCTCGATCGCTCCTCATGGCGTGAAGCTGTGAGTCTCGGAGTCTCAGGATTTGAAGCAACAAAAAGCTGAGAGAAGAAGCAGGCCTATCTGTAACTGACATAACCCACCCATGCCACATAAGCGGCCGGCTTTTTAAAGCTAGGATGTGCTCATCTTCGACAACGAAGGCGTAGCTATATATATTTTTGGGGAAGAAATCATCACCCAACTTAGTGTTGGGCAAATTTTTGTGAAGAGCGGGCCAAAAAAATTAAAAAATGAAAAATTTTTGCAGGCCATAATTATTTTATTAAGAATTTACAGAAATTTAGTATCAGAATGAACAATATAACAATCGAACTAAAACTAACGCTGTAGGAAGCTATGAGTGTTTCGATAATAGTTCTTCTTAGTTTCGGACAAACAAAGTCGAAGCAAAAAATCGGTCACTAAGATTTCTTTTAAGGGTGGGGGGCGTTGAACCCCATTCTCCCTGGCTACGCCTATGATTTGAGTTTTCATCAGCTAAGGGGTAATTTCAATACAAAGTCAATGAGTTACCACTTCATACACCCACCATGAACCAGCCTCACAGACTATTACGCGAGAAAGATTCAAGAAACATTTTCTGTGTCGTTAAAGATACATCTAGAACTAAACGCTGTCGGCTGTCAGCACCCTCGGATTTAACTACATAATGATGATGATGGTGGGGGCGCCGCTTTTTCTGTATGGTAACGCTTCTTTAAGTCACGAGGTGATGGCTGCCATTCAGAGGTGGGGCTACACACAGTTTTAAGTCTCTGAGGAGGAAAAAAAAAGGCTTTTGACTAAATTTAAATTGACAATCTAATTCGTATACACCAAATACCATTTATTCATTTATTCATTCACCAATTCAATTAATTATTTATTCATTTACTTACTCATTCATTCATTTACCTATTCAGTCTTATATCCATAAGACCTCTAAAGCCGCAAAATGGATTGAAGCTTAATTTTGTCCACAGGCTCCTCGTACCACATAGGTGCTAAGTTGCTAACTAGGAAACGATTTTGATAGATTCGCATTTTAAGTGAGAAAATTCGAGGGTAACAAAAAACGCAAAAGCCTCCTATTTAATTTTTATATTTGTTCTTTGGCGTTTCCATAAAATGGCGGCATTCTATATAGAAGGCTTAAACGCAAATGTTTCAAATCACAAAATATAAGATTGTACATAATAAGTGATATTAAAATTCACTGGACAAACGTGTAGGAAGGAAAGAGTTAAAATGTGCGCCGTTCTATTGAAAGTGTACAATATATAGCCAGGGAACAAGCCAAATGTCATAGTTGTTTAATGACATAGTTGAGGGTTAGCTAGTATTATTAATAAATGATATTTATTGAAAAAAAAAGAATCTATACTTGAACTAAGAAATTCGAATAGTTGCTATTACGTAAACAATTTAAATTTTAGTTGGTTTTTTTTTGTTTTTTTTTTAACAGAAACATTATTTAATATCAAAGACATACTACCTAACCATCCTAGCCATTGAATCCATAAAAGACAGAACAATGATACAAGTATCCTCTACCCCAGAACAATCAACACAATATCAAATATCCCTGACCCCCATCACCCCATTTCTGGAAAACTACCTAAGCATTGTACAAGTATATGAAAATCAAACTAGATAATGCTCTACCCTAAAATCCATTATTTTTCTAAATGTCAATTCTAAGTGATTAGGATGAAAAACCTTATTATTATGTAGAGCTTTGAGCCAGCTAGCCCAAACAAGGTTCCTGTATTCGGAAACAATAATTAAGTTAAAGTTATGTATCATTTTATTTTTTAGTTTTGGCAGCTTGTTTAATACAATTGACAAGTTAACATTTACATAGTTGCCACAGTTTGCTTCTAATAAGTCCCTTACAGTACTTCTAACTTGAAGGAATAATGGACATTCCAAATACATATGTTTCTCATAGTCAGCATTTTCAAGGTGGCATAATATACATACACGGTCATTTGCTCGTCTTCTAACCATAGTTTTATTTGACTTATTTGTGTAGGAGGACTATTTATATACTATTTATATTTGATAAAATTTCTAATTTAAATTAAACTAACTTGTTTTAAAAACGGTAAACATTTATGTAAATACTATATGTACTATCTAAAAACAAAAACATGCATTTTGGCAAAAACAAAAAAATCCATTCTATTGGCTTGATTCTTCGGAGTTGCTACTTGCACGCGACATATAGACATCCCGAAAAAAAGCACCAACTCGACATTATGAATAGCCAGCATTTCTAATGTACATTTTTTTTTATCTGCCAATCACTCTCATCCATAAGTATTGTAATGACTTAATAGTTAGACGCCTAGAAGTGGGGCTTATCGGGGATTTCCTTATTGACGCCACGGTTTTTAAAAAACGTACAACGGAAACAGAAAGATTAACGGACGCTGGAGAGCCGCTTCAGTAGGGCTTAGGAAAGGACTTGTTTTCTTGATCTGACGATGTGGACTGTGCCCTTTAAAGTGTAAACAAATTATTATATTATTCCACATGACTGGTTGATCTTATTCTCTTCAATAAGTTGCGAGTGTTGTTTTATACTATCATATAATATAATAAGAACTGGCAACTAGAAACAGCATCATTTCAAGTCACAGCAAAACACACATAGAAGTAAGAACATCCCAACAGTATATAAAGGTAGAAATCTTCATTTACATAGAATATAAAGGCAAGGACACTTATTTCAGTCGACGGGTAGAAAAACAAAACACAACTTCCATGTTTGTATTCTCATTCTCAAGGGCATTCACTTACCTTCTTTATGTCGCCACTGGACTTCATTATTTAAACCACAGCCATTACCGGAACCGGAAGGAACCTGACAATGGCGATAAACCAGCCAAATGCCACAGCGCCAGACGTGTAGTAATACTCCTTAAAGGTAGGTGGTTCATATGTCAGGAGGGACGCAGCCAACAGGACCTACAAAAATTATTTTTTTTTTAAACTGACGCATAAAACCTACAATTAAGTAGAATGTCCCGATAATCTAAACTTCGGTAGCCCGATAGTCCCGCTTAACCCAAAACCGAAATTCGGATATTTTCAGGGAAAAAAAAGACCAGTGAGCAAGTGTACTGGGCTTGATGTGAAAATGTACGTTTCAGAGATTAGAAAATAGAATAATATTGTATATGGTTCTAAAAACTGACTGTATATTGGTTTAAAAAGACTGTCATTTTTTAAAATTACCTAACATACCCCAGTGTTTATAGAACTTTTTCCTTAACAAAACACTTCGCACATTCTGAGTATTAAACGGATTACTTTGATTAATTCATGTGATTGATTATTCCAGTAGTTCCTGGAGCACCTACACAGGCCTTGCGGAAAACTTGTCATCTGAACTCATGACAACGAGAACGCAGAAGAAGAATTTAGTTTGATGACATTTGTTTATACATTGAAGTAGAAGTTCAAGTTAAACAAAAAAAGATTTCTATTTCTTGTTTGACATGTTCTCTTCAACTACAGCAGTGGTTCTCAGCCTATGGGTCGCGCCCCCCATGGGGGTCGATTGGCGATTTGGCAGGGGTCGCCTAGGACCATCAGAAAAATAGATATTTTTTTTCACCTAAAAAACATTGTGACATTGTGAACAATTTTTCAAGGTTATTTACTTTTTTTTTCTACTATTATTATAATCCAGATTATTCACAAAATTGAACTTGTCGCAGCAGAAATATTGCAGAATCAATTAAGATTATTTCAATTATTTATATGTTGCAGAGTTGCTAAAAGCACATATGTTTATAATTAGTAATACGCCATCATGTTAGTGTAGGTAATATCTTCAATATTAGTTATTACGATGTTATTACATGTCCAAAAAAACATGATTTTACTGTTGGGGGTTGCTGCATAGTGGGGGATTGCAAAAAGGGGTCGCGGAACTAAAAAAAAGGCTGAGAATCTCTGAACTACAGCAACGCTAAGATAACCAGCTCTGTTTAGCAAAGACTCCTCGTGTGTGGACTCTAGCAATGGTGGCCACTTCTGAGACGAATTAATTTATTATTTTTTTTATATCAAGACTTTTTATCCACTTTTACGTCTCAGTCCATTGATCATCCCATGGCCCTATGCATTGCCTCATGACACCACGTTTAACCATAGTACACTACGATTAGAAACATAACACTACAATTATCCACCTAACACTACAATTATCCACCTAACACTACAATTATCCACCTAACACTACAATTATCCACCTAACACTACAATTATCCACCTAACACTACGAATAGCAACCTGACTCTACGATTAGCCACCTGACACTACGATTAGCCACGTAACTCTACGATTAGCCACCTAACACTACGATTAGTCAAAAAAAACTACGATTAGCCACCTAACACTAAGATTAGCCACCTGACACTACGATTAGCCACCTGACACTACGATTAGCCACCTGACACTACGATTAGCCACCTAACACTACGATTAGTCAAAAAAAACTACGATTAGCCACCTAACACTAAGATTAGCCACCTGACACTACGATTAGCCACCTAACACTAAGATTAGCCACCTGACACTACGATTAGCCACCTGACACTACGATTAGCCACCTGACACTACGATTAGCCACCTGACACTACGATTAGCCACCTAACACTACGATTAGCCACCTGACACTACGATTAGCCACATGACACTACGATTAGCCACCTGACACTACGATTAGCCACCTGACACTACGATTAGCCACCTGACACTACGATTAGCCACCTGACACTACGATTAGCCACCTGACACTACGATAAGCCACATAACACTACGATTAGCCACCTGACACTACGATTAGCCACATAACACTACGATTAGCCACCTAACACTACGATTAGCCACCTAACACTACGATTAGCCACCTAACACTACGATTAGCCACCTAACACTACGATTAGCCACCTAACACTAAGATTAGCCACCTGACACTACGATTAGCCACCTAACACTAAGATTAGCCACCTGACACTACGATTAGCCACCTGACACTACGATTAGCCACCTGACACTACGATTAGCCACCTGACACTACGATTAGCCACCTAACACTACGATTAGCCACCTAACACTACGATTAGCCACCTAACACTAAGATTAGCCACCTGACACTACGATTAGCCACCTGACACTACGATTAGCCACCTGACACTACGATTAGCCACCTAACACTACGATTAGTCAAAAAAAACTACGATTAGCCACCTAACACTAAGATTAGCCACCTGACACTACGATTAGCCACCTAACACTAAGATTAGCCACCTGACACTACGATTAGCCACCTAACACTACGATTAGCCACCTAACACTACGATTAGCCACCTGACACTACGATTAGCCACCTAACACTACGATTAGCCACCTGACACTACGATTAGCCACCTGACACTACGATTAGCCACCTGAAACTGCGATTAGCCACGTAACACTACGATTAGCCACCTAACACTACGATTAGCCACCTGACATCACGATTAGCCACGTAACTCTACGATTAGCCACCTAACACTACGATTAGCCACCTAACACTACGATTAGCCACCTGACACTACGATTAGCCACCTAACACTACGATTAGCCACCTAACACTACGATTAGCCACCTGACACTACGATTAGCCACCTGAAACTGCGATTAGCCACCTAACACTACGATTAGCCACCTGACAATATGATTAGCCACCTGACACTACGATTAGCCACCTGACACTACGATTAGCCACCTGACACTACGATTAGCCACCTAACACTACGATTAGCCACCTAACACTACGATTAGCCACCTGACATCACGATTAGCCACGTAACTCTACGATTAGCCACCTGACACTACGATTAGCCACGTAACACTACGATTAGCCACCTGACACTACGATTAGCCACCTAACACTACGATTAGCCACCTAACACTACGATTAGCCACCTGACATCACGATTAGCCACGTAACTCTACGATTAGCCACCTGACATCACGATTAGCCACGTAACTCTACGATTAGCCACCTGACACTACGATTAGCCACGTAACACTACGATTAGCCACCTGACACTACGATTAGCAACGTAACACTACGATTAGTCACCTAACACTACAATTAGCTACGTAACACTACGATTAGCCACGTAGCACTACGATTAGCCACGTAACACCACGATTAGTCACATAACACTACGATTAGCCACCTAACACTACAATTAGCCACGTAACACTACGATTAGCCACGTAGCACTACGATTAGCCACCTAACACTACGATTAGTCACCTAACACTACGATTAGCCACCTGACACTACGATTAGCCACGTAACACTACGATTAGCCACCTAACACTGCGATTAGCCACCTAACACTACGATTAGCCACCTGACATCACGATTAGCCACCTGAAACTACGATTAGCCACGTAACACTACGATTAGCCACCTAACACTACGATTAGCCACCTGAAACTACGATTAGCCACGTAACACTACGATTAGCCACCTAACACTACGATTAGCCACCTGACATCACGATTAGCCACGTAACTCTACGATTAGCCACCTGACACTACGATTAGCCACGTAACACTACGATTAGCCACCTGACACTACGATTAGCCACCTAACACTACGATTAGCCACGTTGCACTACGATTAGCCACCTAACACTACGATTAGCCACCTAACACTACGATTAATAACAAAAAACTACGATTAGCCACCTGACACTACGATTAATAACAAAAAACTACGATTAGCCACCTGACACTACGATTAGCCACCTGACACTACGATTAGCCACCTGACACTACGATTAGCCACCTGACATCACGATTAGCCACGTAACTCTACGATTAGCCACCTAACACTACGATTAGCCACCTGACACTACGATTAATAACAAAAAACTACAATTAGCCACCTAACACTACGATTAGTCACCTAACACTACAATTAGTCACCTAACACTACAATTAGTCACCTAACACTACAATTAGTCACCTAACACTACGATTAGTCATCTAACACTACAATTAGTCACCTGACACTACGATTAGTCACCTAACACTACAATTAGTCACCTAACACTACACTTAGTCACCTAACACTACAATTAGTCACCTAACACTACAATTAGTCACCTAACACTACGATTAGTCACCTAACACTACAATTAGTCACCTAACACTACTATTAGTCACCTAACACTACAATTAGTCACCTAACACTACAATTAGTCACCTAACACTACAATTACACTACAAAGAAATACCCACCAAATAATCGACATAAAAAAAACAAATAAAATTAGAAACTACGACACAAAAATAAATGTCTGAAATAGGCAGAAAAAGAAACACCAAGTAAGACTTTTCTTTTTAAACACGAATCAAACTAAAAAGAAGAACCTACCAAAAGTAAAACTGGAGTTATGTATCTCCAGAGTATATTGAACAAGTAAGGAGGTCTTCTCCCCATCATGAGTTGAATGTCATCCATAAACCTTTCTGCTCCTAGGAAACAAAATCAAATCTTGTATTAGTATATCTTTATGTATCGTGAAAAACATAGACTGCCCATTATTAAGTGCTACACACTTTACCTTGTATCAGATAACAGATTATGTTCGATGTTATTCGCGGACAACAATTCAGACTGTATGTAGGGACGGACTGGGTGTTAAAATCGGCTCGGGCATTTCTATACCATTCGGATCCATAACTTGTTTTCATACTATTATAGGCATCCAATTCTAGGTCTACCTGTCCTAAAAATCATTTTGTTAAGTTTGACAATGTATCGATAATTTTACGCATGCAGACAGTGAACCCTATATATTTATAAGAAATATAGGACTTGTGTTACTTTTTAATAGCTAAGTTTGTAGGCCCTTCAAAGATGAAGCCGACTAGAAGCAGTGTCTACGTGTGTAGGTAATTACATTATTTCGGAAAATGTGATAGATTAAATTAACATTGCATTGTAAGAGTCTGTTAAAGTGTTGTTTTTTTTAAATCAAAAAGCCTAGAGGGCCCCTTTTACAACAGAATACCATAAAACCTTAAACAATTTAATACTTTCTATAGTGGCATTCTTGAAGCCCTTTAGGTGGCCTTACCGGCCCATTTGGGTACCGGCCCACCGGGCATTTTCCCGAATGCCCATATAGCCAGTCCGACCCTGACTGTATGCATCATCAGATTTATTCTAATCCAACATTAATCCAACATAATCCTAACCCCAGGGTTGTCACAGAGTTTTAAAGTGCAAGTGTTTATTTTGGAGGAAGACCCTGTTTTAGAGCTAGTTCGTCAGTAAGTTGGATCAGAGTTCTTTCTTTTTTTTTGGTTGTTTTTCTATTTCTCTGTGTTAGTAATTTATTTGGATGATCGTCCTCCAACCTTCTGTATCTCTCAATAGCTTCTAATGCTGCTCTGTTGCTCCTTAACTTAAGAAGTTCAATATTGGAGTCTATTTCACAGGCTGCTGCGGGAGTAGTTCTCATACCTCCACTGATTAGCTTCAAGGCTTGGTTTTGGATTGTGTCTAATGATGATTGATAGGTTTTGTTGGCAGCTACTTGTATGGAGAGACATTTATCCAGGGCCGCCGCTACCTATTGTGCAATGTGTGCATTGCACGCAGGTGGCCGACTTTAGGGGGCGGCCAAATCTTATCTTATCTTATATAATACAGACGTTACTTCTGAAAAGAAGATGATTACGTCCTACGCGTCAAGCATTTAGTCATGCATATTAACCAATGACTTAAATTCTGCCAAGTCACTGGTTTTCATAGCTAGCTCAGGCAACCCATTCCATGCTCTAATAGCGTTAGGGAAGAAGGAGTATTTGTACAAATTTGTCCTAGCATTTGGAATTGGCCTTTATCTTTGTGTTTTTAAGAGTATTTTATTAAATTTTGTTTTTGTATTTGAAGATTATGGTTTAGTGTTTTATGTATAATTGCTACTTTACTTTTGAGTCCTAAAGGCTTTCTAAATTTAGTGATTTTACTAAAGGTTACTCTGTGTCACGTACACTGTATCTATATTTAGCAACAGTCTATATTTAGCTTGTCGGCAGAATTTTAGCTACCTCGGGGAATTTTCTATCACGCAGCAGGATCATGTTCGGAAATAAATGTGATTGGTTTTGAAATATTAATTATTGTACATTGAGCTGCATTTAATGGTTGGCATTGCAACGAGGGGATGTTAGACACGTGACAATGCTATACCCTTGAAAAGATTCTAGATTTTTGGTCAGTGTCGTACGGAACGTGTTAGGATTCAGACGTATATTTTACATTATTGTGTAGATCATTTATTTAGCAGAATTATATTTATTCTGTTCTATTCAAGTACATTTAACCATTGTAATTATTTGTGAATAGCTTTTCCAAGTTTTGAATTAAAGTAATTGTTTTAGACGAAGAGAGAGAAGTTTCTTCATTGAATATAGTAACATACTTAGATCGAATTAGCGATTGGTAACTTCTAGATGATCCTCTTATCAACTGGCAACATTCTGAATGATCGTATTATCAACTAGATCTAGCTACTTCTATACGATCATCTTATTAAAAGACGATTTCAAGATCCTCGGCAATTACGATCATTGATTGTGCTTCAACGTGACATCTTGACACCAAGTTTGATTGTAACATCTAGCCCTATTGATGATCGTAACATCTGGCACCTCCGACTATCGATAAAGATCATCAAAATATCATCAAAAAGATCATCAAAAAAATTAATTTTTTTTTTCAAGATCTAAGGACAAATTTTCAAAGCTTCGTCAATTACAAAATTTTGATTTTTTTCAACTTGAGAATAGTTCTACTGTGTTCAAAGGTTAGTTTGGTTATCGATATATTTTCTTATTATAGATACAGATCTACGATCGAGTTTTCACTATAACTCTCGAGATCTAATATTATTATTTTGTGTTGGCATTGGCAATAAGACCAATATCATTCAACTGGCACGTTACACAAGCCCAGTAATATGTAACTGGCATAACATAAGCCCAGTATTATTTAACTGACGCAGTAGATAAGCCCAGTATCATTTAACTGGCATTATTATTATAGATAAGCCCAGTAGCAATTACCTGGCACTATAATTTATCAAGTAGTCATTTTTCTACTATTATATATCAAGTCAATTGTACAAAACGACGACTTTAATACTACAAGTTCTACTAGATCTACAATCTCAAGTGAGAAAAAGTTCATAGCCAGTACGACTCAGCAATATTTCATTAACCTGGTTAGGTTGAATAAATCCACATTTCCACGACGACTCCAGTAGTACTTCTACTGTAAAACAAAGTTCTACTTCATAGCCTAATAGGGCATAACTAACATTGTTATATTCCAATTGGTATTATATTTGTAAATTCCAATTCGGTATATTTTTTCTACATGTCTACAAAGACAATAACACAAAGATGGTTGGAATTATTAAAGAAAAACAAGTATCTAAACCCGAGGAATGGGTTGAACGACAGGAAGAAAAATAATATCAAACAAAGATACATCAAGAAGATTAAAAAAAAACAAAGAGAGTATCAAGCAAAAGACCATTGTAACATGACTTCCACAAACATAATAGGTGAAGCCTTAGCTTGAGCAGACAAACTCAATATTCCTTCACATGAACGAGAAAGATGGTTTGATAATAAATTAGCTGAGACAGAGAAGACGACAAAAGACGGCAAGAAAAACTAAAACAAGAATTATTAAAATTGAGAAATACCGAATTCAAGGCTGAACAAAAGAATGATGCAACATTAACAAGAATATACCAGAAAGCTCAATTAAGAGAGCGTACAGCATATCTCGAAGATGGATTTCTCAAGAAGTTTATTTTCCACAAGTACAATGTAATTGAACAAATATATGTACCAGAGAAGTACAGAAAACAAATAATTGAAGCGAAGCATGAGTTTCATTACACCAAACATATGAGTGTAACAAGTACTAATAAGAGAATTGTCAAAGAATATTATTGGCCTAGCATGACCAAAGATGTCAAGAAATACATTAATAATTGCTCACATTGTCAACGGGATCACAGTAAGAAGAAACAAACTCAAAAGAAAAGCAACATAACTAAAACAAGGAATGAACCAAACTACTAAGTCGGAACCGACAGCGATGAATCTATACGCCATGACTCAAGCAAATCTACAGGGACATCACTGCCTTATTACATGTCCA
This sequence comes from Biomphalaria pfeifferi, assembly GCA_030265305.1. Classification (NCBI taxonomy): domain Eukaryota; kingdom Metazoa; phylum Mollusca; class Gastropoda; family Planorbidae; genus Biomphalaria; species Biomphalaria pfeifferi. The sequence continues at coordinate 637,033 of JASAOG010000236.1, forward strand.
TCCATACCTGCCACTAAATGTCCATCCCTACCTGACAATACAAGTCCATCCCTATCAAGTACTTGCCCATCCCTAACCACTGATGATGATTTCATACATCAAGACTTGAATAAGACTGCATCTGCATCAAATACTATGATATGCATTGAACATTTCTGCTACAATCAAGACAAGTCTTATGAACCAGAAGCAGATACCAAAGAAACTTTTCTTCAATCAATTTTAAATATACCAGACAAAAAAAAAACTATGCAACTTGACCCTACCACTCATACAAGTATTCCTCATTTGAAAGAATGTGAGTCAACTAAAGAAGCCTTTACAACCAAGAACATTGAAAGTCAAAGAATACTACATGAACACATGAAATCAAGACAGTTTGCTCAAGGAGACAAAGTCAAATTACTGTTACCAGATTTGAGGAACAAACTGTTCTACAAATGGCAAGGTCCATTTCACATCACCAGAAAGATTTCCAACCTGCTTTATAAAATCAATGTCAACAAGGTTACCAAAGTATTTCATGTTCATATGTTTGAACATTACCATGAAACAGATAATGAAGATATCAAAGCTGAAGTTGAACATTTTCCAAGCTTAGCAACTATCCCTGAGGAAGAAGAAGAAACGTCATCAGCACCCATTCCTGAGATAGATGTTCCATTGCCAGCATCAAATCTAATTGACACTCCTAAGGTCATCACTCTGGATGACATAGCACTACAGAAACTGAAGGACACTAAAGTGTTTACAGACCATGCAGATTTCTTTACTAGTGTTTCTGTAACATTTCCAGTCCTGCAATTTGAAAGCAACTCAGAGAGCAACAACATTGACAACACCAAGTTTCATCCTCCATCCATTCAAAGGGCAACTTTTCTTCAGAAAGGAACAAATGAACTTCTTCAACATTGCTGTATTGACCGATTGAACTCAGACCTGTTCAGTCATTGCTCTATTGAACATTCTAATGCAAAGTATTCTGCTACCATTGTTCTACAGCGTCATCGTTCCTCAACCAGAAAATTGAGTTTTGGTATCAGACAGTTCTTATTTTCACCAAACTCAAACGCGTTTCAATCAGACATTATTTGTAAGATCAATATGACATGGAGACAACAGCTTCATAAACTGAAAGACCTTTTCTTCAAGTTTAGAAAACGCGAACACACGTCCATGACGGCAACTCAGAAGGGTTCCGAACTTCACACTCTCATTTTACATATGTACTATAGCATATTTAGTGTCACTTGATCCATTAACATTCATACTCGTTAAGGAAGAACAATATTCAGTTATATCTAATCAATTAATTACATTGTCTTATCATTTCTATATTTTCCACAGGAGTTTTATATCAAATGTTACATTTGTTTTAGCACCAAGCAACCCTCTGAGAAAGGTCCCTCATCCAAGATATGTTTAATCAATTACTTTGTTTAATATGTTTCAGCATCTTTGCATATGACATGCATTAGTCATCTTAATTTTTATATCATGTGGATTATTTTTCAGGTATAGTATTATTGCATATATCCTATTATAATAGTACAGATACATGACATATAATTGAAAATTTTCATTGCTTCACACATATTGAAATTTGTATTACATTTAGTATCATTATTCAGAAGATTGTCATGTACTATCACAATTATTTTTTCTATATGCAATATATTTTTTCCATGTACACATTTTCACATTAGTACTAACCAAATGAGTTATAATGTCATAATTATTTTTTATATTTCAAAATGATGACATTTTACATGTATTATTTTATACGCATTTCTATTACCATACAAATGCTTAAGAAAGCGGGGGGTAATATGTCACGTACACTGTATCTATATTAAGCAACAGTCTATATTTAGCTTGTCGGCAGAATTTTAGCTACCTCGGGGAATTTTCTATCGCGCAGCAGGATCATGTTCGGAAATAAATGTGATTGGTTTTGAAATATTAATTATTGTACATTGAGCTGCATTTATTGGTTGGCATTGCAACGAGGGGATGTTAGATACGTGACAATGCTATACCCGGGAAAAGATTCTAGATTTTTGGTCAGTGTCGTACGGAACGTGTTAAGATTCAGACGTATATTTTACATTATTGTGTAGATCATTTATTTAGCAGAATTATATTTATTCTGTTCTATTCAAGTACATTTAACCATTGTAATTATTTGTGAATAGCTTTTCCAAGTTTTGAATTAAAGTAATTGTTTTAGACGAAGAGAGAGAAGTTTCTTCATTGAATATAGTAACATACTTAGATCGACTTAGCGACTGGCAACTTCTAGATGATCCTCTTATCAACTGGCAACATTCTGAATGATCGTATTATCAACTAGATCTAGCTACTTCTATACGATCATCTTATTAAGAGACGATTTCAAGATCCTCGGCAATTACGATCATTGATTGTGCTTCAACGTGACATCTTGACATCAAGTTTGATTGTAACATCTAGCACTATTGATGATCGTAACACTCTGGTTAAATGTGAATATTCGTTTGTTATGAATCTCATTGCTCTATTTTGTGTCTGTTCCAGTTTCTTAATGTTTTCTTGAGTTGAGGGTTCCAAACGGAGGATGCATATTCTATTATTGGCCTAACCAAGGTTAAATAACATTTTAGTTTTATGTTCTTTTTTGATTTATAGAAATTTCTTTTAATTGTAATCTTATTCCAAGTTTACTTTTTTTTATTTAGTAAATTTTAAAAAATTACTTAATATTACGTAAGCTACAAGCCAACAACCGACCAACAACATGGGGGGGGGGGGGGGGGGGGGTGGCGAAAAAATGTTTAGACCCGTTGCCGACCTGAGCCGTGACCTCCGTGACCCCGTATGTCGAAGGCGCCGCCTGAGCAGAAATGTTTTAGTAAACTTTCATGACGTAACTTTGGATTCTATACATAGTGTTGGATTAATATAATGAACAATAAAACCTAAAAATTGTGACTAAGTTTCTTTTCTTTTTGATTAGATTCTTTAAAAAAAAAAACTCAGGGACCACACTGTGGAAGCCTACATCGCTCCTCTGAGCTCCAACTTTTAAAGGGGCTCGAACGAAAATATTGTTATCTATAATAGGGAGTCGCCACCAGGGAATATGAGAATCATTGTGCAATTTCAAGTCATTGTATAAGTGACTTGTACTTTGGGTTATATACTTTGTATTAGACTCATGAAAATATTCAGCGCTGAGTTGCTTCATTTGTTGTATAAATTTGTAGGCAACTCTGAATCCGTGTATGTCAGATGATTGTGGATACAATGCACATCTCGACAAAATACAGTGGTGATAATTATTATGAAAATATACGGAACGTTGAAAAAGTTCCACTGTCACTGGCTTTTGTATTTCGAGCTTTTGTTTTCGGATTATGCTTAAATTTAAAAAAAAATGTTATCATATCCACGTCCAGACCATAATATGTAACATTGTTGAGCAGTCAAAGTTATCTAGAAACTGTATGTATATCATGCTCATATGCGTTGTTCATTGTAATATACTAGCAGAAGTTCATCAATTAATTTAACCCTGGAAGACCAAGTGGGTCATGTGTGAATGATATTGAATTACGAGCATGTTATACATATGTATACCAAAAGAAATAATTTTAGAACCGCTGCAAGATAATGTGGGTCTCTGATGGTTAAAATCGTCGCAAATGCAAAAGCATAACTGAGTATCAGAATGAGATCAGTTTCCGGTATTTATTGTAAAGTACCTAAATGTCAGATTTCTGTAGGCACATAAATCCAAAATTGTTCCTAGTGCATGGTTCATAGTTGTACTTGAGGGGTACTTCAACGGTGCGAATGTGATAGGAAAAAATGGAATGGTTTACAAAAATACATTTAAATTAAAGTGTCCAGCTCAGTCTTATGGAATTTTTTTTTCAAGAAAAAAAAAGGGGGGGGGGGGAGGGCGGCATTTTAAAATTCCGCACGCAGGCGGCCACAATCCTCGAGGCGGCCCTGCAGTTATCCATGACAGATCTGATATATCCAGTGTATAACTGTTTTAAGATTTTCTTTTCAGCTCCCCAGGTTGTGCCTGTTAGATGTTTTATTATGTTTAATCTTTGTGATGCCTTTTCTTTTCAATCTGCCATAAAGTGTTTTACACCAAGATATTTTGGATTTTCTTCTTTATTTATTGGCTGTGAGTCTACTTTTAGGATGTAGTTTCTTTTTGCTGTTTTGTTGCTGTGGCTAAAGATTGAATAAACTGACTTTTCTTTGTTTATTTCCATTTTTCTAAATTTTGAAAACGTGGAAATAGTTGTAAGGTCATTCATGAAGATTAGAAAGAAAGTGCAGCTTAGGGCTGAACATTGTGGTAGTCCTCCTTCCAAACTTTTTTTACTAGAGATGGAACCTTCGAATCGGGTTTGGATGGTTCTGTTTTTTAGGAATGCCTTGATCCAACAATACATATTCTTCCAATGATGCATTTTTTTAGCTTCAAAAACAGACCTTTTCTCCACACTCTATCATAGGCTTGTTACAAATATATAAATACTGATGTAGTGTGTTTGTTTTCGTGAAACCCGTCTACTGTTTATTTCAATATTTCGTCAGAGTGTCTTGAATTAAAGACACATTTAGGAACATATTTGAAAGACAAAACAACAACTGCTTACCATAGATCCAAGCCACAGCAACAGTCTGCAACAGTCCAGTAGCTGCGGTTGAAAATGAAGCAATGTACCAGTCCACTAATTGAAACAAGTAAATACCGCCCTGAAGAATGAATATATAACATTAATAACATTACTTTTTAAAAAAAAATTAGTCAATTAAATATTGGTTATTAATTTTGTTTGATATCAAGAAATGGAAATAAATTCTACATTATTGACAGATATAGTTGTAAGTGCAGAGTTATGCCTCTTTAGATAAGCTTTGTTTTTGTTTATTTTCTTTTAAAGTTTATTACAATATAGATTTTTAAAAAGATATAGGCAGCCATAGCAGTACGTGGGGCCCTGGGCTAGTCACACACAGGGGGGGGGGGGGGGGGTAATCCTAACTGAAAATATCTTGTTGTGTAAAGAGTGTTTGACTTATGAAAACTATCCCAGAAGTATTTTTTTTTTCAGTTTTATTATCTAATGGTGAGGTTAATTAGAATGTGTGGAAGAGGCCCCGAATAATTTTAGGATTTGCTGATGTTGACACAAGAATCCCCCTATTGAGGACCCCTTCCCTTATGCGCATATATTTTTGGACGTTCGCCTCTGTTCGTCAGCCCATAAAACCGCCTCTGATCTAAACAGTTTATTAGCCAATGTTAAAGCAGTATGGAGAGTATAGCGCTACATTCAAAGTTACAAAGACAGTTTGTGTGAAAAAAAGAAAAAAGTAGCCGTTGCATCAGAACTGAAAGGTCTAAAATATCATAATGTCGGATTTTCAATATCTTTTCTAGTTTACGCTAGTTTACGAGATCTAAGCGGGACGGACGGACAAACAGGCAAACAACAAAAACTAATAGCGGCTATTCCCCTATCGGGGGGGGGGGGGGGGGGCTAAGAATGATAGTTCTTTACCTGTTCAGGAATCATAACTTACCCTACAAGCCAAAGGGAGAGCAAGCAGGAACATGAAGCAACTGTAGACAATTTTCATGATTATCTCCCATCTTTTCACCACAGATGGCATATGATCTTGTTGCCTTGTTATGACAACTTCGAAAGCTACAAACTGAAAAAGATTCACACATATCATACATACATTAACATATCACAGAAAGATGAAAACTATGTCTACTAGGGTGTAAAGAAATGGTTAATTACTCTGAATTGATAGAGAACTCAAAATGGAAGTTTAAATACTCTTTTTCCAACACTTCGGTTATAGGGCTTTTTTTTTTTCTATAATTGATTATATATATATAATTTAAAAAAGGAGCTATACTGCAGAGAACAGGTGTAAATAGCTAAAAGATAACAGAGAAAGAGATAGAGAGAAAGAGGGAGAGTGAAAGAGAGAGAAAAAGTGAGAGAGAGAGAGAAAAAAAGAGAGAAAGAAAGAGGCAGGAAGAGAGAGAAAAAGTGACAGGGAAAGATATTAAGAGAGAGAAAGAGAGAGAAAGAGTGAGAACGAGTGAGAGAGAGAGAGAGAGAGTGAGAGAGCCTATTAGGACATTAGCTGTTTTGAATTGACACTCTACATCAGAGGTTCTCAACCTGTGGGCCGCGACCCCTTTGGGGGTCGAATGACCATTTGTCAGGGGTCGCCTAAGACCATCGGAAATTTGGGTTTTAAAATCTTTTTATCTATTTATCATCTGATTTTTTTTTTAATTTAATTTTTATTTTGTAACTAGCATAGTTGGTACCATAGGTAGTATACATTTTCATTTGATATAACAAAACGAAGGGACATTACCCGGATAACTTTCATCTCTAGAAATAAAACAAAAATTTAATTTAAAAAATTAGGGTGACATTTTTAAGAAGGATATTTTGCTAAAGGATAAAGATAGCAATTATAGTGATTCTAACATCACTGTTTGAGGGTAGACGTCTTTTGTCTTTGATAGTTACTTCACTGTACTGAGCCTGAAGGCTTCAACGTGTCCTTCTATTTCCCACTGATGTGACGTGGTTGTCGAAAGGCAAGGTTCTAAATGTGTTTTTTTAAAATCTTCTTAAAGAAGATTTTTTTTTAGCAAGAAAACACAGAAAATAGCCGACATGGTAGACATCTTTGTCACATTGAATAACACAGGCCTGCATTTTTTAACTTTTGGAAAATTGTTTTAATTTTGAATGCTGAATATTATGTAGTTTAATGTGCTGATTTCAAAATTGAAACCCGTTTTTTTCTATCACGTAAGATTTTTTTGCAAAACAAGAAAAAAAAATGATACGAAAATGAGAAATTTAAAAAATTGTCATGAAAAATATTTGCATTTTATCATAGTTTTCACGTCATTCAATGTGCATAAAAATCACATAATATAGATTTAACAATTAATAAATGTAATAAAATTTAAATTTATTTTATTCTTTTCCATTATGTCTTGTTCTCTTTTTTTCAAAACTTCTTTTTTGACATTTCCGTTTATAAACTTTTTCTGTTAATTCCCTTTTCAACATCCAGCAGTAGTCAGCAATCATGTTGACATTCCAACGCCCTTGATATCTTCTTTCCATTTCCTTGACATCCTGGTGAAACCTTTCACCCTGTTCTTCACTTACTGCTCCGAGGTTTTCTGGAAAGAAATCAATGTGGGAGCTGAGAAAATGGAGTTTCAAACTCATTGAGCAACCCAATGTTTTTAGTTTTCTGAGCATGCTTTCAACAATGTCTTTGAAAATTGGATCCTCATAATTCCCAAGAAATTTTGCTACCACTTCTTTAAATGATAACCAAGCCTCTTTTTCTGCAATATTCATTGTAGCTTCAAATGTAGTATCTTTCATCATCTTGCGAATATCTGGACCTACAAAAACTCCTTCTTTCAATTTTGCTTCAGATAAGTTAGGGAAGTTTTTTACCAAGTATTGAAAACAAGGACCATCTTTTGGCAATGCCTTAACAAACTGCTTCATAATTCCAAGTTTAATGTGAAGTGGAGGTAAAAGAACTTTTTTCGGATCTATGAGATTTACATTTAGAATATTTTTTACACCAGGCACTAGTTCTCTTCTTGGCCATTCTTTTTTAACCCAATGTTGGTTTTTATCTCTACTGTCCCACTCACATAAAAAACATGGATATTTTGTGTACCCTCCTTGTTGCCCTGATAGCATTGATATTACTTTCAAATCTCCGCAAACGGTCCATTGATGTTCATTGTATTTGATTTTAGACAATATCATTTCCAAATTTTCATAACGCTCTTTTAAGCGGACTGAGTGGGCAACTGGTAGTGATGCAAACTTGTTACCATTATGAAGAAGCACTCCCTTCAAACTCCTTTTTGATGCATCAATAAACAACCGCCAGCTGCTGCAATCATATTCAATATTAAACATGTTCATCAACTTTGCTACATCGTTACAGTAAACTAATTCCTCATCCTGACTAAAAAATGAAGTGAAGTCTTTTTCACGGTTTCTGTACCAACAGAAAGATGTGTTTGCAGCCAGAAGATTTTTCTCTTTCAGTCTAGAACCCAGCAACTCGGCAGATTCTTTTGATAAATTTAAATCCCTGACTAAATCATTTAACTCCTGTTGTGAAAATTGTTGAGGCTCATTGCTAGGAATACTAAACTCTTCTCAGATATATTATTTTCTTCATCTGATATGACAATGTTGTCTAGTGATTCAGGAACAGAAGGTATAGGAACATCTGGACCATGAGGCACAGGACGAATAGCACTTGGAAGACTTGGATAGAAAATTTCTTTTTTGTTTTTTAAATTGTAACCATCCACATTGCATGTACAATAATAACAATCATCAGAATGATTTCGTGCTTCTCTCCAGATCATAGGAATACCAAAACGAAAAAAATTCTTTTTACCTTGAAACCATTGACGAAGTTCTTCTACACAAATAGAACACACTCTATGCGGTGCCCATGACTTGTCTTGGTCACCTAATTTAACACCAAAATAAGCAAAATATACTTTCTTTACAAAATCTGTAATATTTCGCTGTTGTCTTTTCACTACAAAACTGCCACATATATAGCAGAAACTATCAGGCGAAACATGACAACCTCTAGCAGCCATTTTGACTAAGAAATTTAAAAACTATTCCTCGATATGCACTTCAGACTTTTGCTAAACTTATATTAACTTAGATTTGTTTATAAGCTGTCTTTTAAATACTTATTACAAGTATGATATCATCAACTAAGATGACATCAGACTCAGATGATATCCGACCTGAAAAATGTACAACATCAAAATTGTGTTATGCATGATGTAATACGTTGAGTTCAATGTCAACTTGGCAAATTTTTTCGCATGGATTTTTAACTTTTTATACTGCTTAGTGTTTAATATATTTTTAAATTATAATAATAAAATGAAAAATAATGAATATGATATAATGGCATGCAAAAAAAATATTTTTTTATTAGCGAAGCGGTATAAGACAATTTTCTCCTTTTAGAAGACAAATGCTGATTTTGGCAAAAATCTGAGGGTGATGGAATTTTTTACTTATTTTTACTGAAATCAGCGACCAAAGTTACATAAGATTCAGCATTTAGTTTTTAAACAATTTTTTCATTGTAGGCCTGTGTAATTAAATTTTTCAACGCAAGGATCACATGCATTATGGGTTGTCTGAAAAGATCAGTTCGTCCAAGTGTAACTTCAACTTTGGCATAGAAAACTGGATAAAAATAAAACTTAAATTTTGCCAACTTTATCTGCTTTCTGTTAGGAAAAATGGGCAATGAATCTGACAGATCGACTACAATGGTAATTTCTGTCATAGAACATTAGCACTAGCGTGCGAGTGAAATTTCACCAAACTTCCATATCTAGAAGACATCATGTTTATACTTTCTAGAGGTCAAAGTTGAAGATGTTACGGAGACAGAAAGAGTTTCTTGAGCTCATCAAAAGCGATGCAGCTAAAAATGAGTGTCAGTTACACAATTCTGGATCACGTTTTTTGCTGTCATTTCCCAATTTTGACATTGTCTTGCGCCTTCTTTATCCATTTCTAACAATAGGTATATATTTTTGAGAAGCAGGGTTTTCCAGCCTGTTAGTTATCAAGTCTAATTAAAGAAGTTGACTTGATGCTGAACATGACATTCATTGTACTCTTACAAAGACGCTCACAAGAATCCAACCAACGTTAGCGTATTTACAAATATGCGACAATGTACTTTACCTTATTTAATATCATCCCCCATGTTTCGCCATACTTTTCAAATTGTCACACAAGTCTGTGCAAATGAATATGGTGAAAACGCAGTAGAAAAGTTAATAAATGTAAGTCATAAAATAAACTTTTTGTATATAAAAGACATTTATTTTAAACTCATTTTAATGACATAAAGCTTTTCCCGTGTTCAATTTCTACCACTGACACTACATCAAACAAATCAGATATAGACATAACGAGAACGATTTTAGAACATGAGCAAATTTTCATTGACCTAGGCCTATGGACGAAAAAGAAATAATACGGTTGGGAGTCGCTGTTTAGTGAGGAATCGATTTAGGGGTCGCGGCAACAAAAAAGTTGAGAACCGCTACTCTACATCAAAAATTCAAATAGACTAAGCTTAGTTTGTGATTTTGTGTCGTAAGCTACAGCAGCATATTTCTCCTCTATATTCTAACTTACTTACAGGATGGCGCCAGACGTCTTTAAGTACACAAACAACCAAACAACTGTTAAGATGTACCTGTGTGTCCATTGCAACAGTAAGCAACATCAGAAAGAACAAGAGAGCCCATAGCTGAGGGACAGGAAAATACGACACTGCCTCAGGGTAGACAACAAATGCTAATCCAGACCCTGATCAAAAACACACAAAAAACCCCACAAAAACTGATGCTAGCTCATTGCTTAGTTCTTTAAGTAATCTAGCTGGAATACCATCAGGTCCAGATGTTTTAATTGGTTCTATGTTCGTTAATAGTTTTTGGATCCCTTTTTCCTATGTTGGTTCTACTTGGTGCAAATTCAGTACTATGTCTTTGTCTCCTGGGGCTGAGAATGCTGATGCAAAGTATATAGTCAAGATTTTAGTAATGACACAAAAAGTTATTTCCTATAATACTCCACTATAGTTGTAGTCCTACTATCAACAATTTAATTCGTAATCGTGTGTATAGTTAAAGCTTTTTGAAGTAACGAACACGAAAGAAAACTTTGAAGTCGATAACAGTATATGCCAACTTATGTATTGAAACTCAGTCATTAAGTCGTAGCTGTTAACAGTCAGTATAAATAAGATGGTGTAGGCATATTACATTTTTTTTTATAAAACTCGAAATAGACTTGAACAGACTTCTTTACAAAACAATATTAAATATAACTTTTATTAATAAATATACAAAAGTGATATAGATATAGATATATAGGTAGACAGATAGATAGATAGATAGATAGTAGCTGTAGGCCAAATTTAACAAGATGTCTCACTAAGAATAAACACGTCACACTTCTCTATCTATCATCAGCTCTCGCATTTCACATTTATTAACCCGAATTACGACATATCACCTAGCGATTTCATCAGAATCAATAAAGCCTATATAACCAAACCATCCGGCCCACATCAGCTGATGGTTACATCAGAAACACAAACACACACGCTGCATAACATTATAACATCCAGACTACATTAAAATGATGTATAAACAAATGTAATATGACTATTCTTATTCTCCAGCCAATCAACACTCACCGGAAGCGGCAAAGTTTTCAACCGGAACATTAAGATTGTAGGCCATGTGACCAAGGACTGTAAAAATGGCGAACCCTGCGAAAAAGCTTGTTCCCTCGCAGACGAATGTCAATATGACGGCGTCACTGTTGAGAGAAAATTTTAAAAAGCCGAATGTGTCAAAGTATGTCCAAGTCAACTATTTACTAAAATGGTGTCACATTACTAACTCATAATGTTAGCCTGTCATTGTATGTATTTTATATTGTACACTCAACATTACTGAGGCTCTTCAGAGGGGCTGCAACAGCATCCCCAGTAGCCCGACGTGCAAAATTTAAAATGGACTTATGCATCTTTCAAATGAAATGAATTATGGTTATATGTACAGCTGTCAGTAAGAATATTGCAGTATTATAACAACTACTATTATTATTACTTTGAAATTATTATTGCATATAGGGATCATTTAACTCTTGATCTATATATTAACAGATAATGTTAGAGCTTTGGGGGACTTTTTCTAACCCTCTTGACTGAAAACAATGGATCCCAACAATGGCGTCACTAAGGGGTGCGTTCGGTGCTGGCCGTACCGGGTGACACCAGTAACGCTACTGGTTCCCCCAATTTCTGTGCAGTGTCAAATCTCACTGTTATATGTTTTAGCTTCAATGTCATAATATCAATTTTTTAACAATGAGCTTTTAATTTTGGAGCGTATAATCACAGTGTAGTGTGTCCTCACAAGACATTTTTTCTCATGCCAACCTAGCCCTAGGTATACCCGCTTATATGAGTTTCCCGAAAGACCATCATTTAGATGTCCACAAATCGTATGTACTATCATTGAAAGTATACAATAAATACATCTTCAACCAACAACTCACCGCATGCAGTTATTGTGAAATTTGTTGTAGCTGGACATGGTGACCAGTCCACCCTATACTGGCCCCAGGGAGTAGAACACTTGAAAACTTGCCTCCAGCCAAGTCTGGACCTGCACCAGTTTGCTGGAGACAGAAACCTATAAGCATCTCTACTGTCCTTCAAAATGTAATCTTGAACAAATCAATGTCATGGTAATATCATTCCAACAAATTTTAATGTAAGCAGATATATGCATGCAAGAAACCTTACAAAGGAAAACACAGGTATCAAAACCCAATCCAAAGCCAAAGAAATACATTTATGTTCTAATTATTGTTTCATTCAAAATTTTCTTTTAAAATTTTATCAATCAATCAATCAATCAATCTATCAGTCAATCTATCAGTCAATCTATCAGTCAATCTATCAGTCAATCTATTAGTCAATCTATCAATCAATCAATCAATCAATCAACCAATCTACCAATCTGTCTATCTGTCAGTCAATCAGTCAATCAATCAATCTATCTATCTATAAATATATCAATATATCAATCAATCAATCAATCAATCTATCTATCTATCTATCTATCTATCTATCTATCTATTTATCTATCTAGCCATGATTTATGATGTATACAATTCATGATGTATGCGAGTCATGATGTATGCGAGCCATGATGTATTCGAGTCTTGTTGTTTGCGAGTCATGATGTATGATGTAAGCGAGTCATGGTGTATACAGTCTTAATGTAAGTGAGTTTTGATGTATACGATTTATGATGTATAAGAGACATGATGTATTCGAGTCATGATGTATGATATAAGCGAGTCATGATGTATACCAGTCATGTTGTATACGAGTCATGTTGTATGCGAGTTATGATGTATGTTGTATGTGAATCATGATGTATGATGTATGCGAGTCATGATGTATGATGTATACGAGTCTTGATGTAAGCGAGTCATGATGTCTAAAATAGACCGATGACGGACGACGTCTTTGTCTGCACGTGATGCGGAAGGATTTGCAAGTCACAACTAGGCTTGCGTTGTCATGTAAAACACTGCACTGATCCTTAGACTTCGGAATTGAAGACATTGCCTTTTTAATTAAATCAATTCGTCACTAACGTTTCGTTTTCCAGCGTCCTGAGTTTTAAAAAGCAATATTTTTCTCATGACATCTACAACACCTTTTCTCATTCTAAGAAAGGCGCTTGTCAAAACAATGTTAGCTTTAAAAAAAAAAATGGGTGGGTGGAGTTAATATTTAAGAGTTATTCATCCTTGTTTAAAGAAAAAGTCGCTGGAAAAATTAAGTATAATAAATATTTCAAGTAATAGAGGCAACTCTGGCCAACATTAAAATGAGATACACATTCCAGGCAATATAGCGCTCGTACGACTCTAATAGGAGTGATGGTTGTAAGATCATCTTCGTGTTCAGAAAGACGTCGCGTGTCTTGGGCCTTTTTTTGTTTGTCTAACAAGTGTCGTTAACCTAATGATTTACTGGGGGCGGTAGCTAAGTGGTAAAGCGCTTAGTTTAAATCAGATGTGTAATTTTGAATGCCTAACCGCCATTTTACTTTATTCTCACTTTCAAGAATGTCACGCTCAACTACTCGTTGAGTCCACCGTCACTTGCTTGAGACTCACCTTTCCGACTGACTTGACGCCTCGGATGACACAGAGAAGAACCAGCGCGAAGGAAACGAACAAGGCCAAGGCCGAGTGCCAGAGCAGTCCATTCAGTTCTTCCAGTCCTGGGGAGATCTCAAGGATGTTGTTCCTATGGAGAAATGCAATGATCTCACCAAGTCAGATTTATTGTACAGGAAGTACAGGTGCTTTGGGTTTATTTGATGGTAGGAAGAACCGTCTAAGATTAGCTAATTTAAAAAACATTAAAAGAAACATTTAAAGACAATACCTTCACTATACAATTTGAATTAGAAACTCATTTTGAGATGTCCAAAACAAATGACAGAACATTTTTTTTAAAGTCTGTGGTTAAGCCCCTGTGACGATAAGACACTATATACTGAAAGTGGTTCTCAAATTGTGGTCTGCGGACCCTCAGGGACTAAAAAGAGTACTTAAAAAAGATGAGATCGTATACAATTAAAATAATTTCTCCACTAAAAGTCAGTTTATAAGATCGGATAATTTGAATAATAATCAACTAGGCCGTCACTGCTGTTTCATATTGTCTATTACACACTATTCTATGAAGACCTTAACCAAAAATTTGAAAACATTTATCACTTGGATATTTAAACTGGTTACTGATTTTTTTTTATGCGAGTAGAAAAACGTGAATATTACGTTAGCCAGTTTTATACTCAGCGACCTAAGAACGCTTCTAGATATGTCTGACTTCTGGTTTAACTTATGTTTAACTCCCTGAGCTTAAATGAGCTACTTTTAGCTCTACTACAAGCTTTCAGTTGTTTTAAAAATGAAATGTGTAACGAAACAACATTCGTTGCTATCGGCAACCAATGACACGTTTTATGACCAAACAGCTCAACAGTAACAAAAGACAACCAAAAGGAGAAATATTGACTTCGATGTCATTCGAAGTGAAGTAAGTCGCAAGTTTCTTCTCAATTGTGCATACTTACAGCCAAAATTCTTCGCTTGATGACCTTAACCCTTTCACGTCTGCTGTTCCGTTGATCACGAAGTGTTGCCCCACAATTTCCCCAGTCGCGTTGGCGCTCTGCGACATTTCTGGACTCGTGGTGGCGTTAGCGTCATAGAGGACGCGCGCTCCTTGTGGCACGCACAGCGGCGAGTTCCACTCTTGACCGCAAACGGTCCAGGGTAGCGGTGACAGGAAGGAGTGGACCATGTAGATGAGGACCCAAGCGATCAGCAGAACATAGTACCAGCCAGAGATGATGTTGACTATGATCTGACCAATGCCTATACCTAGCAGTCAACAATGTAGAGCAAAAATTTGAACATGTGGATTTGTGTATATCTTTGTGTAATTATACTTTACAATACATATCAATATAACATATTTACAATATTCAAATACTTCAAAAGAGAGGGGCCCGCGACTAAATATATCCTGGAGTGTGCGTTGTGTTCAAATTTGATATTTGGGGGTGCCAATCTATTCTATTCTGGAATGTAGGTATATAGTGAAGTGTATATCTGAGTTATTTTACTTTACAATACATATTAATGTAACATGTTTACAGTATTTAAATACTTCAAAAGAGAGGGGCCCACTTAATGCGGGCCCGCAACAAGAAATATTCTGGAATGGAGAATGTGCATGTGTCTTTCTACCTGCTTTTATTATTCCCTTGAGGAAAAGGGAGGACTGTGGGCAAAGAGTGACGCCCCTTCGTTTGTAGTTGTATCAATTAAGTCCCCTGTCCTTGTACATTTCGTACACTAACGTTTCATTGAGTTTCTTGTGTTGATAACGCAACTGGTTCATGTGACTGGACCCCCTCCCCTCTTTTCGTGTTTGGCTTTATATGTCAGTCAGTGTGTAACAGCTTTTAAAGGTTGTGTTTCTTTACACAGATTTAAAGTGGGTTAGTAATAGGACAACATTACTCCATTATACCGCGTCATTGCTTACAAATATATAAACCTTGTTATTGTATGATTATTTACAACTAAAGTCAATCTGAGCTAAGTTTATAGAGATCTAATAGAATAAGGTAAAGGATATTGATTAGATCGATGTCTAACAGTGATTGATTAGTTCGATGTCTAACAATGACTACCTTATTTGTATTTCTTTGTTGTAAGTTAATTTTGACCACAAGTAAAGGAGGAGGGGTTTGTTTATATTCCAACTTGCACCTCAAATTAAACCTAAGCTCTATAACAGCAGAGCCGGCCTTAGGGATAGGCAAATTAGGTACCAGCCTAGATTTTGTATTACAAAATACATTCGTCTTTGCAAACATTTGATTAAATGAAAGGTGACAATGCCTTTTTTTTTTATCGCGCGTAGGATTGGCACCCGAAAATGTCTTTTTTATTTCTATTTTTCAGAGATTTTTAATATGTTTTCATGAAATTTTAATAATTTCAGATTTGCAAGACTTTTTCGTATATTTTGCAATTTCAGGAGATTTCCAGGAGGTGCTGGAAATTTTGGAGGCCGCGGAAACCCTGCTATTATATATAAGTTATAATATTTTAATTTAATAATTTATACATAGAATTAACGCGGGGCCTATAAAAGTTCGGGGCCCGCTGCGGCCGCATAGGTTGCAGTACCCTTTGGCCGGCCCTGGTTTGGAGCTTCATGCTTACTATAAGTAAAGATTAAACTATAGCCCTACTACAACTAAATCTCATAGTTTACCATAATCTGAGCTTCAACTTTAACAAAACATTTAAATTAATTCCCCTTTCAGACCTCGTGGTCTATAGGGCAGATGTTTAAAGGTCATCTTTTTCTGTGGCCTACGGCTAACGAGGGTGTCATGTGGCCAGCACAACGACTAATCGCCTTTACTTTTCCCCAACTAATGTCAGGTACCCTTTAGAGCTTGGTGGACTCAGAGCCGCCCAAGGATCCCGAAATAAAAAATCCCAGTGTTCACAGGATTCGAATCCGGGACCCTCGGTTCAGAAGCCAAGCGCTTTACCGCTCAACCCCCGCGTCTCCGAACTTCAACTTTACCAGAAGTAAAAATTTAGCACAAGCTGGGTATGAATTAGTTAAGAACCAAATCTTTCTTGTCAATAATAGTTTGACAACTTAAAATAGTAGTAAATGGAAGACGAGTGAGCACCAATATTTTGAATTGATCCTTTTTAGCTATGAACAGCGGGCAAATGTTCCAAACTTGGTATACACCTTTGGACATAAACTGACCCAAAGCTACTTCCATGAAGAACAACGGGAGACCGCACAATACGAGACATACAAAATATGGTATCAGAAAGGCGCCTGGTGAGAAGCACAGATTAAAATATAAAAAAAAAACAAAAGTTAGATTTACAATTATATGAAGGAAAACCTGGACATGGCTTTTAAATATTTGGCCAATTAAACAAAAATCACTAAGATACACATCTATGTTTAAATTCTAGTAAAATAACTTGGTACCATATATGAAAGCTGTGTATCCATTTCAATAAACCATCCACATGTTAAAGCTACTGACATCAACATATTAGAGCAGCATAATATTACTACCTACCTCCTCCATTGCGGATGCAAAGATAAGGGAACCTCCATATATTGCCCAGCCCAACACTGTAACCAAGCATGGACAGGAAGTATTCTGTCTTCCTAGCCCAGGTACTGCGTCCCTTGTTCTCATCCTCTTACTTTGCCTTCTCCCCGTGAAGTAGGTTCTGGTCTTGTTCGTGGAACTGTCCCTCACCTTGAAGGTGCCTGCCTTCTTTCTTATATTCATTTCTAGCTTTCTCCATAGTTTATCTAAATAAGACAATGTTATGAATAGTTGTGTGCTAACTGTTTAGATCACTAAGACCGACTCCTTCGCACTGACGGAGATGGAAGAAAGCCCCAACAAATATGTCACTATCCGTTCCTGAAAGGGCCGTTTCTATGGTGGAGACTTGAGACTTGCTGATATGGTAAATAGAAGAAATATTGAGGGATCTCCTCGTTGGGCTCAGCCTTTGGCCTCACCTTTAACCCTAGCTTCATGAAATAAAAGCATTGATTATACTGCTATAGGGATATATAAAAAAATTACATTTGCTCGGATCTTTCACAGATAAAAAAGTATTCTACTCAACTATTTGAAAAATTATAAAGATAAGATATCGAATCGATCAAATGTAAACACGTCTACTGTCTATTGGCCTTTTTGTTGCAAATTATTTTACAAAATTCTTCACAGTTTCTCCATCATGAAATGTAGCACTGTTTATACATAACAGATAACGCAATCTAGTAATGGATCTATATTATCTATATTATTATTATAATGATAATATATAATTACTAAACAGTATGCGTGAAGGACCTAATAGAACTGCTGAGCATGGAAGAACCGAGAATGAAAGACCTCATAACACTGAGAATGAAAGACCTAGGCGTACAGAGCCTACTATAGACGCGCCTCACACCAATTCTAAATAATTTAAATTGAAACCCTGATTATAAAGACCTATATTGGCCTAATAGAGATAGCCATTCATTTTCCAATTATCAAATTATTTTAAACGAAGTTTATTTATAGCGAATCCTACCTGGTTTACTTTACAAACAAATTACTTCATGGGATCCATTAAGCCGGGAAACATAACTGTGTACATGGTGGCTAAACAATGTGCGATCTATAGTGATGGGAACTAAACTAACTTTTAAAAGTTAAACTAAAACTAGTTTTCAATTAAAATAAAGTAGTTAAACTATTAGTTTATCATGAATTTCAAAATAAGGTTAAACTAAATTAAAGAAAATTAATTAAACTATACAAACTGTTCATAAGTTGTTGTTTTTTTTTTTTGGGGGGGGGGGGGGGACAGGATTGAACTAGATCTATATAGATATAATCATCCGACTGTATGCTTACGGTTCGATCTTATTCTTTTAGCATGGTAGAAATATTTATCCATAATAAAATCAGTATTAAGGAATATGTTTCTTACATAAACGTTAATGGACAATAAAATAAAATGTCACAATAAATATGTGTGCTTGTATTTTTGTCTTGAATTAAAACCTTTAGAAAAGAATGGTGCTCTTTTTTTTTTAAATTATATTAACTTATTATATAACGGAAAATCTTACTTACTCAGATACAGTTTATAATCTCATCATATATCAAAAATTTTAAATTTCAAATTTAGATCTAGCAAGCCATGAATTAGGAACGAAATCGTTGGAGTTTTAAGAAACATTTGATCTGTATAACTATCCTATAGTGGACATTACATGCTTGACTAACCTTGCCGATGTGTTATTTTCTTGATGTCCACTAAAAATACGACAAACACTCTAGTATGACCGTTAAACGCGCATGGGAAAAAAAACAAAACAGGGTAGACTTGTCACAATGGACTAATAGCATGTTGGTTTGTTTTCTTATCCGCAAAATATAAATCTTTACCAATAGTCTTTAGTCCTAGAATCTGATGTATCAACGAAATATGAATCAAAATACAAGTCCCACCTCAATGTCCTACACATGAGTAACTCGCCCTTGCACTTTGGATGATCAAAGTTTTCACGAATGATTTGCCCATTATTTCAGCCAATGGCTGGTATCAGACACTTGAACAGTCGGAACTGTTGAACAAGCTCATGGAGATTACATGCACTTGACTTTTCCGATTACTTGCTCTATACTCTTGAACTGCACTATGTTGAGTGCAGTGATGACGACCCGCGACTCATTTTCGTCCCATGACGCGGTTCTTTCCGCCCTTTGAAACTTCTGCTTACATGGAATGGTTAAGTCGCAAAGGGTTGGCCTCTAAGCTAATGCGCCCGTGACATGAGTGTCAGAAAGGTACACGGCATGGAACCGATCGCTAAAGAAGACGATTGGATCAATAAGGAAGCCAAACAGCCCCCCCCCCCTCCAAAATCGTTAGAAGGCCCCCCAAGTTAAAAAAACAAAAACCCAACACCTGGACCAAAGTGGTTAAAGGTATTTGTTGCAATGCAAAGTCAGCCTGCATTTTAACAAAAACAAATATGATGTCAACTGAAAAGAAAAAAAAAGTGATGTCAAAACTTACAATATTAAGAGAAAAAAATCAGAAATACATAGCTCCTCCGTGATCGAAGATGAGCACATTTCTCATTTCCTATGGACTCGAAGGTGACTGTAAAGTCCAATCTTCGCTTTAATAAGCCGACCGACTACATGGCATGGGTGGGTTTGGTCAGTTGCAGATAGGCCTGCTTCTTCTCTCAGCTTTTTGTTGGCTCGGTGCTCTTTTACCCTGGCCACTCTTCTTGGTTCAAATCTTGAGACTCCGAGACTCACAGCTTCACGCCAGGAGGAGCAATCGAGAGCTAGTGCTTCCCAGCCGTGAATGTCGATATCGCATTCTTTGAAGGAGCTTTTGAGAGTGTCTTTGTAGCGCTTGTATTAACCTTCCTTGTCTGGCATGCGAACTACATGTCACGCCCATCGAAGTTGGGACCCTTTTCACTGTAGCATTTATACTGTTCATGTTGGACAGCTTTAAGATTTCTGTGTCTGGTATGCGGTCAGACAGTGTAGGTGGAAGGAGTTTAACTTTTTGGTGTGGATGGAATATGGGGCCCAGGACTCTGATGCATATAAAAGATATAGATTTACTTGTGGAGGTTGATGCAGCATTTTTACCTTTTTTTACATTAATAATGAGGCCAAAATTTTTGCAGGTAGATGTAGAGTGACATGGAAATGCCACAGAAAGTATGGAGCCGACATATTTTAGAATTATAAAAGAACCAGATAATTTGTGTTAACACACAAACTCGTAGAGTACCACATGGGTATGCTGTTAATAGAAGCAATTTAGGTAAAAATAAGGTTTTAATATTTTTATCACGTAGGCGGTCCTTGCGGTTGTCTTTAGCATGCTGCAAAATATGAACTGGGATTTTCAATAACACTTTTAGTTTTGAGATCAGAATGACAGACAGACGACAGACTGAACATAGTAACCTTTCATACCTTGCGATCTATAAGGCAGATGATGTAAAGGTCATCTGTTTCTTATTCCCAACTATTGTCATGCACCCATTAGAGCTGAGTGGACTCAGAGGCGCCCTAAAATCCCGAAATTCAAAATCATAGTCTTCACCAGGATTCCAACCCGGAACCCCCGGTTCGGAGCCGAGTGCCTAACCACTCAGCAATCGCGCCTCCAAAAACAGAACATACAAAACTAATAAAGGTATCTTTTCGTGGGCACCTTAAAAGAAAAAGAATGCACTCTATTTAAATAATTTTATCAATCTGTAAATAATCATCTCAATTTTATCAATATACATATATTAATTCTTTTGATTACACCCGTGTTTCCCAAATTGTGTTCCGCGGAACCCTTGTGTTCCGAGAGGCCTGACTAGGTGTTCCACGAACTACTGAAATAATTAACTAGTAGGCCCCCACGTGAATTAATCTCTCTTAATAAGCAAATCGTTCCGCTAAATACTCGGAATGAACGAAGTATTCCGTTAAGGAAAAAGGGGAAACACTGGATTAAACAATACCTCAGTCACCGTGCAATCAGCATATAGATCTCGTAATAATGCAAGATTTATATCATCATCATCATCATTCCTTTGGGTTCCTCATGGAACATAGGGCCTCTGCAAAAACACGCCACTCTCCACGGTCTTTTGCTAGTTTTTTGATGGCTTTCCAGCTCTTTCCGGTCCTCTCCTCGGCTTCCTATAGTATACTGCGTCGCCATGTTCTTTTTGTTCTTCCTCTACGTCTTGTTCCCTGGGGGTTCCACTCTAAGGCCTGCCTAGCTCTGTTGTTGGTATCTTTCCTCAGGGTGTGCCCAATGCCTCTCCACTTATATAGAAGATTTATATTATGACTTGGGTCTTTTCGAACGATTTGTGAGAATCGTAAAGAAACACAAGAAAAAAGGCTTCATATAAACTTTACACCTTGCATGAGATCACAACATTTCGCTACAGTCTACCTCCTCGCTCCAGTTACAACACACCTGCCCCCCCCCCCCCCCCCCATGTACAATAGGCACAAATATTTACCGCAATATCAAAACAGGTAGGTAATAAAATCGCGTAGGCAGTTCACTCGATCAACTTATGCTTTCTTCGGCGGCAGCGAAGTCGACGGGCCCAAATAACAGATGCTTTTATCGGCACAGAAGCGGCAAGTTGAAGTTACGTCGTGGGAGGAAGTGGGGAGTGTGGGGCGGGGGGGAGATTACAGGTGAAAGGTCATTTTGTACCACAACATGGCTTTATTGTGAAGATTGCTGAGGCTAATTAATAAGTAGACCAATAGGATAATAGAAGCTCCAACAACTGGGTGCGACTAAATTCATCCTTACCATCATGGTCTTTCACCTGAACAATACTAATGAAACATGCCAAAGTTTTTGACTCGAGGCAACGATGTCCACAGGGCAAAATTGCCTTTGGTAGCATTTCCTTCTCATCTAGGCTCTAGCTTCTCGACCACTCTCATGTTTTATTGCTCATAAAACTGGCAAAACTTAATCTACATCTGCATCTTTATCTATATCGCCCCGCACTTGCTACGCCAATGCGCATAGACCTTAACAAAACAGAAACTAGGGAATAAGAATGAAAAAAAAAATTCATGCAAAAAAAAAAATATACCAAACTTATATTAGTGAAAGAACTGCATATTTACAGTTATGTATCTCAATATTTTAAGATTTATATCCCGTTACCGTATAAATAAAATTAACTTATTACCTCTAATTAATTAGTAATTTTTTTAAACCGATTAAAGTTTTTTTATGGACAACGAATACTTGTGCAAAGTTGTAATAAGCTTTGTTTAGACAGACTAGAATGTTGCATAAATGACTCTCAGAAGGTCAAGGTTCACTGATAAATTGACAGTCACGAAACGCAATAACTAAAAAAATTTTACAAAAACAACGTTAGACTAAATTGAAAAGAAATGTTAAAAAACATTTTTGACAGCGTTTCTAAAAGTGTTTTCAAGCGTGACGCTCCTTAGAAAACGGCCAGTTGGTTGACTTTTGACATTAACAGTTGTAACAAAAAAAAAATGGCATAAATAGGGCTCTTTGTCCGTCTCAAACAACTTCACACTGCGTCTGAAATAGAGCTTGAAGCCTTCCATCAAAGCAATAAGTTCGACACTACATGATTAACAACGATGGTTTTGGGGGGTAGTAAATTAGAAATATGTTACATAACAATGGCAATAACACAATTACTTTGAGTTGCAATAATAACAGAGTGGTCCTCTAACAATATTGACAACAACGTCAACAATCAGCTAACGAAATATTAATTAACAAGTGATTAGCGTGGTAGAGAGGCTAAGTACGCTTGAACTTGGCTTGGCTTTTGCTACCTATTAAGGGGGCTCGAGGTTCGACACACAACTCGAGCAGAGGTGTGTTTACTGAGCGCCTAAGGGCAGCACGGGAAACCTACTCTCACATACCTCCTTCCCCCACTGGTCCACAAATGTGATTGGGCCATAGCGCTCTGAGCATGCTATACGCATGAAAGTAGCGCTATATAGAAGCCATAATTTATTTATTTATTTTCAACTTTATTTAGAAGAAATGTTTAGCGGATAGACAAAGCTCACTGATCAATCTAACATGCTCAAATTTTAACCCATTGACTGTTCATCGAGTATGGTCCGCATAATAAATAAAAGAACAGAAAGTTTCGGAGGGAAAGAAGAGTTAACATCAGTGGCGTAGAAACCATGGCTCGACGGGGGTTCATTCGCATGGGCCCAAGACGAACTCGTGTGCCAAATTGGCTCGTAAGGGAAAAAATGTTTTGACTTTAAGAAACAAAAAGTTTAAAATTCTTACATTCTTTTACTTAAACCAAACCATTGTATATTTATTTCTTTTTAAATTATATTTCTGATATATCTCTTAAAGAGAAAATACCAAATCGATGTAGATCTTAGTATTGCAGTAGGAAATCTATTCAAGGAAAGTAACTCTAAAATTGTCAGAACAGCGATTCATTAAATTCTAAGGTATTAAAAACTAAAGAGTAGATAAAGAGTAGACCAAACCTTCAACACTAAACTGTCTGGCAGTAACCTCATCACTGCAATCAATAGCTAGGCCGTCATCATCATATAGTCGGTCCAAACACACCGTAAGTCTCACGAGAAAGTTATGAACCAAATTTCAATGTTTACACCCCGTCCTCTATCTTAAGGAAGTACCTGCCCAGGAAGGATGGAGGTCGTGGATTGCAGAACATCTGTGTAAGATGCAAGTTTTAAAAATACGATAAAAACTGCACGCCTCCAGCAATGAACTAGTTTCCTCCCTATGCAAATACGACTATGGTGCAGCCCCTCTGAACCTAAACAATGTTTATGTTAATGTCGGTTTGGACGTCGTGGGGCATGAGATTCGCCGATGGGAAGAAAAAACACTCCAAGGAAAATTCATGGCTTAATTAGATAGGGACATCATTGACAAGGCTGCTTCCTTACCATGGCTCAAAGCAGGTCACCTCCACCCTGAAACAGAAGGCTTTGTTACAGCAATACAGGACAGAGTAATTAAGATAAAAAAATACGAGAAACATATCCTAAAACTCAATGTTGTCGACTAAAGCCGAAAATGTGGAAATGTAGGTGAGTCAATTGAACACATAATGGAAGGATGTTCAGCCCTATCAGAATCTGCCCACCTAGGTCGAAATAACCAAGTTGCAAAGTTAATGCACCAACACTTGGCTTTGACACATAATTTGACCAGTACAGACATCCTTTCCTATTACAGACTGACCTTCTTTTCGTGTATTGGTCACTTGTAAGTAAATGTAGTAGACTTGTATGATTATTTTCTCAGGATCCTTTTCACATTATCTATCTTGTGTATTATTGTACAAGTGAGATATGCTAATTTGTTTACTATTTTGATCATAATATTGACTTTTTACACATTACAGCGGAATGTAAACAAACTGTTGTAAACAACAGTAACATTTTTTCAACTGTTGACCTACTTTTTATTAATAGTAAATCATTGTAAACATTACTATTTTATTTCCTAATACTATAATTGAAATTTAATTTTGCAAAGCATATGTACAAACATGTAAAGCTTATTTTTCTAGGATACTTGTAAAGATGATTTTTCTATCCAATCTTAAATTAATGTATTATAAACGAATACTATGTATGTAGTCATATGTAATGTCAACTTAGATTTTTCCCTCATTTTTTGACATGGCAGTTTACTTATTTGAGAAAGTACATGTTAAATCAAACACACTTATAATGACCCAAAATTTTTTTGGATACTGGTGTAAATATATACCTTGTATTTTTTTAGAAAGGAAACTTCATATATTTTTCTGTAACTATTGTTACTTATCTTGAAGAGTACTGAACATTATTTAATACATAAAAATGATGTGACTTAAATGTAACTTGACATAAGTATCTTATAATATCATGATTTGAAACATTGAAATCTTAATTTATTATATGGATATATGTTGTAACAAGATGTCTTATATAATGCTTCAAAAAAGAAGATGATTACGTCCTACGCGTCATGCATTTAGTCATGTCATTGGGATATGTTGTCTTATCAAAAAGATTTTTTGCAAAATATTTTTTTTTCTGGAGCAAGGGGCGTATGTCACATCATGGTTTGTGATATGAAATAGTAGGATCACGAAGTGTAGCTTTTTGTTGTGTTTCACTTGAAAGTGAAACCTAATCGAGACTTCTAGGAGTTTATTATTATTGAATTATTATTGGAGAATTTCTTGCATTCATTGATGGCTGGATTTGCCAGTATGTTCATATTTTATGTCAAATAAATGACATCTGCTAATTCAGGCATCCATTTCTGAGTCTCTATGTTTTGTTGTGCTATTATAACTGAAGAACTCATGTAGTAACCATACGCGACAACAAGTAATACAACAGTACTCAAGTGAGTGAAAATATTTTAACTACTGTACAGCTGAGACTCTTTTATGCACAATCAATGTCACGTAATTAGCAGCGACAACATCCACTCATATTTAAAGAAACACATTTAGAACCAACTCTACGTTTTTTATTCGACATTTAAACCCAAACAAATTTTTAAAATACAATTTAATATTTACTCCTCAGCCTCTTAAACTTTGCGATCTATGGATCATCCGTGTCTCTGTTTCTGTGTCCCGCCATTTACGATTGTGTTATGTGACCAACAAACGACCAACTGCCTTTACTTTTCCATAACTAATGTTAGATACCCTTTAAGGTTGGGTGGACTCAAGCCGTAACTCAAAACTTAGTTGAGGCTTCTCATGAAATTCTACACATGAGACAACTTTGAGTAAAAATAAAATTGCAATATTACTCCAATGGTTCACCTGGATTTGAAAACCTGAAGTCCTACCTTGTGAATGAAATTTGTAATTTTTAATAAATTTCAAAATATGAAACCAGCTGGAATCTGGATCAAATGTTTGATCCGTAGTAGGCCCATCAGCCCATCACTGAGTTCTAACTGGTCACATAGTGAAAACTCTGTTGTTTTAAAATTATCATTGAACACACTTTCAGTGGCAAATCTCACACTCAATCAATTTTTTTTTCCTTTTTATTCAATAAATAGTGAAATAAAAAATGAACTTTCCTAGACGTTTTTAGCACCGTCTTATGTCGTGTTAGGTACTTCCGCTCTGTGTCTTATGTCGTGTTAGGTACTTCCGCTCTGTGTCTTATGTCGTGTTAGGTACTTCCGCTCTGTGTCTTGTGTCGTGTTAGGTACTTCCGCTCTGTGTCTTGTGTCGTGTTAGGTACTTCCGCTCTGTGTCTTATGTCGTGTTAGGTACTTCCGCTCTGTGTCTTGTGTCGTGTTAGGTACTTCCGCTCTGTGTCTTATGTCGTGTTAGGTACTTCCGCTCTGTGTCTTGTGTCGTGTTAGGTACTTCCGCTCTGTGCCTTATGTCGTGTTAGGTACTTCCGCTCTGTGCCTTATGTCGTGTTAGGTGCTACCGCTCTGTGCCTTATGTCGTGTTAGGTACTTCCGCTCTGTGTCTTATGTCGTGTAAGGTACTTCCGCTCTGTGTCTTATGTCGTGTTAGGTGCTTCCGCTCTGTGTCTTATGTCGTGCTAGGTACTTCCGCTCTGTGTCTTATGTCGTGTTAGGTACTTTCGCTCTGTGTCTTGTGTCGTGTTAGGTACTTCCGCTCTGTGTCTTATGTCGTGTTAGGTACTTCCGCTCTGTGTCTTGTGTCGTGTTAGGTACTTCCGCTCTGTGTCTTATGTCGTGTTAGGTACTTCCGCTCTGTGTCTTGTGTCGTGTTAGGTACTTCCGCTCTGTGCCTTATGTCGTGTTAGGTACTTCCGCTCTGTGCCTTATGTCGTGTTAGGTGCTACCGCTCTGTGCCTTATGTCGTGTTAGGTACTTCCGCTCTGTGTCTTATGTCGTGTAAGGTACTTCCGCTCTTTGTCTTATGTCGTGTTAGGTGCTTCCGCTCTGTGTCTTATGTCGTGCTAGGTACTTCCGCTCTGTGTCTTATGTCGTGTTAGGTACTTTCGCTCTGTGTCTTGTGTCGTGTTAGGTACTTCCGCTCTGTGTCTTATGTCGTGTTAGGTACTTCCGCTCTGTGTCTTATGTCGTGTTAGGTACTTCCCCTCTGTGTCCAATGCAGATTTACTCTTACGGAGGTAACACT
The DNA here is from genome assembly GCA_030265305.1 of Biomphalaria pfeifferi. NCBI lineage: Eukaryota > Metazoa > Mollusca > Gastropoda > Planorbidae > Biomphalaria > Biomphalaria pfeifferi. Next base: position 664,588 of record JASAOG010000236.1, read on the forward strand.
CAAATAACGAAAATAGCTCGTCACTGTCTATATTTTATTTGTATACTGGAGTACAAGAGCAACGCAGCGTATAGATCTAGTTGTTTATAGTGAAACCTTCTTCTGATAATGAGACTTAGGTAAAGGCAAAGGTGTGACTTCTCATCACCATGTCATCGTATTAGCAAGAGAGGGGCTAATTTCAATTTAAAGCCAATGAGTTACCACTTCATACACCCACCATGAACCAGCCTCACAGACTATTACGCGAGAAAGATTCAAGAAACATTGTCTGTGTCGTTAAAGAAACATCTAGAACTAAACGTTGTCGGCTGTCAGCACCCCCGGATTTTACTACATAATTATGATGATGGGGGCGCCACTTTTTCTGTATGGTAACGCTCCTTTAAGTCTTGAGGTGATGGCTGCCATTCAGAGGTGGGGCTACACACAGTTTTAAGTCTCTGAGGAGGGGAAAAAAAGATTATGAGGAAATTTACTTGACAATCTAACTCGTATACACCAAATTTATTCATTTATTCATTTATTCATTTATTCATTTATTCATTTATTCATTTATTCATTTATTCATTTATTCATTTATTCATTTATTCATTTATTCATTTATTCATTTATTTATTCATTTATTCATTCATCCATTCATTCATTCATTTTTTTATTTATTCATTTATTGATTTATTCATTCATTTATTCATTCATTTATTCATTCATTTATTCATTTATTCATTTATTCATTTATTCATTTATTCATTTATTCATTTATTCATTTATTCATTTATTCATTTATTCATTCATTCATTTATTCATTTATTCATTTATTCATTTATTCATTTATTCATTCCTTTATTTCATTTATTTATTCATTAATTTATTAATTTATTCATTCATTTATTCATTCATTTATTCATTTATTCATTCATTTATTCATTCATTCATTCATTCATTCATTCATTCATTCATTCATTCATTCATTCATTCATTTATTCATTTATTCATTTATTCATTTATTCATTTATTCATTTATTCATTTATTCATTTATTCATTTATTTGTTTATTTCATTCATTTATTCATTTATTAATTTATTCTTTTATACATTTATTTATTTATTCATTTATTCATTTATTCATTTATTCATTTATTCATTTATTCATTTATTCATTTATTCATTTATTCATTTATTCATTTATTCATTTATTCATTTATTCATTTATTCATTTATTCATTTATTCATTTATTCATTTATTCATTTATTTTTTATTATTTATTTTACTCATTTATTTAATTATTTATATATTTTATTCATTTATTCATTTACCAATTCAATTATTTCTTTGTTCATTTACTTACCCACTCATTCATGCACACATCCAAACTCCATAACGGTAGGCTGAGGCTACTCTTACCATATAGATGTTCATTTTAAGAAACGATTTAGATAACTTTGCATTCAAAGCGAATAAATTCTAGGGTAGAAAAAACTCAAAATTGTCTCGTATTTGATTTTTGTATTTATTCTTTGGCATTTCCCTAGCATGGACGCATTTTATATAAAAAGCTTAAACGCAAATGTTTCATAGCACAAAATATAAGATTATATATAAGATAAGTGATATTATACAAAGACTGCTGTAGCAAAATAGAGTAACATTCAAATTTAAACTTAAACTTAGCTAACTTGTTTTAAAAATGGTTAATATTTATGTAAATACCGTATGTACAATCTAAAAACAGAAATGTACACTTTGGCAAAAAAAAAAAAGCCATTTACTTGGCTTGCTACTTGCACGTAGAGACATTCTGAAAAAAGGCTTCAATGCAACAGAATGAATGGCCGACATTTCTAATGTACATTTTTCTTTAAAATCTGCCAATCACTCTCATCCATAAGTATTGTAATGATTTGACACCTAGACGCGTAGAAGTGAGGGCTAATCGGGGATTCCCTTAGTGACGTCACGGTACATTAAAAAACACACAACGGAAAAAGATTAACGGACGAAGGAATACCGCTTCAGTAGTGCCTAGGAGAGGACTTGTTTTTGTTTTTAGATCTGACGATGTAGACTGTGCCCTTATTTTTGTAAATAAATTATTATATTATTTGAAAAAGAATGGATTATCTTGTTCTCTTTATTCTGTTGTGAGTATTATTTTATAATCTCATATCACGCAACAACAAACTGGCAACAACAAACAGCACCATTTCAAGTCTCAGCAAACACACAAACTTTAATATAGAAGTAACAACATTCCAACAGTATATAAGGGTAGAAATCTTCATTCAGAATGAATGTAATGGCAAAGACACTTATTTCAGCCGACGGATAGAAAAACAAAACAAATACTCTTCCATGTTTGTATTCTCATTTTTGCAAAAGCATACTCACCGTGTTTATGTCGCCGCTGGACATCATTATTTGAATCACAGCCATTACCGGAACTGGGATGAACCACACTATGGCAATGAACCAGCCAAATGCCACAGCACCGGAAGTGTAGTGATACTCCTTAAAGGTGGGTGATTCATATGTCAGGAGGGACGCAACCAACAGGACCTACAAAATTTATTTTTTTTTTTAAACTGATGCATAAAACCTACAAGTAAGTACAGTCCCGATAATCTGAACTTCGGTAGCCTGAATAAATCTATATGATGGGTCATATGTGGTTGCATTATGTGCAAGTACAGTGTAATGTACAAAATAGAACAATATTGTATATGGTTCTAAACCATATGCATATTGGTTTAAAATGACTGCAATTGTTTAAATTTTTAAAAAAAAAATCTAATATAAGGCATGCGTTCTTATCAAGTGAGTCGTGGACTACCTTCACCAACTATATATATATTCTTGGGGTGACTATCTGCAGAAATGAGAGAGTGATCTTTCCTTTACTTCTTCTTCTCGTCCAAACCCTTGAGCGACGAAGAAAATAATATATAGAGATAGATGCCAGTGTGTTCCAAACTTTTCCTTATTTTTTTAGAGAGATTAATTCACGTGGTGGCCTACTTGTTTATTATTCCAGTAGTTCGCGGAACACCTATTCAGGCCTCTCGGACAACTAGTCATCTGAATTCTCAAACATAATAGTGAGAAGGTAGAAGAAGACGAATTGTGTTTTATTCAATTGTTTGAAATTGTAATGGAAGATAAGATTATTTTAAAAAGATGTCTATTTCTTGTTTGATTTGTTCTCTTCAGCTACGACAACGCTAAGATAACCAGCGCTGTTTACCAAAGACTCCTCATGTGGGGATTCTAGCTACTGTGGTTAACTGTGAGACGAAATAATGTCTAGGTTTTTTTGTTTTTGTTTTTTTTACTGTCAAGACTTTTTATCCACTTTTAAGCCTCAGTGCAATGATCATCCAATGACACTACGATTAGCCACATGACACCGTGATTAGCTACATAACACTGCGATTAGCCACATAACAGTATTATTACCACATAACACTTAGATTTGCCACATAACACTATTATTAGCCACATAACACTTAGATTAGCCACATAACATTGTGATTAGCCCCATAATACTTAGATTAGCCACATAACACTCTGATTAGCCACATGACACTACGATTAGCCACATGACACTACGATTAGCCACATGACACTACGATTAGCCACATGACACTACTATTTAGCCACATGACACTACTATTTAGCCGCATGAAACTATGATTAGCCACGTGACACTACTATTTAGCCACATGACACTACTATTTAGCCACATGACACTACGATTCAGCCACATGACACTACAATTTATCCACATGACACTACGATTACTCACATGACACCACGATTAGCCACATGACACTACGATTAGCCACATGATACTACGATTAGCCACATGACACTACGATTAGCCAAATATGACACTACGATTAGCCACATGATACTACGATTAGCCACATGAAACTACGATTAGCCACATAATTCTACGATTAGCCACATGACACTACGATTAGCCACATGACACTACGATTAGCCACATGACACTACTATATAGCCATATGACACTACTATTTAGCCACATGACACTACAATTCAGCCACATGACACTTCGATTAGCCACATGACACTACGATTAGCCACATGACACTACGATTAGCCACATTACACAATTTTTAGCCACATAACACTTAGATTTACCACATTATACTACTCCTATCCACATAACACTTAGATTTACCACATAACATTGCGATAATCCATATAACTTTACGAATAGATACATAACACTACGATTAGCCACAAAACACTATGATTAGCCACACAATACTTAGATTAGCCACATGATACTACGATTAGCCACATGACACTACAATTAGAAACATGACACTACAATTAGCCACATGATACTACGGTTAGCCACATGACACTAAGATTAGCCACATGACACTACGATTAGCCACATGATACTACGGTTAGCCACATGAAACAACGATTAGCCACATAATACTACGATTAGCCACATGACACTACGATTAGCCACATGATACTACGATAAGCCACATGATACTACGATTAGCCACATGATACTACGATTAACCACATGATACTACGATCGATTAGCCATGTGATACTAGGATTAGCCACATGACACTACGATTAGCCACATGACACTACGATTAGCCACATGACACTACGATTAGCCACATGACACTACTATTTAGCCACATGACACTACTATTTAGCCGCATGAAACTATGATTAGCCACGTGACACTACTATTTAGCCACATGACATTACTATTTAGCCACATGACACTACGATTCAGCCACATGACACTACAATTTATCCACATGACACTACGATCACCCACATGACACCACGATTAGCCACATGACACTACGATTAGCCACATGATACTACGATTAGCCACATGACACTACAATTAGCCAAATATGACACTACGATTAGCCACATGATACTACGATTAGCCACATGAAACTACGATTAGCCACATAATTCTACGATTAGCCACATGACACTACGATTAGCCACATGACACTACGATTAGCCACATGACACTACTATTTAGCCACATGACACTACTATTTAGCCACATGACACTACAATTCAGCCACATGACACTTCGATTAGCCACATGACACTACGATTAGCCACATGACACTACGATTAGCCACATTACACAATTTTTAGCCACATAACACTTAGATTTACCACATTATACTACTCCTATCCACATAACACTTAGATTAACCACATAACATTGCGATAATCCATATAACTTTACGAATAGATACATAACACTACGATTAGCCACAAAACACTATGATTAGCCACACAATACTTAGATTAGCCACATGATACTACGATTAGCCACATGACACTACAATTAGAAACATGACACTACAATTAGCCACACGATACTACGGTTAGCCACATGACACTACGATTAGCCACATGATACTACGGTTAGCCACATGAAACAACGATTAGCCTCATAATACTACGATTAGCCACATGACACTACGATTAGCCACATGATACTACGATAAGCCACATGATACTACGATTAGCCACATGATACTACGATTAACCACATGATACTACGATCGATTAGCCACGTGATACTAGGATTAGCCACATGACACTACGATTAGCCACATGACACTACGATTAGCAACAAGACACAAGTTTTAGCCACATGACACTATGATTAGCCACGTGACACTACGATTAGCCACATTACACAATTTTTAGCCACATAACACTTAGATTTACCACATTATACTACTCCTATCCACATAACACTTAGATTAACCACATAACATTGCGATAATCCATATAACTTTACGAATAGATACATAACACTACGATTAGCCACAAAACACTATGATTAGCCACACAATACTTAGATTAGCCACATGATACTAGGATTAGCCATATGAAAATACAATTAACCAGTTTAACGCCAAAGTAAAAAAAAAAACACACAAAAAAACCCAGCAAAGAATCGAAAGTAAACCAAGAAGATGTTTGAAAATACCCAAACAAAAATAAATAATCTGAAATATCCAGAAAAAAAAGATCCACTCCCCCCTTTTGTTATTTTCTTAAACCCGAAGTAAACTAAGAAAGAAGAACCTACCAAAAGTAAAACTGGAGTTATGTATCTCCAGAGTATATTAAACAAATAAGGAGGTCTCCTCCCCATCATGAGTTGAATGTCATCCATGAACCTCTCTGCTCCTGATAAAAAAAAATCAAATCTTGTATTATTATAAAATATTTATGTATCGTGAAAAAAAATATGCACATTATTAAGTGCTGTACACTGTACTTTGTATGAGATAACAGATTCTAAACGACATTTTTTAATAACAATAATTCAAAATTTATGCAAAATTTATGCAACATTAAATTTACTCTAATCCAACATTAACACAACATAATCACAACCTCAGAGATGTCACAAGATTAAAAGGAATAAGATTCTTTTGTACACATTGCTTCCTAGAGCAGGCATGTCAAACACAGTGTTCGGGGGCCGCATGCGGCCCGAGACCACCTTGCATGCTGCTCGCTCGGCCACCTTAAAAATTATCAAAATAGTGTTAAACTATTACGCTGGAAAATAAGAGATAACAAGCTACTTGAGTTGAAAAATAGTATTTGTTAAACTGAACAACGAGATTGAGTCTGCAGTGAAAGCAAGCTACATTTTATCAAACTTAATTGCAAGCAATAGCAAATCATTTATTGAATGTGATTTTATGAATGAGTGCGTCGTAAAAGCCACGGAAGTAATTTCTCAAGAAAAGGTGAAAACATTCAAAGAAATAGCCTTAGGAACTCTGTGGCAGATAGAATAAATGAGATGTCAGTCAGATTGCGTCAACAATTAAAGAACAAAATAGTTGATTTTGAATTATTTTCATTGGCTCTCGATGAGTCAACTGATGTAACGGGTTGGCTATATTCATAAAGGCCTGTGACATTAATTTTGAGATACACGAGGAACTACCTTTGGTAAAGCTAGCTAGTACAACGGATGGCGCACCAACCATGAAATGAAATGGCTTTGATGTAAAGCTACTTCGAAAATAAGAGAGACTGATGCTAATTTTAAATTTGCTCATTTTCAGTGCATCATTCACAAAGAAACATTATGCGCAAAGCAATCACAACATGTCATAAGACCGGTTTCAGTCGCTCTCCATTTTATTCGTGCCCGTGATGCTTTCATCGCCAATGTTCAATGTTTCTGGATGACGTTGGACACGAATTTGATTGTGTTCACTACTACACAGAAGTCCTCTGGCTGTCGTGCCATCAAGCAGACATTTTTTGCACTGCGTGAGAAAACAGTATTGTTTCTGAACATAAATGGTGAACCTATTGAGCATTTCAAAACTGACGAATGAGTTCAGGATTTGGTATTTGCAATGATCTCACCAGTCAACTGCAAGACTTGTATTTGAAACTTCAAAGTGAGATGATGTGAAGTGCTTTCTAGCAAATTTACGACTGTGGATAAATCAAATATGAAGAGAAAATCTTGTTCAATTTTCAAAGTGTCAGGAACTAAAAATATTAAATACGACTACAACATTTGGTAAATATGGCCTACACCTGGAATCGTTAATAGTTGCTTTCAATGACCGTTTTCGTGACTTCGTTTCATGCAAGCAAGAATTTTCTTTGTTTGTATCTCCGTTTTCCTTTGCACCTGAAAATGCTGCTATAATGTGCAACTAGAGCTGATAGAATAGCAGTCAGATTCTTTGTTGAAATCGAAGTATATAGAAGTGGTTGTGCCAAAATTTTAAGTTATTTACCTCAACGGTACGTTGAATTGAGGAAATTTGCAGCTACAATTCTTGTTATGTTTTCAAGCACATATCTCTATGAGCAGTTCTTGTCCATAATGAAAGCTACACAAACAGCTCACCGTTCGAGATTATCTGATCTAAATTTGTCATCAGTGATGAAAGTGTCCGTGGCAAACAAACTTTAACCTGACATTAATAAACTTGTATCCCAGAAAAAATGTCAAGCATCAGGACAAGCAAAATAATCTTATCTTATCTTATATAATACAGACGTTACTTCAAAAAAGAAGATGATTACGTCCTACGCGTCATGCAATTAGTCATGCATATTAACCAATGACTTAAATTCTGCCCAGCCACTGGTTTTCCTGGCTAGCTCAGGCAACCCATTCCATGCTCTAATAGCACTAGGGAAGAAGGAGTATTTGTATAAATTTGTCCTAGCATATGGGACGAGGAATGTGCCTTTATCTTTGTGTCTTTTAGAGTATATTATTTAATTTTGTTTTTGTATTTGAAGATTATGGTTCAGTGTTTTATGTATAATTGCTACTTTACTTTTGAGTCTTCTGTCCTGAAAGCTTTCTAAATTTAGTGATTTTACTATAAGTGTTACTCTAGTCAAATGTGAATATTCATTTGTTATGAATCTCACTGCTCTATTTTGTGTCTGTTCCAGTTTCTTAATGTTTTCTTGAGTTGAGGGGTCCCAAACGGAGGATGCATATTCTATTATTGGCCTAACCAAGGTTAAATAACATTTTAATGTTATGTTCTTATTTGATTTATAGAAATTTCTTTTAATAAATCCTAATGCTTTGTTTGATTTTTTTATAGTTTCATCTATTTCATTTATTATAACACCTAGGTATTTTGCGTTTTTAGTCTGTGTTACTGGTTTGCCATGAATAAGATAAGTGGAATTAATTTGTTTTAGTTTTTTTATTACTCTTAAAAACTGACATTTTTCTGGGTGGAATGACATGCTCCAATTTGATTCCCATTTCTGTAATTCATCTAATTCTCTTTGTAAAATATCTGTGTCTTGTGTTGTTTTTATTGTTCTATATATTATGCAATCGTCTGCAAATAATCTGACTTTTGTTCCTGAAGTAATGCAATTTGGTAAATCATTTATGTAAATTAAAAATAGTAGTGGACCCAAGACTGATTTAATCACTATTATCTAAACCTTTAGAAAAATCATCAATTAGTCCTATTAGTTGTGTTTCACATGATCTATATTTCCTAAAGTCATGTTGGTATGGTGTGAGGACATTATGTTTGTCTAAGTGGTTTATGATGTTGCTACATATTATGTGTTCTAGGATTTTACATGTGATGCTGGTAAGTGATACTGGTCTGTAGTTTCCTGGATCAGATTTTTCTCCTTTTTTAAATAGGGGGTGACATTAGCTTCTTTCCAGTCCTTTGGTACTCTGCCCTGGTTAAGCGAAGCCTGAAAGAGTATTTTGAACACTGGGGCTACCTCATTGCTAAGTTCTTTGAGCAATCTAGCTGGAATACCATCAGGTCCAGACGCTTTATTTGGTTTGATGTTGGCTAATAGTTTTTGAATTCCATTTTCTTGTACTACTATATCTTCTATGTTGTCTACTTGGTTCAAATTCAGTAATATGTCTTTGTCTCCTGGGGCTGAGAATGCTGATGCAAAGTATTTGTTTAGGATGTTTGCTTTAGTTTCATTATCATTATGTATTATGTTATGTTCATTCTTTAATGGCGCTATGCCTGTTGTTTCCATTTTCTTAGACTTAATGTATGACCATAGGTTTTTGTTGTTATGTTTAGATATTACATTGTTTATGTATTCACTCTGCAGCTGTCTGCTTACTTTTTGGGTTAAGTGTTTAATTTTTATATACTTTTTGTAAACTCTTTCTGCCTTAGTTTCTTTAAATTTTCTATATAGGTTTTCCTTCTGTTTATAAAGCTTCTTTAGTCTATTATTAAACCAGCATTTATTTATTTTGTTTGGTGTACATTTAGTTGGTATATGATTTTCTATAATGCTTTTAAGATGGTTTTTAATGAAATTCCAGAGGTCATCGACTGGTTGGTTAATGCCTTTTTCTAATAAGAATGTTTGTTGAAAATTTAATGCAGCTTGGTGTATTTGTGTTAGGTTACATTTATTCCAGAGTATGATTTTTCTTTTGGGTTTTGTATTGCCTACTGCTTTTATCTGACTGTGTATTTTTATGATCTTATGGTCTGATAGACCAGGGATAATATCATAATCAACTACTAATCCAGGTCTGTTGGTTAAGAAGAGATCTAATGTGTTGTTTAATCTAGTTGGCTTTTTAATGATTTGATCTAAACTTAGGTTGTGTAAAGTTTCTATGAAAAGCTCATTTATATCCTTAAGGTTTTGGTGTTTATCTATGGTTAGTGTTTTCCAATTTATATCGGGTAGGTTGAAATCACCCATAATCCAAAAAACTGCATTTTTATTTGTCTCTATAAGTGTAGTAATCTGATTACATAGTTCCTGCATGTATTCTAAACTACAATTTGGTGGTCTGTAAATGCTGCCTATTATTAGGGATGTTGAGGTGGTATTAATTTTACAAAATGTTGATTCTATATTTTTTGAGCTAGGTAAGGTAATTTCTTCTGCTATAAGAGTGTTTTTTATTGTTAAAAGAGCTCCTCCATGATTATCAGCCCTATCTTTTCTAAAAATTTCATAATTACTATTGAAAATTTCTGCATTATAAATTTCAGGATGTAGCCAAGTTTCTGTTCCTGCAATTATGTCTGGTTTCTCACATTCTAATAAAATTTCTAAGTCTGCTGTTTTGTTCCTAATGCTTTGAAAATTTATTACTAAGGTTTTAAGGTATTTTGGTATTACTTCTTTAGTAGGCTTGTTTAGTGAGGCTGATGTATTAATTTTAGTAGATTTAGGTTTAACAGGAGTGGATCTGGCTAGTGGTTGGTGAGTTTTGTTTGGGATGGTGTTTAGGATGTTGTATGAGTTAGAAGTGTCCGCATCAAAGGAATCAAACAGTCCTGATGTAAACTGAGATAACCCACACGGTACACAGTGCCATGATGCGTCTTTGTTTCCTAAGGCATAATACACAGGTGTATTCATATGGAGACATGATGCATTGTACCATTCATAGCATGTGTCACATTGAATGGCTTTATGTTTCATAGTGCATACTTTTTTGCAGATCTTTAGATCTAGGCCCTGGATTTGACTCTACATCTCCTGCTATTAATATTAACAGTTATAGGTATTTATTTCTGCTGTGTCTGATTGAGAACTTCCATTTGTGATGGGTGATCTTCTTTAATGTTATGGATGTGTATGTTAGGTTATTTTTGAGGTTACATTGATCTCAAGTGTGATGATTGATTATGACTGTTGTTTCCTTTTTAATTTTAGTGTTGAGTAAGGTAGATCTAGTTTTGTGTTCAGCTAGTGTGTATTTAGTAATTATTAACATAAATAGCCAGAGCAATTTCATGATGACTGTTGTTGATTTTAGTTTTTAAAGGTATAGTGTAAATCTAGTTTAAGATTTACAATGCCTAAGTTAAGTCTAAGTCTAAAGTGAAAGCTAATTTACAATGAAAATTAAATCAAATCAAATGGTTTATTAAATTCAAAATATGGACCTAGACTAGATCTAGATCTAATTCTAGATCAATTTATTTACGTGTATAACTAACTATATAGATAAATAATGCTTAAATAATAATGGACTAAATAATGCTTAATTATAGTAATTTTTAATTAAGGAACAGGTATGCCATTAATTATTGTATTCTATTGTATTGTTTCTAATTTACATAAAACTAGTAGGCTGTTTCGCAACTGATTTTTTGCTACGGCCCCTCAGGTCATAGTAAGTTTTTATGTGACCCATACACCCATGTGTGTTTGACATGCCTGTCCTAGAGGGTAAGAACCCATAAAACAGAAGAGTAAATTAATAAAAGTAATATAATTCGTTTCCGGTAGTCAATTTTAGAATTTTCAGTTTGAAGAACTGTATACAGAGGATACAATCTTATTTCAGGATCCGAAAACATTTTGTTTAGTTAGTTAGTTTTAAGGTTCCTGTTAAGTCTACTTTTGTGAATTTATCACAAAGCTTATATCATCTAACTCTGTTGGTCTGTCTGTATGTCTGGTAAAAAAAGTGTGTAAATTCTCTGATGAAATTGAAACTGTGCACGAATTATTCATTGACATAGACACTAGACATGAATACATAAAAAAAAAGTTTAGAGTGTGACAGTCAAGGATGGGAACAAGCGAGGGAATCGAGAACCAAAAGACGAATAATTTTAATGAGTTATACCAGGGCCGACCTTAGGCATAGGCAAACTAGGCAACCGCCTAGGGCTTCCGATTGATGGGCGCCTCACACAGGTTCAAAATAATATTTTAATGGCGAAACTTGTTTCCAATGTTATTGTTGGAGTGTACCTTTTTTTTTTTTTTTAATACATTGCGTTTTTTTTTTCGCTATTTATTTTGTCTTTCTTTATTTCATACGGGGCAACCAAGCTCACTTCGCCTAGGGCAGGGGTTATCAACCTGTGGGTCGCGACCCCCTTGGGGGTCGATTGACGATTTGACGATTTTAATAAGACTATCGAAACTATGGATTGTTTTTGTCTATTCTTGTATTGCTGTTTGTGCGTGTGTGTGGGGGGGGGGGAGGGGGGGTCGCGGCAGAGTGGGGGAGTTGTAAAAAGGGGTCGCCGAGCATAAAAGGTTGAGAACCGCTGGCCTAGGGCCTCCAACTATCTAAGGCCGGCCCTAGTTACATCTTGTTTAAAGAAAAAAATTTAACTTGCGTTTTTACATATATCTTAGTTGCTGACTATGTATTGTGAATGATGCAAGATAAACAGCACTGTTGTCAGCTATCTTGGGTACGCAAGACGACTCCAGGATGCCCAAGTGTAGAGACGTTTTAATTGTAAGATTTTTTTTTTTAAGTTTAAGTTGATTTCATTTCATCTCAAGTTACATTTGTCTATATTGTAATAAAAGCTATTTATTTCAAGTTTTATAGGTTATAATATAATAAACCTACAGAGGTTTAGTTGTCTACAAACAGTTTGGTACTCTAAGTCAGCGACCATCTGCAACAATTCTTAATAGAATTGTGACTTTAATTCATTAAAATTTATACGCCTAAATTTATTTTAGCGGTACTAGTTGTTTGGAGCTACAAACCAATGACGACCAAGTATCAACAAAAATAAATATATTATTATTATTATCATCATGATTAATACACCAATGCAACCCTAACATAAATAGGACAACATCAATGTAATAAACTTGATCCATTTGAAACCTACTCAACTCTAGATTGTAATTCTCTCTTTAGTTTATTACAATATTTCCTCAATGCCTCTTGAATTAAAGATACATTTAGGAAAATATTTTAAAGACAAAACAACAACAACAACAACAACAAAAAAAAAAAACAGCTTACCATAGATCCAAGCTACAGCAACAGTCTGCAACAGTCCAATAGCTGCGGTTGAAAATGCAGCTATGTACCAGTCCACTAATTGAAACAAGTAAATGCCGCCCTGAAAAATGAATTAATTAACATTAATAACATCAGTTAAAAAATTAACCAATTAGTCAATTAAGTAATGGTAATTAATTATTTTGTTTGATATCGAAAAATGGAAATAAATTCTACATTTCTGAGATATATAGTTGTAAGTGCGGAGTTCTTACCCTCAGATAAGCGATAAGTTTGTTGTTTCTTTTAAAGGATTTAAAAATTTTGTTTGTTAGCTTTAAATTTCATTACATATAAAGATCTTTATAAAAAAAAAACAACTAGCAAGAGACCGTAGAAAGTGGCGTGTTTTTACTGAGGCCCTATGTTCCATGAGGAATGCAAAGGAAGGATTTTGAAATAAATAAATAGATCTAAACTCACGCAGCTTAATATATACGATGCATTATTAGAGTCAAATGTAGGGCCTAATCCTATCTGAAAATATGTTGTGTTAAGGGTGTTTGGCTTATGGCAACCCACTTACATAATTAACCTCCCACCTCGCCCTTTTTTTCCATCTCTAACCTTTTGGTGAGGATAATTAGAATGTGTGGCAGAGGCCCCACATATTTGTATGATTGGCTGATGTTGACACAAGAATCCCTCTATTGAGGACCCCTCCCCTTAGGTCCTAAACCTGTTCAGGAATCATTACTTACCCTACAAGCCAAAGGGAGAGCAAGCAGGAATTGCAAGCAGCTGTAAACAATTTTCATGATTATCTCCCATCTTTTCACCACCGATGGCATATGGTCTTGTAGGCTTGTCATGACAACTTCGAAAGCCACAAACTTTGAAAAATATGCACACAGATCATACCTACACTATAGCATATCACAGCTAGATTGACAAGGGTTACATAAATAGTTAATTACTCTGAATCGATACAGAACTCAAACTGGTAGTTTAAACAGGCTTTTTTTCCCAACACTTCGGTTATAGAGATTTTTTACTAACATTGATATTATATGTATAGCTGTACATCTGTAATGAATTGACATTCAACATTAACATTTTAAGTAAACAAAGTTTTTTTGTTGTATTTTTATTTACAGTTTGTAAGCTACAGCAGCATATAGTTAATTCCCTTCGTATTCTATTTCTTTAAGGAGGGTGTCAGACGTCTTTAAGTACACAAACAACCAAACAACTGTTAAGATGTACCTGTGTGTCCAGTGCAACAGTAAACAACATCAGAAAGAACAAGAGAGCCCATAGCTGAGGGACAGGAAGATACGACACTGCCTCAGGGTAGACAACAAATGCTAATCCAGGCCCTGATAAAAGACACAAACAAAAAACGCATAGCCCCATAAAGAGATACAAGTATATAGATAAATAAACAGTTGGCAACTCTACTCTCAACAACAGTGCTGCATAATTGTGTGTATAGTTAAAGGTTTTTAAAGAAACAAAACACCGTAGAAAAAAAGACGATTACAATAGACGTCAACTACGTATGTATCGATACTCGGTCATTAGGTTGTAGCTATCAACAGCCAGCTTAAATAGACCGGTGTAGGCTTGTTACGTTTGTAAGATTTAGAGCTTAAAATAGACCTGAACAGACTTTTTTATACAACAAAAGTAAATATAAATTTTAATAAATCTACAACGTTTTCAGCTTTAATGTTGACACACGAATGGAATAATGATACTTGATGGCCAATTCCTAGCTACGCGCTGCCCGGATGTGACCTACAAATTTTGCCACAACTATCGCAGACATAACATTGTCCTCCGGTGGTGGATTTAGATTTACTTTTCGCCGTCTATGTCTGTCCTTGGCAGCTGTATGCCACACTTAACAAGGTGTCTCACCAATCTATCTTCAACTCTCACAATATTCTATGTATTAACATGAATTACGACGTATCACCTCATGATTTCATCAGAATCTATTCAGCCTTTATAACCAAACCATCCGGCCCACATTTACTCATGGTTACATCAGAAACACGAACACATGCACTGCATAATATTACAACATCACGACTACATAAAAATTATGTATAAAGAAAAGTCAATACTTCTATTCCATTTTCCAGCCAATCAACACTCACCGGAAGCGGCAAAGTTTTCAACCGGAACATTGAGATTGTAGGCCATGTGACCAAGGACTGTGAAAATGGCGAACCCTGCGAAAAAGCTTGTTCCCTCACAGACGAATGTCAGTATAACGGCATCACTGTTGACCAAAAAACAAATAGCCAATTATGTCAAAGTATGTCCAAGTATGTCCAAGTCAACAATTTACTAAGACAGTGTCACATTGGTAACTCTTAGCCTCTCATTGTATACATTGGGGATACAACGCCATCCTCAGTTGTCAGGCGTCCTCAGTAGCCAGGCATCCTCAGTAGCCAGACATCCTCAGTAGCCAGACATCCTCAGTAACCAGGCGTCCTCAGTAGCCAGATGTCTTCAGTAGCCAGGCGTCCTCAGTAGCCAGGCGTCCTCAGTAGCCAGTCATCCTCAGTAGCCAGGCGTCCTCAGTTGCCCGAGGTGCAAAATTTAAAAGGAACTTTGGCATCTTTAAAATTAATTGAATTATGGGTAAATGTAGATACTTGTACAGCTTTCAATAAGAATATTACATTAGTATAAGGATTACTATTATTATTGCTTTGATAAGATCATTTTATGTATGGATCATTGAACTCTTGATCTATAAATTAACAGATAATGTTAGAGCTTTTTCTAATCCTCTTGACGGAAAACAGTAGATGCCAACAATGGCGTCAGTAGGGTGTGCCTGCAATGCTGGCCGCACCGGTTGACACCTACTCTAGTAACGCTACTGGTTCCCTCAATTTCTGTACAGTATCTAATCTCACTGTTATGTTTAAGTGGGAATGAGACTGTGATTATTTGCATAACGCCTTCAATGTAAGAAAATGTAAGGAATGACGTCATGCCTTTATTTCAAAATGAGCTTTTTTAAATTTGGGACCTCCCGGGACATTATTTTCCCTGTCAACCTAGCTCTGTGTATACCCGCTCATAGGAGTTACCCGAAAAACTATTATTGAGAGGTCTACAAATCGTACGCACTATCACTGAAAGTAAACAATAGATACACCTCCAACCAACAACTCACCGCATGCAGTTATTGTGAAATTTGTTATAGCTGGACATGGTGACCAGTCCACCCCATACTGGCCCCAGGGAGTAGAACACTTGAAAACTTGCCTCCAGCCAGGTCTGGACCTGCACCAGTTTGCTGGAGACAGAAACATATAAGTATCTCTACTGGCCTTCCAAACGTAATCTTGAACTAATCAATGTCATGTTAGTATTGTGTCATTGGGTTTAAATTCAAGCAGATTTATTCATGCAAGTTTAGCCAAGAAATTTGACCAAGGTAAACAACAGTATCAAGACATAATCCACAGGCAAAAAAATAGTTTAAGTATGTCGTAGTTATTGTTTAATTAATTTTTTAAAAATTATATCACTAAATCTATCTATCTATCTATCTATCTATCTATCTATCTATCTGTCTATCTATCTATCTATCTATCTATCTATCTATCTATCTATTTATTTATCTATCTATCTATTTATCTATCTGTCTGTCTGTCTATCTCTGTTTCTCACTTTCTCTTTGTATTTCTTTTAAACTCTCTTTCTTACTCACTCTTACACTGATGCACTTTCTCTGTACTATATTGTCTCACTTTAAGACTCTCTATCTTTCTCTTTCGTATCCTCTGTCACTAACACACATTTCTGTCTTTTTATTAAGCTATCTCTCGCTGTGTATCTCTGTCTCTCTCTCTCTTTTTTTCCCTCCTTCTCCGTCTCTGCCTCTCTATCTCTGTTTCTCTCTTTCTTTATATCTCTCAGTCTCTCTCCCTGTCTCTCTCTCTCTCTTTCTCTTTTAGTTTCTGCCTCTATGTGTCACTGTCTTTCTAACTGTCCAATCTGCATTTCAATGAGTGCAAACCTCCAATCTGGAGTAACGTAGAAGAGGAACCCGTCTAAAGCTCCCGGGAGGGTGGCGCCCCTGACGATCAGAATTGTCAGCAGAATGTACGGGAAGGTAGCTGTGACGTATACAACCTGGAGTAATAAATGGATTCAGAACTTTAAATCACATATAACTCAAGCCAAAAGAATTGTTACTTTAAAAAAAAATTGGGTATCTTATAAAAATAAAATACATTTTAAACTGGATGTTAATTTATTGTGACATATGTTTGGTTGTAACGCACTAGTGGATCCATAAAATAGAGGTGCCTGATAGAAGTAAGCACCCTTCAACCGTGTGAGTCATGATGTAATCGAGTCAGGATGTATATAAGTCAGGATGTATGTGAGTCATGATGTATGTTAGTCATAATGCAAGCAAGTCATGATGTATTTGTGAGTCACGATATAAGCGAGTCATGATGTATGTGAGTCATGATGTAATCGAGTCATGATGTATGTGAGTCATGATGTATGTGAGTCATGATGTATGTGAGTCATGATGTAAGCGAGTCTTGATGTCATGATGTATGCGAGAACTAAGAAAATAATTTTAGCAGAGAATTTGTATTGCACCTGGATTGCAACCAAAAAAAGGGACAATCCTACAAGCATGTTACCAGGTGTCTTACTAGTCAAATAAAAGAGACCTCAACGCAAACAAAATCAATGTAGAAATTGCTAAACCATTTCTTAATAATAATACAGGGACTTGTTTAAGTTAACCCGATGGCACATGTTCAAACTGACACAAGCTATTATTCATACTAGAAGATACTGTTCTGTACTAGGTGACGTATGACTGTATCATTAGTCAGAATAACAACAGTTGACATGTACACAGCATGTAGTTCAGTATTGGTAATTGAAGGTAAACTTTTGATTTGAAGAAATTCAAGGCGATCAACTTTGGCGAGCTTAAAGGTGAACGGCGAAATAGAAGTGTCCCCCCCCCCCCCCCAGTAAGCACTATGAGATCACCTAAGGCGCCATTTCGTCCTCACTGACATAGAGGAAAGTAGCTGACAGCAGATAGCGTCTGAAAGAGACGGAGAGCTCTCACAAAGGGAAGCGTCGTCGAGAGGCCAAGTGCGCTTGAACTTGGCTTGGCTTGGCTACCTAGAAGGGGGCTCGAGAGTTGTGTCTACTGAGCGCCTAAAGGCAGCACGAAAAACCAACTCCTAGATACACCCTCCCCCCCCCCGCCCCCCCCACTGTTCCACAAATGAGATTGGACCAAAAGCATGCTATAAGCATGAAAGTAGCGCTATATAAAAGCTATAATAAAAAAGGCTGCGGAACACAGACACTGGAGACCCAAACAAAAGACATTATTGAAGACATGCGAAGAAGAAAGAAACAAAACTTCAAATAGACCCCTGGCGGACAGCGGCTTTGTCTACTCGAGATGCGGCAAAATATGCAGGTCGCAACTGGGTTTGCGTAGTCATGTAAAACACTCCACTCATCCTAAATCTTCGGAATCGAAGACATTGCTATTATTATGAAATCGATTCTTCACAAACTTTACGTTTTTCTGCGTCCTGAGCTTTATAAAAAAAAATTTCTCCTGACATCTGCAACACCCTTTCTTAAGGTAAGAAAAGCGCATGTCAAAACAATCTTAAATTTAAAAAAAAATGAATGGGGCGAGTTCTCTTGCAAGCAGAGCGTATTATTCATCTATGTAAAAAAAAAAAGTCGCAGATGTAAATTAAGTTTAGTATATAACAGAGGTAACACTGGCCAACATTTACCTGAGAGAAACGTTCAAGGTAGTGTAGCGCTCGTACGACTGTAATAGGCGTGATGGTCGTAACACGTCATGTATGTGGGCTTTATTTGTTTGTCAAACAAAAGTCATTAACCTAATGATTTACAGGATCGCGCTTGGTTTCCGAACCCGGGTCCTAAGATCGAATTTCGGTGAAGACTGGGATATTAACTTTAATTTTTAGGACACATCCACTATAAGAGATACCCAACAATAGTTGAGGACAAGTAAAGGTGGTTGGTGATTGTACTGGTGACATGAGTCTCTCGTTGACCGTGGGCCACTGAAACAGATGATATTTACACTATCTATCTATAGATTGCAAAGTCTAGAACGGGTAGTTGTAACGATGTGCGACAGTTGAATGAATGGACCTCCTTCACCTATCGTAAACAAACAACATTTAGTCACGTGATCTTATTGATAAAACAACGAAAAAAAAACTGTTACGTGACAACCATCATGAATTAGACATGAGATCGTAAATTATATAGAAGAGAGAGCACCACGTGGCTAAATGTTGTTTGTTTACGATTGGTGAAGGAGGTCCATTTCGGCCATCCTGTCACGTGAGAATTTGAGAAGTTTGAACGTAAACACAGAAGTCTTGACATGTCTTCAAACAGGTTTGTCATTACATTATAAGGACCTTGCCATTACATCATATGGGCCTTGTCATTACATCATAAGGGCCTTGTCATTACATCATAAGGACCTTGTCATTACATCATAAGGGCCTTGTCATTTCATCATAAGGGCCTTGCCATGACATCATAAGGGCCTGCGTTTTGGATTTGCATTTTACCCTTGAACTCGTGATAAAAAGTAAGAACAAAAATGTGTCAAAAGTCTCGACCCCGGGTCGAAAACTAGATAACTAAAGGGACAAAACGCGCTCCTGACAAATTTTGTTTGTAAGGAAATTGAAATCAATAAGAGATGAATATCGTCTTGACAACGGAGTTGTCTTCTTTAAGAATAACATGAAAAGAACAGGCACTAATGCCACCATGTCATTACAACGGATGTATCGTGTCAGGCAGTATCAGACGTGACTATGTGTCTTTTTACAAAGCAAATATCAATCAACTCACTCTGTCTGTCTGTCTGTCTGTCTAGTTCAAATCTTTTACACGTTATTTCTCCAGCTTCCCATTTCCGGATCAAGCTGAAACTTTGTATAAATATTGTCGATGAAAACACGCGTATCAATGAAAACAATAACAAATTAGTTAATTAGCTAGGTGATAATTAATTAATTATATTTTATATAGTAAAAGGGAGACAAATCTTGCTTAAGGATAGTTTTTTTGTATAGTATAATTTTTGTTTATATTGTGCTTCTTTAGTATAAACTTCACTGAGATGAAAGTATAGAGACCACTTGAACTCTTTAATATAATGAGCTTATAGGCATGCTATGATGTTGAAGAACAAGAAAGAAAAATACACACAATAAAAAAGGTACTACTAAGTGTAGTTGTATCAATTAGTCTAGACGAACAACCATAGATCACTGCGAAAATTAATTACCAACTTTTTTTGTCTAGTGCTATTTCATGCTTTTAGCTTTCTCAGTGCGCTATGATCCTATCACTTGTCTGGACCAGCCTTGAAAATGAGGGGGGGGGGGGGGGAATAAAGGGATGTCTGGGCGGATTTTACCGTAATTGTTTTTTAAAAGCATTAAAAAAAGGGAGCTACCAAAATTCGAGTTCGTGGCTCACGCCTACTCGGGCCGACGCGCTAACCACTCTGCTTGTGAGGTACCTATGAATAGAGAAGATTGTATAGTCTCAATTTAGAGCGGCGACCTATTAAGTGGACTAATTCAGCTAATACCACCACTTCACTTAAGTATAATTTCTTTCCTTTTTTCGAGATACCAAACAAAATAATTAATTACCGATAGTTAATTAACTAATTGATTGTTTTTTTTCTCTTATTGATTCTTGAGTTGTCAGGTAAAGTAATAACTGTGCGAAATCTCAGCTTGATCCAAGGTGTCGGAGAAATAACGTATACACACTTTTTACCAAACAGACAGACTGAGTTGAAATAAGCTTTGTAAAAAAAAGTATAACTTTAGCAAGAACAGCTTTAAGATCAAAACTATCTTATCATCTAGAGCACTGCTCTTTTTTTATTTGCCCCACCGCCCCCCTATTCGTATTTTTTTCTTTTGAAACATCCGCCAGAGCCCCCCCGCTTAATGAAAAACACTAATAAAGAATCAAAATTAAATAAAGAATTAAAACTCTTATTCAAAATTGTTAAGAGCTTTTCTGTGACCCAAAAAAAAATTGGGGGGGGGGGGGGGGGGGCTTTTGATGAAATATTATTTCAAATGGTGTTGAGTGTTAAAGGCAAATTGGAATTTTCCAGGAACCTTACAGTGTTGCCATATCTCTGTGGTGCCTCCTCTGGTAACATTCTTGGTACTGAAGACGTAATTTTGTAAAGCTGTTTTTTTTTTTTCCGTGCAACTCAATTGGAACGTCACGTGATTATTGTTTGAAAAATTGTCATTTATATTTTATATTTTAAATTTATTACATCCTAGAAGCGAATCGTCATTTCTACAAAGAGCATTGTTAGATGAATGGCATAGACATTGATGTCCTTAGGCAGTAAATTGATTTTTCACAAACAAGTTATGTGAAATTGCAAAACCCTTTAAAATACATTTAAAATCTTAATATATAAAAAAAAAAAAAAAAAAAAAAAAAAAATTGCCATAAGAACTCACACTAGTGTTACTATCCCGATTCAACCTTCTTTAAGCCGTCGCCAACCGATAAATCTTCCTGTTTCTAATTTAAAAAAAAAAATCAAATTGTATTTAAGAGCTAAGCAACAAAACGTGCACTTTAACTCCCTTTCGAAATTAAGCTTAAAATAAGAGTTTAACAAGTTTCTCATCATTTGTTGATACAAACTGTTGAAAGATGAGCTTAATTTCGGCATGTGTTCGGCAATCTTTTAAATTAGATTCAAATAGAATTGAAATTATGGGTCAAAAATTTTAACAAAATGTTGCCTGTGTATTACAACTCACAAGGTGAATAGTGGATAGATCTGGATTTTCTTTATTCTAGAGGTCTATTACTACTGAAGTCCTTGTAGCGTCCAAACACTGATGGTGCCCCATATGTCATAATGAGCTACATTACTACACAATTTTTATATAATATTTCACTACTAACCAAAAATAATAATTCGTTTTGGGTCACAGATAAGTTTTTAACAGCTTAAAATTATGTTTTAATGAATTTCGAAATAACATCATAAGTTGTTTGTTGTTTTTTAAGCTATGCACATACACTTTTCTAAAAGACTACTACAACATATTCAGCTTACCCGTTTTATTATTTTTTTGTTTATTTTTGTTTTTCTACCAATAAAATACCTTTTTTTTTCTTTATTAAAAAATATAACATATACATACTATATATGAATATACAAGGTAAATATTTTTAGATTTTTTTTTTTTTAATTTTCTTTTTTTTTATTTAGTAGTTCAAAATGTTTTACATCGTCAAAAACAAAGACAACAAATGTCATGGTCTCTCACCACAAGTAGCCTGGTACCTCAGACATTGTTCTTAGTGCATTTGAATGTCCTTGTTTCCGGCTGTAGACATCATTGCTATTGTTCTCTGTTGTAGACATAGGCACGAACACATGTATTATACTTGTCCTCACATGCCAAACGATGGAACAGGGATTCTTCCTAAGGCAGCCGTCTCCAGTTTCCATGGAATCCTGGAAGCCAAAAAGGTCCCGCGAAATACAATGCTAAATGTTTTGGTTTGTGCGTTTACTTACTGACAGATCAGTGTGAATCTTCATTGTTCTAATGTTGTTATATCAGACTCTATATACTTTGTTTTAGTATTGTTTGAATAGTAGAAAGTTTAATAATTGTTCGTGAATGTTCTTTGTAGACATTCGATATGTTTGTGAAGCCGACTTAATTTCATGATCATAATTTGGAATCGTCATCGCGAGCTGAGATATATTCATATTAACTGACTTTGTCAATATTTTTATTTTTTTAAAAAAAGGTTATATTATTCTATTTGAATGTTAGTTTTAAGTTTGTTGTTTATTTAACTTGTACATATTACTATATTAACTTATGTAGATAAAATAAACTATAATCTACAAGGCGTATTCCAAGTTGTTGTTTTTTTTATCAAATCATAAACGTTTACGCGCGCAGGCTCTAAAGACATAGATACTTTCCAATTAAAGCAACAGAGTAAGAATTTAAATATAGAAAAGGGGAAGTCCCAAACCAATTTTCTAACGTTGTTTCTGTTCTTAAATTTGAAGCAAGCTGTCATTTGTATATATGCTATATGATCTGGTGTTAATTTTGAAGAGAATTTTTAGTTTTATTTCAGTGCAGCCTTGGGTTTCTTCTTTCACCTCTACGTTCCACTTTTAACCCAGAAACCCCCCCCCCTACCGCCCCACACACCCCGTTGTGCCAAGCGCCCCCTATCGCCCCTTTGGCTTCCAGCGAGCATTTCACTTTATTCTCACTTTGAAGAATGTCAAGGTCGCCTGCCAGTTGAGCTTTACGTCATTTCACGTGCTTCAGACTCACCTTACCAGCCGACTTCACGCCTCGGATGACACAGAGTAGAACCAGCACGTAGGAAACGAACAAGGCCAAGGCCGAGTGCCAGGGCAGTCCATTCAGTTCTTCCAGGCCTGGGGAGATCTCAAGGATGTTGTTCCTATGGAGAAATGGAATGATCTCACCAAGTCAGATTTATTGTACAGGAAGTGCTTTGGGTTTAACCAAAGTAACATTCGAGGATTTTTGCAACCAATCACGTTTTTTGACTTGACACTGTTCAACAGTCCTTTAGCTCTATAGCAGTGAAGCCCAAACTACGGCCCGCGGGCCATATTCGGCCCGCGACGTGGTTCCATCCGGCCCGCCGAATCGTTGGCACAAAGTGTAGAAGATTGAAAGATGTATCATTACCTACGTTAGGCCCTCACTTTTTCTCTGATAGATTGGTACAATGACCTTTAATGTGTGTACGTTTATGAAATGGAAAAACCGAAGAATCTACAAGTGGACTCTGAATTAAGAATCTACCAGGAAAAGTGAACGGATCTTTAATTTTTTTTAATTTTTTTTTTATTTGTAAAGAAAGTGTAGTTGTTGTTTTAAAAAAACAACAACATATAAACGGCATTATAAAACAAATATGACGCCATTCTTGCTTTGATCTATGAATGAATATAAATAAAGAAGGTTGAAGATTGGAGATTGGAGGATCGATGACAATATTTACCAAAAAGAGAAAAGAAAATGAGTCAGTGGTAAATGTATCTACAATGATATTCACTTTTAAGGTAGAGACGTGAAGCCATTTTCCGACACGTGAAAACAAAGATAAACTTCAAATAACTCATTAGTTAAGTACTAGAGCCGCAGGTTTCTAATAGGTCAATTTCATTTCGTTTTTGTACCTTTTATTTCATGTGACCCGCGACACGAGTGTCGGAAATTAAAATGGCCCGCAGGTCGAATTAGGTCCGGCATCACTGTTCTATAGCCACAAAAGACAGTCAGATGGGAAAGCATTGACTTTAATCTAATTAAAAGTGAAATAAATTGCAACTTTTTGCATACTTACAGCCAAAACTCTTCACTTGATGACCTTAACCCTTTCACGTCTGCTGTTCCGTTGACCACGAGGTGTTGCCCCACAATTTTCCCAGTCGCATTGGCGCTCTGCGACGTTGCTGGACTCGCAGTGCTGTTAGCGTCATAGATGACGCGCGCTCCTTGAGGCACGCACAGCAGCGAGTTCCACTCTTGACCGCAAACGGTCCAGGGCAACGGTGACCGGAAGGAGTGGACCATGTAGATGAGGACCCAAGCGATGAGCAAAACATAGTACCAGCCAGTGATGATGTTGACTATAATCTGACCAATGCCTATACCTAGCAGTTAACAGTGTAGAACAAGATTGTAAACACACAGATGTTTGTATGTCTTTGTAACTTTACTTAACAATACATAGCAATATAACATATGTAGGACAATATTTTCATATTTATAGAAATCTCGCCACAAGAAACATTTGGACCTAAAACCGCTGGGTCCCTGTGAGGACCTCTGCCTATATGAGAAGGCGGCATGAGTATATCAGTGACAGTCAGACATAATATAAGCGTTTTTGTTTCTTGTTATGAATAAAAACGTAACTAATGATTAAAGAATACCAATTACAATTTAATCAGAGTGTCGTCCCTTTGATACAGTGTATTAAGTAACAATATATACCCAAATATTATGGTAATTTTTTCTCTATGTTACAAATGCAATTATTCTCATCCCCTTCCCAAGTTGGAGAATGTGCATGTGTCTTTCTACCTGCATTTATAATTCCCTTGAAGAAAGAGGAGAACTGTGGGCAAAGAGTGGCGCCCATCTGTATGTATGAATTTCCTCGTCTGTCCTTGTACATTTCGTAAACTATTAAGTTTCATTCAGTTTCTCGTGTTAACATACGACTGAACCCCCCTCCCCTACGTGTTTGGATTTATAATTGTTCACTTCAGTATCACAGATCAGTCAGTGTGTTACAGCGTTTAAAGGTTGTGTTTGTTTACACTTATTTAAAGTCAACTTGTAATAGGACAAACATTGCTCCATTATACCGCGTCATTGCTTACAAATATATAAGCCTTGTTTTTGTATCATTGTTTACAATTAATGTGAATATGACCCACTAGCGGATCCAGGTGGGGGGGGGGGCGATTTTTTTCAAACCCTAACCCTAGCGCCAAGGAAACCCTAACCCTATGCATAAACGTGCGTACAGCATATATATAGAAACGCATTCTCCTGACATCTACAGCTCATTATTCATCAGTGGAGTTCGGGGCGAAGTCCCGACGCCAAAAGCGTTTTCTTGCTTTCTTCACTGCAGAAACGCATTCTCCTGACATCTACAGCTCATTATTCATCAGTGGAGTTCGTGGCCATGCCCCGCCGCCAAAATCGTTTTCTTGCATTCTTCACTGAAGAAACGCATTCTCCTGACATCCACAGCTCATTATTAATCAATTGAGTTCGGGGCGAAGTCCCGACGCCAAAAGCGTTTTCTTGCATTCTTCACTGCAGAAACGCATTCTCTTGACATCCACAGCTCATTATTAATCAATTGAGTTCGGGGCAAAGCCAAGACGCCAAAAGCGTTTTCTTGTAATCTTCACTGCAGAAACGCATTCTCCTGACATCTACAGCTCATTACTCATCAGTGGAGTTCGGGGCGAAGCATTCTTCTTGCATTCTTCCCTGAAGAAACGCATTCTCCTGACCTAAAGCTCCCTATTAAAAAAGAACCTTTTGAATAGTGTTGTAAACTATTCTAATATGAATTTATAGGCCCTTAATACATTGCAAATAAAACCGATTTGTTCCTTGAAAAGATAAGATACCCCACATATTTAGATTAAAGCTTTGGGGATCGCCGCCGAAGAAAAAATTATTCGATAAATGATATTCAATAAAGTTCAAGCGTAAATTGTGAGTTATAGTCCCAAATTTACTAGAAAATATCAGGTTGAGTAAAGGCGAATAGGAGACTGTTATTTTGGTTTAGAACTCATCTCAATCATGACTCTTGTACTGAAAAATTTCGTTTGAATTCTAACTTTTCCAAAGCAAAGTCTTTCTTAAAATAATTATGATAAATACATGTAAAATTACATAAACTCTGTCTGGAAAGGGGAGGGGCGATAGTGAAAACGATTAATCCTCGCTCCTTTTTATAATTTCTGCTAATGATTGCATTTGGCATTAAAGAATAGGGGTGGGGCGACTCAATATAGGAATTTAATTTAGAGCATATATAAAAGTATTTCTTTGTCCGATGGGGGGGGGGGGGGGGGGAAGGCGATTGCATGTATCGCCCCTCCCACCTGGTACAACCATTTTTTTATTTTATATTTAATAATCATAAAATTTGAGATTAGAGTGTGGTGCGACATAATATACTATGGATTCACATATCAATACGTAGTTTATAATGTATAGATATTCAACTAATTGTGTTCACAAACTTGATTTCTCCATAAAAATAGGACCGCCCCCCCCCCCCAAGAGGGCTAGAGTGGGGAGGGCAGTACAGGCATACCCCCCTACCCCACCGAATCGGCCAAAATACCAGAAGGGGAGCGACAAGATATAAAATTTATATTAATTCAACTAATTTTGTTCACAAACTATGATTTGTCCATAAAAGTAGGACCGCCCCCCCCCCCCACTCAAAGGGTTTAGGTGGGAAGGGCAGTAGAGGTATTTGCCCCCACCCCCCCAAAATCGGTCAATAGGGGAAAGACATAATATAAAGATCGGTTAAAATATCAATAACAAATTTTAATCATATAGATATTTAATTGATTCTGTTAGCAAGCTGTGATTTCTACAAATAAATTGGACCGCCCCCCACTCAAAAGTTTACTGTGGGGGGGGGGGGGGGCGGATTGATGCCATCGCCCCCTCCCGACCCCACCAAATCGGCCAACATACTAGAGAGGGGGGGGGGCGAAACAATCTAAAAATATGTTAAA
This sequence comes from Biomphalaria pfeifferi, assembly GCA_030265305.1. Classification (NCBI taxonomy): domain Eukaryota; kingdom Metazoa; phylum Mollusca; class Gastropoda; family Planorbidae; genus Biomphalaria; species Biomphalaria pfeifferi. The sequence continues at coordinate 692,335 of JASAOG010000236.1, forward strand.
ATTATAAAGAATTAGTATATATTATTAACATAAGTAATAAATTCGTATACAAATTGTGTGAATTCTAACCTAAAACTCGTCCGCCCCCCCTCGGGGCTATTTTATTTGTATTTGTTTGTATAAAGTCAGTCTCGACCACAAGTATGGGGGTAGGGGGGAGGGTATGTTTAAACTTAAAATTCAAACTGCACCTCAAATTAAACCGAAGCTCTATAACAGCAGGGCCGGCATTTGGAATAGGCAAACTAGACAAAAGCCTAGGACCTCCGATTGGTGGGGGCTTAGCACAGCACTCTGTAATTATATTTTAATCCATTTACTTTTTTTTAGAGAAGAAATAACAGATCTTGAAGAAATAACAGATCTTGTCCTCAATTTTTGTTTTAGTACACTATGTTTGTAATAAATTTCTTTTTTTTTTCTATTTCATTTGGGGTCACCAAATTCCATTCGCCTAGGGCCTCCAATTATTTGAGGCCGGCCCTAAGTTGCGCTTCAATCTTACCATAAGTAAGGATTAAAATATACTAGAACTAAGGCTCATAGTTTACCATTCGCTGAACGTCAACGTTACCAGAGGTAAACCCTTTGGATTTTAAGTTGGATTGGAATCTGTTAGGACCAAATCTTTCTAGTCAATAATAGTTTGACTACTAAGTAAATATTAAACTATCCGCGAGAATTTCCGCTATTGTCATATTTTACCTTTGAAGAGCGGGCAAATGTTCCAAACTTGGTATACACCTTTCGACATAAACTGACCCAAAGCTACTTCCATGAAGTACAAAGGGAGACCACACAATATGAGGCATACGAAATATGGTATCAGAAAGGCGCCTGGTGAGAACAGATTACAACTTTAAAAGCAACATTAAAAAACAAAAGTCAAATTAACAATTATAATATAAAAACCTAAACATGGCTTTTAAAGATTAGGCCAATAAATAAATTACTAAGATACACATCTAGGTTTAAATTCTAGTAAAATAACTTGGTACCATATATAAAAGCTGTGTATTAATTTCAATAATGACAATCATATATCCACATATGCTGCTAGCATCAATATATTACAAAGTTATAATATTACCACCTACCTCCTCCATTACGGATACAGAGATAAGGGAACCGCCAGATACTGCCCAGCCCAACGCAGTAACCAAGCATAGACAGGATGTATTCTGTCTTCCTAGCCCAGGTATTGCGACCCTTGTTCTCATCCTCTGACTTTGCCTTCTCCATGTGAAGTAGGTTCTGGTCTTGTTCGTGGAACTCTCCCTCACCTTGAAGGTGCCTGCCTTCTTTCTTATATCCATTTCTATCTTTCTCCATAGTTTATCTAAATAAGTATTGAAGACAATGTTATGAATAATTAGAGCCATTTTTTTATGGTGGATACCAGCTGATGTGGTACAGAGAAGAAATATCGAGGAGTTTTCCCGGAGTGCTCAGCCTTCGGGCTCGCCACTAACCCTAGGGTCTTTGGGATACGAGCTTTTGGTTATAGGGATGTAAAAGAAATACATTTGCTTTGACCTTTCCCAGTTAGAATTTTGTTCAGCAAGACCTATGGAAGTGAACTTCTGTGGGCCTTGAGTTCCAAGAGTCTTCGACTCAACTATTTGGAACATTATAAAGATGAGATATCGAATCGATCAAATGGATACCAGCACATATAGAACTAGAAGGAAATGAAAAGGCTCACACACTAGCCAAGTGTGGGAGAACAAACTCACAATTAACCATTGCACTCTATCCAGAAGAAATGAAGAAACTAAAAGTAAATAAAATAAATGAGAAATGGACAAGCTCTCATGCAAATCACAAGAAAAAATCACAACACATGTACCGGAAGCTCAAAATTGGAACCAATGAAATCTGCCCATGTGGAATGTCACCAGAGAATGCTGAACATGTCTTTCAAAACTGCTTTCTTTACCAAGAAGCCCATACAAGACACTGGCCCTAACACACCCCAAATAGAAAGAAAACTATATGGAGAGCTCCCTGATTTGGAAAGCACTGCGCAGTTCATCTCATGTATTGGTCTAGTCATCTGAACACTCCAACATAACAATGAGAACGGAGAAGAAGATCCAACGTAACCGTACCGTATTGTCTATCAGAGTTTTCGTTGTAAATTATTTGAACGATTCTTCACAGTTAGACTATTTTCAAATATTGCGCTGTACCTACAGTATACTTGGCACATGGGACAATATTATTATGTTAACTCTTTCTCTCCTGATTAACAATACTATCGTTGATTTGACCCCATTTGATTAAATTAATTTTCGGTTTTATAAACTCTAATTTGTGTTTTATAACAATAGCATGCATTCCCTAAAAATCTATGCCAAAAGTATGTTTTCTGATGACAAACAAAGATGTTATTGAAGTTTAATCACAACAGGGTTGAATGTACAAATGAGAAAAATGAACAATTCTGACAGAATGTGGAAAATAATTAAGGAGATAAAGAGTTAATATGATTACTAAACAGTATGCCTGGAAGACCTAATAGAACTGAGCATGGAAGACCTAATAGAACTGAGCATGGAAGACCTAATAGAACTGAGCATGGAAGACTTAATAGAACTGAGCATGGAAGACCTAATAGAACTGAGCATGGACAACCTCATAACACTGAGCATGGAAGAGCTTATAGAACTGAGCGTGGACGACCTCATAACACTGAGCATGGAAGAGCTAATAGAACTGAGCGTGGACGACCTCATAACACTGAGCATGGAGGACCTAATAGAACTGAGCATGGACGACCTCATAACACTGAGCATGGAGGACCTAATAGAACTGAGCATGGACGACCTCATAACACTGAGCATGGAGGACCTAATAGAACTGAGCGTGGAGGACCTCATAACACTGAGCATGGAAGAGCTAATAGAACTGAGCGTGGAGGACCTCATAACACTGAGCATGGAAGACCTAAGCTCACTGAACATGCTATAGACGCGCTACACACAAATGTTAAATAATTAGCCTTCCGACTCTGTTTATGGAGACATTGGCCTATTAGAGATAGCCATTGGTTTTCCAATAAGGGCACACAAAATTATCATATTATTTTAAACGAAATATATTTATAAGGAAGCCTACCTGATTTACTTCAGAAACGTTGTACCTCAAAGAGACCCATTAAGCTAGGAAATATAGTGCACATATAATGACCCAAATAATGTGCCACTCATCATGGTCGTAGTATTTATGTGGGAGCAGTTCATATGCAGGTCTTCTATATTTCGCTTGGGGAGTTCTTAACTAGAGTTTTACAAAGCTTTTAACAACTCGCTCTATCTGCCTGTATGTGTGACTTTCTGTCTGTCTTGTTAAAAGTGTGTACACGTTATTTCTCCCACACCCAAGTCTCGGACCAAGCTAACATTTCGCACAATTATTTCTTTTACCTGACAATACAAGGATCCATTTTTAAAACATTAACTAATTAGTGAATTAACAATTATAAATTACTTCGCTTGGTATCTTAAAAAGGGAAAGAAATAGTACTCGACTGAAGTGGTGATATAAGCTGAATTAGTCCCCTTTATATTAGGCTGCAATGACAGGCTTTGTAAACAAAAATGTGAAATAGAAACAAAAGCTAACTATACAATCTTTAATGTTCATACATTCTTTGCTAGCTGAGTTGAGTGGTTAGTGTGTTGGCTTGAGAATCATGAGAAGGCTTTAGCCAACAAGTTTGAATTCAGGTCATTCCATTTTTTTTTAAAATTATTTATCTTTATAGCCTTAATGCCACTTTTTGTTTGTCTAGTTCTATTACAAATTTAATGACATGACTGATCTAAACTAATTGATACAAGTAGGCTTAATATAAACTTTATTTTTTAAAGTATTTTTTAAAATGTTTTTCTTGTTATTATCCTGAAGACCTGTTTGTGTTTTTCTGACATGTACAAGTTTAATCTTTAATAATAATCTTTAACCATCGGATCTGAAGCAGAAACAAAAAAATATAAATCAAAATACAAGTCCCAGCTCAATCTCCTACACATAAGTAACTCGCCCTTGGACTTTGTTTGAGTTTTCACGAATCATTTGCCTATTATTTCAACCTATGGCTGATATCAGACACTTGAACACTCGGAACTGTTGAAGTAGAAGTAGTTTAAAGAGAATATATGTACATGACTTTTCCGATTCCTTGCACTATACTTTTGAACTGCGTTTTGTTAGGTGCAGTGATGACCAGACTACGACCCGCGGGCCATTTCCGTCCCGTGACGCGGTTCTTTCCGCCCTTTGAAACATCTGGTTACATGGAATGGTTAAGCAGCAAAGGGCTGGCCTCCGAGCTGAGGCTGCCCTAGACATGAATGTCAGAAATGTACAAAGCATGGAAATAATCGCTGGACTGGAGGAGACTATTAGACCAAGAAGGAAGCCAAACAGAGTCCCCAATCGCTACACGGCCCCCAAGGTAAAAAAAAAATAAAAAAATAAAACAACCTGGAAATAAGTGGTTTAGGGTATTTGTTGCAATGCAAAGTCAGCCTGCATTTTAACAAAAACAAATATGATGTCAACTGAAAAGAAAAAAAGAAAGTTATGTCAAAACTTACAATATTAAGAGGAAATAACCTGAGGTACATTGACATGGAAGAGCCACAGAAAGTTTCGAGAAGACACATTGTAGAATTACAAAAGAACCAGGTAACACAGATAATTTGTGTTTTCACACAAACTCGTAGAGTGCCTACGTGGGTATGCTGTTAATAGAAATTTAGGTAAAAATCAGATTTATATATTTTTATCAAGTAAGTAGTCCTGGCGGCTGTCTTAAGCATGCTACAAAATATGATGAACTGGGACTTCCAATAACACTTTTAGTTTGGATATCAAAATGACAGACGGACAGACAGACAGAACATACAAAACCAATGAAGGTGTTTTTTCATGGGCACCTTAAAAGAAAACGAATACACTCTATTTACACAGTTTTATCAATCTGTAAATAATCATCTAAATTATATATAATATAAAGCATAAAGTAAGGCGTATGTATGTATGCATGTATGCATGTATGCATGTATGTATGTATGCATGTATGTATGTATGTATGTATGTATTTATGTATGTATGTATTTATGTATGTATGTATGTATGTATGTATGTATGCATGTATGCATGTATGTATGTATGTATGTATGTATGTATGTATGTATGTATGTATGTATGTATGTATGTATGTATGTATGTATGTATGTATGTATGTATGTATGTAGGCCTATGTATGTTACAGTATGTAAGTCCCGAATAGAAATCAAATTCGTTTGACCAATATTGATAAAACTTGGCATAAATGTTCTTTGGGATACAACTGGAACAGTAACGTATGTAAAAAAGCCCTTAAAAAAAGCTTAAAACGATCTTTAAAAAGTTGCCCAACTCTATGAAAGTATTTCTATTTCATGGACCTAGGTCATATAGCCATGTTTACATGAGTTAAAACTGAAACGATCTAGATCTAATTTTAAGAACTTTACTTTCAAAAGATAGTTTTTTTTACTTTGACGCATGAAAATACAAAATATAATCCATTCATTTCATTATTTAATAAAATTAACCTTCAAATTTATGTTTCAAAATGCATTTTTTTACATAAATTCGTTCCTTATATCTGCCATCTGCAAATGTAGTCCTGACGTACTTTATATCCCATTCATTGCGTGCTTCTTACATTAGACACTACTGAAAGGTCACGCATGCGCCGAACAGAAAACTTACAAGTCTAAAATTAGGTCGATTAGCTATTATTTAGCCCCACTCATAATATTTTTATATCCACGTATTCGCTTTACTTATAACATTATTATTTTGTTTAATTGTTCCTAATACACTATATCAGTGACTATAACAGTTATACGCAAATTAAGATCATCGTACTAGCAGTATATATTAATAATGTATTATAGCAAACTTTATTTTATGACTTAGACATATTTTAAAGATTCGCCAATGATTCAGTCAGAAGAGAGTTTGGCGGCTCATTTGGGTTTAGAGACTAATCGAACTATATTAAAAAATGACAACTATAATATAAATATATTTTGAAATAGCAAGCCCAATAAGTCTAATATAACTCAATAAACAACCTCACACATACATCATACCTTTGTGTGAATCGTAAAGAAGCACAAGAAAAAAGGCTTCATTTAAACTTTACACCTTGCATGAGATTAAAACTTTTCGCTACAGTCTACCTCCTCGCTCCAGTTACCAGAGACCTTCTTTCCATGTACAACAGGCACAAATATGTACCGCAGTATCAAATACAGGTATGTAATCAAATCGCGTAGGCCGGTCACTCAAATAACTCATGCTTTCTTTGGCAACAACGAAGTCGACGGGCCCAAAGAACAGATGCTTTTATCGGCACTGAAGCGTCAAGTTGAATACGTTACGTCGTGGGAAGAAGTCGGGAGATGTGGGGCGGGAGGGAGGTGAGGTTACAGGTGAAAGGTTATTTTGTCCCATAACATGGCTTCATTGTGGATATTGCTGAGGCTAATTAATAAGTAGACAAATTAGATAATAGTTACTCCAAAAACTGGGTGCAACTCAATTCATCCTTACCATCAGGTTCATTCACCTGAACAATACAAATGACACATGTCAAAGTTGTTGACTCGAGGCAACGATGTCAACAAGGTGACTTTGACATTGGCAGCATGACCTTCTCATCCAGGCTCTAGCTCCTCGACCATTCTCACGTGTTTTATTGCTCTGGACAACAGCCCAACTTAATCTGCATCTACATCTACATCTAGATATAACAAAACTACCAATTAAGCTGATTTTAATTAATAGCTAATTCAGAGGCGTCACTAAGGCAGGTGTCACCCGGTGCGATTAGCTAATGGTATTAGGCAGGCTGCAATAAATTCTAATAAACCAACATTTATCCTTGTTATAGCTGGCAGTTACTGTATTTTCGCGCATACCCCCCCCCCCCCCCCAAAAAAAAACAAAAAAAACTTGTATAACCAGTATAAGAGAACAACCCGAACAAATTACAAAATAAGTCAAAACAAAATCGTACAACCAGCACCTTTATATTTTCCGCTTGGCTGGCCGTCATGGGCGTAGCCAGAATTTGTTTCGGAGGGGGGGATTTTTTTTTTCTTCTTCCCCCCATATATATATGTATGTGTGTGTGTGTATATATAATTAATCTTTATTACATTCTGACCTTTCATTCTTTCGGAAGACGTTCATTGTAAACTAGAATAGGTTCTTCCTGGAGTGAGTGGAAAAACTGTAAACACTCCGTCCTTGCCAGCAAGGTGGTCTGGGGAGAGCTGTGAGCTCCCCAGAGGGGTTTGGGGCGGATTCCCTCCACCAGACACTATTTACGGTATTTAAAACAACAAAAATGCATATTCTGAGCTATCTACGGTGCATTATTTTGCTATTAAAAAAGTTTAGTTCAAAAACCTAATCTGATATTCTTATTTACTTAGTAGTTAGATCCTCCCTCGCTGTTCGGCGCATTGGGCAGCAAGCTGTCTCCACAAAGATCGTCACTGGCAATATATGAAGCCTCTTCCCACCTGGTGCCCACTGCTCTGAGGACCTCCATGAAAGTGTGGCGCCAAGTTGTACGAGGATGTCAGTGTTTCCGTTTTCCGCCTAATGACCTCCATGTCATCGCAAATCTTGGTATGCGTAAATCATTTTGTCAGAGAACATGTCTCGCAAAGCTCATGCGTCACTCTGTCACAACCTAACTAAACGGTCGCCTCCCAGTTTGGAATAGGATTGAGATTGAGACACGATCTCAATAACTGACTCCTGTAATCTATTTTAGCCATCTTTGTTGAGCCACATTTAGTCTTTTTTCAATTTCGGCAGATGACTTCCATGCTATTCACTGCACTTTATTAATGGAGCCCAGTGACTGTTAGAAATGGGTTACCTCTCTTGGCTACGCTTTTGGAATTTGGTGACTGTAGTTTACTTTATGTTTTATATCGAAATGGGAAGTTTTATCGTCAAAACCATCTCTTGGAGTGTTTTAAACTAAAAATTTCTGGAGTTGTTTTTTTTTTTTTTAAACAAACTTAAAACCCTTTAGCTACGCTCATAGAATTTAATGACAGTAGTTTGCCTTTAAGTTTAGAAAAAAAAAATATATTAAAACTTAAAACCTTTGGCCACATTACAAAATCTACGGGGCTCGCAAAGACCTTCCTTCAGGGAACAGAGCCCGGAAAAGAAGAAGAGGCAGACAGAAAAAGCGATGGGAGGACAAAATTAAAGAATGGACGGGCCTGCCATTGAGAGAGCTTCTAAACAAGGAAAAAAAAAGGGAGGAATGGAGAAAGACGGTCGACAAATCTTGCCTAGTGCCCCAACGATCCAACAGACTAAGGGATAGGTAAGGTAAGGGTAAGTTTGCCTTAGAATAATATTGAAGAGAGGGGGTTTTCAACCACAAAACTATCTGTAGGGGAATTTTAAACTCAAAACCATCTGGAGGGGGTTTAAAGCCTTAAGCAGGTGGGGGTTTAAACTCAAAACCCCCCTTGGCTACGCTTATAGATTTTTAAGTTTAGTTTTTTTTATATTGAAGAGGTGGTTTTTTGCTTCAAACCCCGCTGGAGGGGGTTTTAAACTCAAAACCCTCTGGATGGCGTTTTAACTTAAAGCCCTCTGTGTGGGTTTTTTAAACACAAAACCCCTCTAAGCTACGCTCATAGAATCTGGTGACTGATGTATGCTTTAGTCTTATATTGAAGCCGCGGTTTTATCGTAAAAAATTTCGAAGGGGCTTTTAAAATCAAAATCCCCTTTGGCTATACTCTTGAATTTTGGGATTTTCGTTTGCATTATTTTTTTGTTTTATATAAGAGGAGGGTTTAATCACAAAACCCACTGAAAGGGATTTGAAACTCAAAACCCCCAGTGGCTGCGCTGGGGCAAGTGATGGTTTAATATTAAAATCTCACCTAAAATAAACAAAATGCAAAGCAAAAAAAGTCACAAAATTCCCCCCCTCAGGGGAGGGGGAGTAACTCAAAACCCCAAGGACCCCACCCCCCCTGGATACGCCCATGCTGGCCGTAAACTATAGGTACATAAAGTACTTTCCTCGGTACTATTTGTTTACTTGAGGTTTATAAGGAAATGTTTTTAAACCTTCCCATTGTACATTCCACAACCAAACTATAGGAGGTCTACCCATGGGTATGCCCATAGTTTCCGATATACTATGTTTATGAGTAAAATTAATTGCGTAATACCCGCACCTTTGTATAACCCGCACAGCTACAATTGTTTTGTAAAAACTTGTATAACCCGCCGTTTATATGCGTAATGTCAAATCTTCAAAAATTATTTGTATAGGTGTTATTCGGTACAGCCCGCACTTCCATTCATTGCCGAGCGACGCCACTAGCAGGAGGCAACCAAGGTTAAGGTTTAAAGTTGAATGTGGCCAATAATACGAACAGAAAGGACGTAGTGACTTTAAGTGCATAACAAGAAAAGAAATAAAAATACTTTTTAGAAAAAAAAAAGATTATTTAAGTGTAATTATATCAGTCATGTAATTGTACGTATGACTCGCCTAGACAAAATACATCTGTGCGATTAGAAATATTTTTACCAATTGTTTTTTGTTAAGCTTTTAGCTTTCTCAACGCGCTATGATCCTATAAATTGTTTGGATCAGTTTTGAAAGGGGGAGGGATGAAGGGGGTATCTTGATGAATGTTTACATAATCGTTTTTTAAATGCATAAAAAATGATCACTCAGGGCTCAAGAGTCTTCAAGGGGACTAATTCAATTTATACCACCACATCTTTCAAGTACGATTTCTTTCCCTTATTCAAGATACCAAACAAAATAATTAATTAACTAATTTGGTTTTTTTTTATTGATTCTTTCGTTGTTAGGTAAAAGAAATACTTTTGCAAAATGTTAGTTTAATCTGAGAATTGGTGTGGGAGAAATAACGTGTACAAACGTTTTACCAGACAGACAGACAGACAGGGTGAGTTGATATAAGCTTTTTAAAAAACGTTACATTAGCCATCAAGAAATCACATAATTGATTATTGTGTTAGCTTTGATACATTATAAGTACATGTTGCCTGTTATTTTTTTTTTTTTTTAGAATTCCACTGGTAGACGCTGCTATTAGTTTTGTACGTCTGTCCGTCACGTTAAAATCTCAAAAAGTAAAAGCGCGCAATGAAAATCTAATCTCACCATTGCGCGTATCGTTCTAGAAGTGAATTATGCTACCCCCCCCCCCCCCCCCCCCAAAGAGTCCGGCATTAAAGTGTAAAATTGATTTTATTTCTCTCATTTTCTACAGCAATAACAAGTAGACAAAAAAAAAAACGATGTCCTTTATCCTCAGAGTTTGCTGGGACGGTTGTTGCGACCGCACCAGTCCCCTGCTCTTGCTATGCCGATGCGCATGGACATTAAAAAAAAAACAGACGGGAATAACAACGAAAATAAATAAAAATTCATACAAAAAAATTTACAAAGCTGATATTAGTGAAAAAAATGCATATTTAGATTTATATATTGTGAGATTTAGTTCCCCTTTATACATCAAACAAAATTAATTTCTGACCACTAATTAATTGATTTTTTTTTAATTGATTCACGCTTTGCTAGGGACAACGACTACTTCTGCCAAGTTGCTATAAGCTTAGTACAAACAAACTTAAAATGTGGTAGAAAGGCGTGTCAGTAGGTCAAAGGTCACTGATACTTTGACAGCCACGAAACGCAATAACTGCAAAATAAAATATAAAAAAAAACATTAGACTAAATTGAAAAGGAAGGAAATAATTTGTTCTTACAGCGTTTCTAAAAGTTTTTTTTCAAGCGTGACGCTCCCTAGAAAACGGCCTGTTGGTTGACTTTGACATTAACAGTTGTAATTGTAAGAAATGGCATAAATAGGACTCTTTGTTCAACTCAAACAACGCATCACTGCGTCTGTAATAGAGCTTGAAGCCTACCATCAGAGGAATACGTTCGACACTGAACGATTAACGACGATCGATTTGGGGATAGTAAATTACAAATATGTTACATAACAATGACAATAACTTATTGACTTTGAGTTTTAATTATAATAGAACAGTCTTACGACAATATTAACTACATCGTTAACTCTTTCTCCCCTAATTGACGATGCCAACGTTGATTTGACCCCATTAAACTAAATATGATTTTTTGGGGGATTTATAAACTATAATTTGTGCTGTGTAAAAAGAGCAAGCATTCTATTATAATTCGATACCAAATAAAACATTTTCTGATAAGAAACAAAAATGTTATTGAAGTTTATTAACAGAACAAAATAGTGAAATACAAATGAGCAAAATGATTAGTACATTCGTGAACGAGGAAAATAATTACGGAGAGAAAGAGTTAACAAACACAGCTAATATATATATATAATTCTCTTCATGGCTCAAGAGTTTGGACACCAAGTAAGCGAAAGATCACTCTTTTATTTCTACAAGTCGGACGGCCTAGAGTTACCCCACGTAATTTTAGAGGCGAAAAAAAAGAGAGGGCGGGGGAGAACAAGTAGTATTCACCCGCCACTAAATAGCAGGGCCGGACCTAACCATTGTGGGGCCCAATGAGAAACGGATTTCGCGGTGCCCAGTTTGAGTAGGAATACGGATAATAAGTGAAAATTAAGAGTTTGTATTAGAAAACAAACTCGTCTATGCATTTTATTCCTTCTTTACTACGCACAGAATTACTAAACTAGCCTTGCGTGTAGCGAAGTCATACAGTATATCATAAGAATTATGTTTCCTATATAGATCACGCTCAATATCAAGAATTATCAAATGTTTCAATCTATCTTTGAGAATTGTTGACCTCACGTAATTCTTCATTATTTTGAGGCGCAAGAAGCTTCTTTTATCAGATTCCACAATTACGTGATAATGCGGGTGTTTTTATCGCGTAGGATTGGCGTTTTTCCATATTGAACGACACCCCAAAATGAAAATTTGTGTATATATATTTCAGGAGATTTGTATGAGTTTTCAAAAGATTTTAATAATTTCCGGGGATTTCCAGGACTTTTTCGTATATTTTGCAATTTCATGAGATTTCCAGGAGCTCCTGGTAAATCGACTGGAGGCCGCTGGAAATCTGTTATAAGTTATAAAATGGTTTAATTTAATAATTTATGCACCTAAAATTAGCGCGGGCCCTATGAAAGTGCGTGTCCTATGAAAGTGCAGGGCCCACTGCGGTCGCATAGGTCGCAGTAGCCTAAGGCATGCAAAATAGCGGCGTATGCTACGCCGACGGTCGACTATATAATATATACATTAATTAACGAGTGATTAGCTCCAACTGTTTATTTAAAGAAATGTTTAGCGGATAGACAAAGCTCACTGATCAGTATAACATACTCAAATTTAACCCATTGACTGTCCATTAAGCATGGATCGCAGATTAAAAAAAAACAACAAGTTTCTCGTGGAAGGAAGAGTTCATTTATTTTGTGGCGTAGAAACCATGGCTTTAAAGGGTTCATTCGCTCGGGCCTAAGACCAACATGGGATTTTTTTACTGTAAGAATTGAAAAGTTAAAATTCTTACATTCTTTTACTTAAACCAAACCATTGTATATTTATTTCCTTTTAAATTATATTTCTGATATATCTCTTAAAAGAGAAAATACCAAATCGATGTAGATCTTAGTATTGCAAATCTATTCAAGGAAAGTAACTCTAAAATTGTTAGAAGAAGTGTTTCATTAAATTCTAACGTATTAGACTTTTTAGAATTTCTTTGTAATAATAATAATAATAATAATAATAATAATAATAATAATAATAATAATAATAATTAGAACAAAAAATGCGAGAACTATATCCTAAAAATCAATATTTTTGACAAATGCAGAAAATGTGGAAATGTGGGTGAGTGAGTCAATTATTCACATAAAAGCAGGATGTTCAGCCCTATCACAATCTGCGCACTCACGTCGCCATAATGAAGTCGCAAAGTTAATACACTTGGCTTTGACAAATAATTTGATCGGTAAGGATACTCCACCTTATTATAAATACTCGCCACAAGAGGTTCTCAAGTCTACTGATCATCAGCTGTACTGGGATAGGCCTATTTTGACTGACAAAACTTTAGATTTCAATCGCCCCGATATGCTGTTCATTGATACTGCTGCAGACCTGCCACAACGCCAATAATTTTCTAAGTGTACACTGATAAAGGGACTACAATGAATTTTGTTTCTCTTTAGCGAAACTCGAACCTGGCAGCGCCAGAGAATAATTACTCGTTCGTTTGTAACATAATAATAAAAATAATAATAATTATAATAATAATAATGAAAAATTTTTCAACAATGGGAAAATTCTCGATGAGACAAATTATTTTTGTACTTGTTAAATTGTAAACGCTTGCTTTAATATTACGGTGTCTACTTACTAGTTAAGAAACACGAATTTATATAATGAGACGATAATTAATTCAATACTTTTTGTTAGTAACACGGCGGGGGAAAAAATCATTTTTAGCCTCTAAGAAAAAAAAAGGCGTTACATGGCAAAGAATTGTTTTTTTTTTACATTCCTTTGGTGTCAGATTTATAATCCAAGTTGGAGTGGCTCATTGTGCTTTATTTGTACTGGGGACTATTTAACAAAAAAGAAAAATAAATAAAAATACTCAAAGATACTATATTTTATCTTTTCAGTCTGCGGTGATTCTAACAGAACTCCATGACCTCTCGGTGTCAACTGGTGGAGATAAGTTGTCCCTGGACTTCTTTGAGGAAAAAATTATGGCCAAACCAGACATACTGGAATGCATAATTAATCTTAGATTATATCTAGTCCTCTAAGTTCGTGATGAGCTCACTACAATGCTGGGTTCTGTCTCAATCTTGGGTTGACGACAAGTTAACATCTGGAAACCGGTACCGGTCTGTCAACTTGTGGAGATTTCTCTACTACTGATTTGGGAAAGCGGTCATAGTAATAGAGCTCAGCCTGTATACAATGGCGTGGGTGTTATGACTGAGTGATGTATGAAGTCTTCACAAGTGTGCTTCACAAATTTCTTCTAGAAATTTATGTAAGACATTCAGTCAGGGTCAAAGGCGATGTAGGAAGTCTTCACAAATGTGCTTCACAAATTTTTAGCTTCTAGAAATGTATGTAAAACATTTAGTCAGGGTCAAGGGCGACGTGGGAAGTCTTCAGGACCTTGTTCTTGTTGTCGTTAGCCACTTAGAACAATTTCTACTTCTGACCAGCAAAACACATTCAGAATATCGGAAGATTCAGCATGAGAGTCAGACTCCTAGCAATTTATTGAATGACTCATGACACTAACTTAATAAATGACCCGAAGTTTGATGACCTTGATCTAGTTGACCCCATAAGGAACATCCGCACTTTGTATGTCGTCTGCTACGTGTTGTTTCCTTTCAAATGTTCTCTCAAAATCAGCCTAACTCACTTTGGTCCAGCCACACTCAACTTACACGGGTCGACGGGTACCCTGCTACGCCACTCCCTAGCATATGCAATGATTTCAGTGATGATGTTAATTTTAAAAAAAGAACTCAACCAATCATAGGCGTCACCAGGTGTGAATTACAAAATAATGTGAATTACTAATAATGCATCCCCACCCCCGATTATTTCTTGGATAAACTCCTGTCATCGGTTATTATAATTTGCTTTCATTGATTGGTACACAGATATAAACCTGTACTTCGGTGTTTTGTTTTTGTTTTTAAAATATGTTTTGTCACTTTTGTATGACTCACTTTTGGAGCAAACCCAATGCGTTTCTGCGGTTCTCGCATTTTTCACTGCTCCTTATCCTCCCCCGCCCCCCCCCCCCCGCACACATGCCCACCAAGGGCACATGTCTTTGATTTGAATAAAAACTAATTAGTATCAAACATCCACTACGTAAGGAGGCGCGGTGGCTGAGCGGTAAAGCGCTTGACTTCCTAACTAGGGTCCGGGGTTCGAATCCTAGTGAAGACTTGAATTTTTTTATTTTGGCAACTTCAGGCGCCTCTGAGTCCACCAAGCTCTAATGGGTACCTGACATCAGTTGGGGAAAAGTAAAGGCAGTTGGCCGTTGTGCTGGCCACATGACACCCTCGTTAACAGTTGGCCACAGAATCAGATGACCTTTACATCATCTGCCCTATAGACCACGGGGTCTGAAAGGGGAACTTTACTTTTTTATCCACAACATAAAATACAAGAGGAAGAAAGACAAATATATCTTTGAGACAAAGTAACTTATAGACGTATACACAGGGCTTTCTGAGCGGGCCTATATAGGAGTGTTTTCTTGCAATCAGAGCGCACTATTCGCCTGGTAAAAAAAACAACAAAAAACAACCTCAGATATAGGAAATTCTAATAAATAAGGAGGCAGTACTGGTTGATGTTATTATGAGAGGGAGATTGAAGATAATTTAGTTTGGCAACATAACAGTCCACCCAGATAGCTACATCAATATTGTTGCAACCGCCTCTTGAAAACATACTTTTTAGAGTTTTTTTTAGAAGATATCATGGCAATGTCTTCGATTCTGCAGGTCAAGGATGAGGGCATTGTTTCACATGGCGAGGAAAATATAGCTGCAACCTGCATATTGGAACATTTGAAGATTGCTCTGATTATTGGATCCATTTATCCATCCATCACAATGGCGCTACAGCCAATGGAGGGTTCTGGGCTGCTTCAACACATCCCTCTATTCAGATCTCTCCTGGGCCTTTCGTCTCCACGCCCTAACGCCAAGCTGTTGTAGATCTGCCTCTATACATCATCAATCCATCGCATTCGGGGTCTGCCTTTGGATCGCCTGCCTTTTTGTTTTTGCCTGTCCTTTTACAAGCCTAAGTCGTTTTCCATTGAGATCTGTCCTCGTTTTCCTGTATGTAGAAGCTTTAATAACATAATTTTTTTTTATATTACAGGGTTGTTAGCCCCTAGAACAACCATCTATGGGGGGGGGGGGGGCTATTTTTATAATTGTATATCTTGCAGAGTAATTTTAATTAAACACCTCCTATTATTTTTTTTAATAAGTGACTTTTCAATTATTAGTCTTTTTTTTTTTGAATAGTTAAAAGGTTTTACATTGTCAGCAGTAGAGAGAGTATATTACATAGTCTCATGTCAGATAATATCATGCTTCAGTAGGATTATCAATTATTAAGACATAGTTGTAGATATAGGAGCATTAGTGAGTGGTTAAAACAAGATAAGTTTCTCGTGTTCATTACAAAGAGCGAACATTTAAAATTATTCATGGTTAATAAGCAGTTGTTTTGTTTTTTTAGATTCAAAATCTGGCTATACCACTAATACAGAAATACTTGCACATTAGAATAAATGTAGCAATTTATTTTGGGAAATAAAAAGGTACACATAAATCTTTATAAAAATTTACAAAATTGAAATTTTACTTTCTCAATATAGCCTCCCTTGTTTTTACTATTAATGGTAAAAAGTTTTTAAAAATGTGTTGTTGTTTGCACGGATTATATATTAGGGTGGAGTAAAAACTTGAAAAAATGTTTGTTTTTTATTTGTTTGACTTTGGATAGTTATTGAAACTTGCTATGTGGTACAATCAACTACTCTGTAAAAAAAAATTAATTTAAGTAAGGTGTTGAGGTTCCACAACAAACTGCAAAATTTAACCATTTATAAGCATTTGCTATCCGTATTCTTTTTATTGTGGTTCGCATTTTATACGCATTCACGTGCGTTTTTCCTGTTTAGAGTAAACAAACAGCGTTTATTGCAAAACTTTTTATTTATATATAATAATAATTCATATATAATAATAAATATAAATATAATAATTAGCCAATTACAAGAGGTAATATTATAACATGTTATGCCAAGTCATTGATAGCACTTAATAATATTTTCCTCACCTTTCAATAACAAAATACTTGACACCCCCTACCTACAGCCTTCACCATTTATTTTTAAACTTTTCTGGTTTTTCATTTAGAGTTGCCAACGCCATGGCTGTAACCAGAAAAAAAGTGTCTTGCGTCATTTTTGATGCTCCCTCTGAAATGCCCGACAATCAACTAGCTACCTATGCAGATGTTATGAAGTTTTACAATCTGACAAAGCAGAGACTTAAATATGAATTGAAAAATAAAGATCCTCCACATCACAATGTGGCAGAAATAGTGATAACAAAAGTAGAACAAATATGGGACAAAGCTTCCATACCACATGTAAGCCACCGCCGTGTCCAAGAAATGTTGAACAAGTACCACAAGATGTTCATGAATTTGCTGAAGCCATATAAGTCTAGAAAAGACTCAGGACCATACCAAGAGAAAATATCTCAGTTTAAAGATGAATCCAAAAAACTCTTTGACATTTGCTCCTGCAAGTGTTCTTTCATATCTCAGTGCCAGTGTGAAAAGTCAAGAAAGATACCCGCAATTGAACGTGATTTTCTAGAAGATCAGTGGGTCCCGAGGTATGATCATTGCTAAAGTTGATGAGGCCGAATCCATCAAATTGCAAAAGCGATATATTCGTAAAGAGTTGACGCAGAGGCAGAATTGTCGCAAATCTGACATTGATGGCATCTGTGAAAAACAGTAAGATGTTTGTGAGGAGATTTCTTCTACGGAAGAGAAAACTGATGCTAGCGATGACGAATCTGATAACGATTGTAGGCCGGATCCTAATAAACAACTTAGAAAGTTTAATGACAAGCAGATGAGAGTTAAGTTACCATCGTTGGCGTTAGCATGTGATCGATACGGTGTATCCGACAGGGCCGCAGCAGGAATCGCCAGTGCTGTTCTTCAAGATGTCGGAATAATCCACGAAAGGGATGTTTCTAAAGTGATTGACAGAAGTAAAGTGCGACGAGAGCGTTGTAAAAAACGTGGAACATTATGTGCCAGTGTCAGTAACACAATCACTGGGCTATATTTTGACGGAAGAAAAGACAGTACAATGACCCTAATTAAAGAATGTGATGGGAAATTTCATCGAAAACTAATAACTGAAGAACACATATCGATTATATCCGAACCAGGATCCATCTATTTTGGCCACATTACACCAACTGCAGGGTCAAGCAAAGTTATCGCGGCTGAGTTAATTGCATATTTGAGTAAAAAGAATGTTGACTTGGGTGGTATAAAAGCTGTAGGTTGTGACGGAACCGTTGCTAATACAGGCAATCGAGGAGGTATCATTCGATTACTTGAAGTGGCGTTGGACAAACCGCTGCAATGGTTCGTATGTCAGCTGCATGCTAACGAATTACCGTTAAGGCATTTGTTTGAACATCTAGATGGACCTACCAATGGTCCAAAAGGATTTTCTAGTCCAATCGGAAAATCACTGGTAGATTGTGAGAAGCTTTCCGTTGTCAAATACACACCCATAAACTGTGTTCTACCGTCAGGTTTAAATTCTGACAATTTAAGTACAGATCAAAAATATCTGTTCGACTTGTGCACCGCTGTCAGTGTTGGTGTTTGTCCTGTAGGCCTTTCACTTCGCAATCCTGGTCTTATCAACCATTCAAGGTGGTTAACAACGGCTAATCGAATACTACGCCTGTATATAGCCACAAGATGCCCATCAGATGAACTGAAGACAATGGTTACCTTCATCGTAACAGTTTATGCACCAGCATGGTTTGAAATAAAAAATACTGCTTCATGTAAAGATGGCGCTCGACATGTCCATAATACAATACTGAAATCACGCTACCTCACAGACGAGCTGAAGAAAGTTGTTGATCCAGTAATTCAACGCAACGCATTTTTTACTCATCCAGAAGCCTCTTGCTTGCGATGCTTACCGACGAAAAATCAGAAATACGCGAGTTGGCTCTGAGACGTATAATGAAATCCAGGAAGCAGAAACGCACGAGTTCAGTCAGATCTTTCTGTGTGCCATTAATCAATTTTGAAGCTACTAGTTACATAGACATGATCGATTGGCAGAAAACTCCAATCGCAGAGCCTCCGATCGTAATGGACATTGATGACGACACTTTTTTAACCATGATCCGAGAAGAAGATACACCAAGACTGGATTTCGCCCGCTATCCTTGTCACACTCAGTCGGTAGAGAGGCATATTAAGCTAGTTACCGAAGCTTCCCAAGTGGTGGGCGGTCCAGAAAAACGCGACGGATTCATAAGAGCACGTTTGGAATCGAAATCGAAAATGCCGAAACTGGACACTAAAGCACAACATCATTTGTAGCTATAAAAACATGTTTGATTATAGTTTTCATGTGTTTTCCTTCAAATATTTAGTTCTATTTACTTGTAACTGTTGTATAGACTGTTTAAAATGTAAACTGCTACACGAATATGTTGTCATATATAAACTTGGATTTTCAAAGCATATTGTTTTTTACTTGAATTATGCCTATACTTCAGGTCAATTGTGGAACCTCAAGATATGCTTTAAATTGTTTGATTGTTTGCCACGTTACTAATTGCATATTTCAGCAAATTTTTATACATATCCAACCAAGATATTCACTCCATCCTATTATATATGTACTGTAAACAAGAGAACGATTCGCTTTTGGAAGATAAAAAGTTTCCGTTGTGCTGGAACTTGGTAAGCTTCAAAATATGCATTCAAATTTTCAATCCTTCCTAATTTTTTAGATGTAAAGTTGACAAAGCATAATGCAGGTTTTACCAGGCCACTAAAAAAAATATGATACATTTTATAACACAACATTTGCCTACCTATTTGGATACAATTTATTTTGCCATCCAGAGCGTTAGGACTTAGTTTTTCATTTGTGTGCCTCTACAATATGGCTGGTGAGGCTTTTCTAAGCCCAAAATGTTTCGACTTACTACTGGGCATGTTATGATATCTGAAGCCTGTGTTGAATACCGTGACCTCTTATGTCTGTTGTCTTCTGCCAAGGCTATTTTCGCGGTTCCATGATTTATTAGCTCTAGTCTCTTCAGTGGAAGAATCTAGTTTAGAAGCTCTCTATGCAGGGGCGGACTGAGTGTCAAAATAGGCCCGAAAATTTCTTTAAAATCCGGCACACAAATGTTCTATCATGTGATGGGTATCATAGGTGGAGGCTATCTGTCCTCAAAATCATTATTAAGTTTGATAATGTATCGATATGCATGCATACAGTGAACTCAATATCTTTATAAGCAATATAGGTCTTTTTAAATCAGCAATTATGTACGCCCTAAAAAGATGAAGCCTAATAGTAACACTGTCTACATTCTACATTTTATTTTCGGAAAATGTGTTCGATTAAAATAGTATTACACTAAAATGTCTGTGAAAGATTTGTTTAAACACGACGCTCGGAGGGCCTTTCATACAAATAATAATAACATAATAAGAATATTATAAAACCTTTAACACCGGGCATTTGCATAGATGCCCATATAGCCAGTCCGCCCCTGTCTCTATGACGGTTTGACATTAAACCTTTTTCTTTGTCCGCTTTGATCTCTCTTTTCCTTTTGTTAGCTGACCATAAAGTGACCTTTTGTGGCATGCTGGAGTCATTCTGCAGACGTGGCTCCTGATAAAAAAAGGCACTCCGTGCCGGAGCTAACATTAGCCGATTTATTGGAGTTGTGGGTTTGATTCAGTGGACCCCTCGTACTGCGGCGTGAGGGGCACTCAGGCAGTTGACGTCTTTGCAAGAAAAGAGTGCGTTTGCCACAACCAATCTTGAACCATCAAACACGTTTCTACGGGTCACGGGCCACGGGCCACGGCACAAATCCGAGAGTACATAAATGATAGGTGTCATACCTTCGGAGGAAATAACGACTCGAGGTCGTCAATCCGAGAGACCCCTAGTTTACGTGTAGTGATACCTCATCCACACATATTTGAACAGTCTGCTATAGAATGCACTGACCATGGCTATTCTCAATTCTATTCTTCTTCCTCGTTCTCATTGTTATGTTGGAGTGTTCAGATGACTAGACCAATATTTGAGATGAACTGCGCAGTAGTTTCCAAATCAGGGAGCTCTCCATAGAGTTTTCTTTCTACTAGGGCGTTTTGAAGTCAGTGTCTTGTACGGGCCTATCGGTAAAGAGAGCAGTTTTAAAGGACATGGTCGGCATTCTCTGATAACACTCCATATGGGCAGATTTCACTGGTTACAATTTTGAGCTTCCGGTAAATATGTTGTCGCATTCTGTTAATTAGATTAGACCAGGGGTGGGCAACCTTTTTCTACAGAGGGCCGCATTTGAAAAAATTGGAGATTGGAGGGCCGCATAAATATAGATTTTATTTTTGCACTCACACTTCCCCCCCCCCCCCCCCCCCAATTTGGGAATTACAACAAGAGTTAGCAATTTCTTGAACTAATTTTACGAATCATTTTTTTTTTTTTTCCTATTGTCTGTTTACATCCTAACATACTATGGCATTTCGCCACATCACAAATGTTCAGTAGTACTTATTATGAAGTATATAACTGTTTACTCTTGTGCATAATGTTCCAGAAACGTCGAACTAGCTTACTAGTTATTGTTTTTCTTGTGACTTCTGTCTTATACAGTCAGCATCGACCTGTTCTAACACTTGATAATTTTCAAAAGCTTTATGAATGTGGTTGCAAATAATGTTAACGTTTTTAAAGTGTAGATATACAGCTTTTGGCCCCCATGAAGCTCCCTCGAAGGAATTGGCTGGATATTCTCTTTTAGGTCATAATTTGCTATGAGTTTGTCATCTGGAGCTGCATCGGCTTCTGCATTGAATGGTGAGCTGAGGGTATTGAAAACTGGTTCCAAGTTCTTGACGTCTTAAGATTTGCTTTTAAATTCCACGATCCTTTCACTAGAGATAGTTTCGCCTTTCAGCTAATGAAAATAACAAAACCTTTTTTCACTTACTAGCCTCAAGAAATGGAATAGCTTTGTTTGAAAGGATTTAACATGCACAAATATTTCATGCGCAAGCAATACATTTCAGTGTTCCCAATGATAAACATGAAATCTGTCTTCCACTCTTCATTAGAAATATTAGTAACAAGGTCACAGTCAATGTCCCTCAAGAAACCAAACAAGTTCTTCCTTAAGATCCCATATTCTTCTTATGTTAGGCTAGCGGATATTACTGTTACCGAACATCGGAATGTTTTGTTTCCGAACCTTCAAGTATTCGGAACTGCCAGTCAGGGCCGGCCTTGGAGAATTTGGGGCCCTAGGCAAGGTGAATTTGGTGGCCCCAAACAAAATAGAAAAATAAACACCGAAGAAAAACTAAAATGATTCAATTTAGTAAAAACCTGGTTTACTTCAACAATATCATGGAGGACAAATTTCGCTATTTCTTCTCTAAAGTAATGGAATATGCACTCTGTGCGAGGACCCCAACAATCATGGGCCAGGGGCAGATGCATGGTTTGCTTATGCCTAAGGTGGCCTTATGTAAAACATATGTATATTTATTATCGTAAGGTTTCGAAATGTGTAAATTTTTATGCAGCTTTATGTACTTTTTCATGTTATGAGATAATGGTTGGGATATTGTTATTTACTTTAATCAAAAGCCAGTTTTTCTCAGTCAAGCACGGACTGCATCAGCTATTACCCTTAACATCTTGTATAAGCAAACCCAACACTTTCAACACAGTTCTTCATAGCATTGAATAAAAACTGTTGTTAGTCTCTTTTGACTGAATGTTTTGAAATATTGCTTTTAGAATAATCTTCGTTTACTTTAAACTTTTTAGAATAACGTTTAGAGACAATGTTTTTTTCGCCTCTTCACTGTAAGTGATAAGAACTAAAAGTTTCAATAATTGCTATTGATATTTACAATTATTTATTTGTAATATATTTGCATTTTTATATGTGTAATGTGTGGGCACACCAGATTTCTTTAGGTGTCCACGGGCCGCAAAAAACACTTCGGCGGGGCGCATGTGGCCCGCGGGTCCGTAATTTGCTCACCCCTGGATTAGACGTTGATCTTGTTGGGAAAGCTTATAATAAGCATAAACTTTCTTGTGATTTGGATGAGAGCTTGCCCTTTTCTCATTTATTTTATTTATAATTAGTTTCTTCATTTCTTCTGGATAGACTGCAGAGTTTGTGAGTTAGTTCTCCCACTCTTGGCGAGTGTGTTAGCTTTCTCATTTCCTTCTATTTGTATATGAGCTAGTATCCATTGAATAACAGTTTTTTGCTGTTGTTGTTGAGCTTTGTAAGGGCTGTCCTGAGACTTTTTATATAAAAAGAATCCACGAGTTTTGCAAGCTTCGGAGGGTTGTTTTCGCATCGGTTACAAAGACAATCTGACTGTGTGGGGAACTTGGATGATTTGCTAGCATGGTAGGAGCTGGTGCTATTGCTTCCCTTTCTGCTCTGTGGCTGCCAGAGAGCTCTCCAGTTTCAATGGATTTTTCTAGTTTTCCTCCATCTGGCCATTCCATGGGTATTCCAGCTCCTCTATTTATGGTGGCTTTATGGGATGAGCCATCCGTGTAAACTCTAGGATAATGAGTTTGTAGAAAACAGTTCATTATTTCCTTGAGCTCTGTTGGAATGTAGTCAGATTTTTTTGGTTATATTTTCAATATGGTCTCAATAGTAGGAAGAGAGCTTTCGTCCCAGGGTGGGGATTCATTATGATGTATCGTGGATTCCAGAGTTATTTTTTCAAGTTGGTGTTTCTTTTTTAGGATTTAGAGATTCCTGCTCAATTCTATTAAATACCAATAGTTACTTCAACGGTGTACTGCCAAGAAAGGTAAATCCACTCACTTGTAATATTTCCTGCCTAGTTATTATTGTGTCTGGGACCGATATTGTAACTTTAACTGTAAAGTCAGTTTAGCAGTATAGAAGAAGCATGCGGTTCAATTTCCTCCACCACTAAGAGAGTAAAGGCGCCAAGAGCTACCCAAACAGAATTCTTCAGGTCTCCAGACATCATCAAGCCAGGTCGATGTTAAAAAAACAACGATCGGACGTCAAACAAGCTACCAAATAGCATCTAAAATTAGAATTGCCAGATATTCCACAAACGGCAGATATTTATTATTAGATTTTCTTATCAAACAATCGAATTCAGCCTTTATATTACATTAAACGAGTAGGCCCTTGTAGAGTTTGTACAGGGCACCTCTTATAAGGGAACACTATGAAGACTTAAACAATTTAATACGTGCCATAGTATTATCTATGCGGCCCTTATCTTATAAAATACAGAAGTGACTTCAAAAAAGAAGATGATGACTGTGGTCCTACAGGCCGATTTGGGTACCGGCCAATCGGGCATTTTCCCTGAATGCCCATATAGGCAGTCCGACCGTGTCGTATTAATTTAAGGCTGCTCATGCGAAATCAAGTGCAATCTGCTAGTAAATGCACTTCAAAATCTGGAAACAATTTTTCAAGAGTTTTTTCTTTGGATAGTCAACGCATAGCCGCGACAGTGTAGCTAAGCGAGAAATAGACTCTCTAAGACCTACGCCTTTTTATAAAGTAATAACCAAAGAAAAATATCGCACCGTCTGAGAGCAGTTTTTGTGGATTAACTAATACGAATTAACTTTGTTTATCCATTGAATTTGAACCTGTAATTTCAGCTTTCTTCGTCCTCTTTTTTGTCGTCCTCCTTTGTAAGGCTTTGTCCTCCTTTCGAGGGTGCAGGTGGCTGGTTACCCTGCTTAAGAATAACTAAATCTAAACTAACACAGTTTCAAATGAAAATTACAAAGCCTAAACCTAAAAAAATAGTTTTAAGCTTCTAAAAGAAACGGGAGGTAATAATTTAGTAGTCTACCATATGTACGATATTACTCCTTTCTCGTTTAAATCGTAAAAGATTGTTCGTTATTTGGTGTCTTTCCATCCAAACATACATAAGTTTATAAATTTAATTAATCAAAATATCTGGATGTTCATTCACTTTATAGGATCCTACAACTAACATTATTTCGCTGGTTCTGATTGAAAAAAAGGGAAGTAATTATTATCATTTTCTAAAATATATATGAATTAAGGAAATTCTAGAGTTTTTTCCCTTAGAACTTGCTACTTCACCACTAATGGCTCATTAGCGTGGCAATGTGCGTTTCGGTAAATATGAGAAAAGTGTATTTGTAATAAACCAATGTTAAAACAAAGTCATTAAATCTAACGATTGGAACATACAGATGATTTTATACATCACAGCACCCATATTTTCCAATATATGATCTCCCAGAAGTCTCGATGTGACTATGGATTCAAAAAG
Organism: Biomphalaria pfeifferi; assembly: GCA_030265305.1. Taxonomy (NCBI): domain Eukaryota; kingdom Metazoa; phylum Mollusca; class Gastropoda; family Planorbidae; genus Biomphalaria; species Biomphalaria pfeifferi. The sequence continues at coordinate 717,649 of JASAOG010000236.1, forward strand.
AAGAAAGCCTGGCATTAGCTGTGGTCGGAACAATGTCACCCGCACAGCAGTTCTCACTTCTTCAGGTAGCCGACGAGTCTACGTGACGGCAAAAGCCAATACAGTTGGCAATCAGCAGTGTCACAATTCGTAAAGCGAGCTGCCTATGGATCGAAGGCTCCTTAATTTTTACTTAGAATTGATTCCGGAAGCTGTCCACATGTTTGGGTATAGCTGCAAGGCAGCAGAAGTTTTCCTTCTTCCGTAGCCATGGTTAACAAGCCTTTCCTGCCCGAAGCTTACTGGTTTAGGTGAGGCTGTTGATGAAGGGAAGTGGTAATGGATATAAGCACTCCACCTATACAATGGTTTCAATGACATGCGTCTCAATGACAACCAGTCCAGATCCTAGCTTTCACGTGTACCTCCAATTCTGGGTCAGGTGAAACTGAAAGGATAATAAGCAAAGTGAAATAACTGGCGCCTAAACCAGAAAGAGCCCAAATTCGTTTTATTAAACTTCATTAAGGTTACACAAATAGCATTGGTCTGTATTTTACAGAGAACCACTCAGTACATTGTAATACAATAATATTACTGGATTATCTATGGTTTTCTATAGAACACAAGGTCTGAAAGGGGAACTTAACTTTTTACTAGATATGGTTTTCTTTATTTTTTACTATAACACTCATCAGCTCAGGGGGGCAGTTAGGAATTTGCCTTCATTTGGGAGTCCGGGGGACTTAGCCTCTTTTGGGGCCCTTACATTTTGCGTAATATTTAATATTTAATGTAAAAAGCAATCATTTCCCCCCCCCCCCCCCCCACCGTAGTGGGGGTCAGAGAGATTTTAAAAAACTCCTTTCCCCTTTCCCACCCTAGCTACACCACTGCATCAACTACACACCCGACTGTTCGATGTTCGATTGTAGCCTTCAAATCAAATGTTCATATGACGCCATCTTGGTTTGAAGCACAGCTAAGTCAAGGGATATTACTCACTTGGACTAAGGAGCATAACTCGTATCTTGCATAATCGACGGTTGGCGTCTGCTACTAAGTGAAAAGTCCATTTTACTTTGTGATAACATACAAACAATAAATATAAATTTAAAAAAATGGATGCCCTCTAAGCAGACGATATCATAAATGTGGGCCAACACAAACTACGATACCAACATCTGAGATTCGAAGAAAGGCGAACATCAAAGACAGAAGCAGACGGCAATGTATCGACTTGAAATGAGAGTCTCTGACATCGTTAAAACGGTTAAATTGGTACGTCACAACTGGGTCCTCAGATCTGCTTGAAATGCTACACATTGCTGATATATCTTTTGAATGTTCCAAACGGCTCGTTTCATTATTAAGGTTCTCGTATCTATCAAGTTGACATTTTGCCAAGTGTTTTCTTCTACCTAGCAAAACAAGAAAATAAAATAGTGTTGATTTAGTCCACTTTTTGTACTCTGAGTAGAGAATTATGTCGTAGCTAAAGTTTGAAACTAAAAAATGATAATTATATAACCTTCCATTTTATAATCAATTCGCTGACACAGTGGTTAGTGTGTTGGCCTGAGAAGGTTGGCTCCCTCGAGCTCGAATTTAAGTCTTACAATTTTTTTTAAATAAAATGCCTTTAGGAAGCGATAACGATCAAGGTAGCTTTCCTCTAGATACGTCCCTTATTTCTCCCTACCCCTTTCCAACTAGCCCAAATAAGGGATAGGATCATAGAGTATTGAGAAAGCTAAAAGCATGAAATTGCGCTAAACAAAACAAATTGGTAAAAATATTTCTAATCTCACAGATTTATTATTGTTAATCTAGATCAATTACAAATTTAATTACATGACTGTCTCACACCCCAAACGAACGAAGTCCTTGAACTTGGGATTCTTTTAAATGTAACTGTCTTCAGCTTCTATGGAAGCCCGAAAATTCCGAGAAACATAATGCAAATGTTTTTTGTTGGTAAGTTTACCAGTGGACAGATCAGCACATAAATGTATTTATGTCCATAATGTACACTTAAAGCTGGGCTAATCAACGCAGACAATGTTCCTTAGTCATCATTCTGTTGTGTAGAAGTCGTGTGCTGTATACGGGCTGAAAGATCCAAAGGAGCTTAATTAAAATGTGAGCCTTCTTTCTATATCATTAGTAGAGAAACCTCTGACATAACGCACATGGTTCTAGATTATCATACCAACATTGAGGCTAAACAGCAGTGTAGTGAGCACATGAGGAATTTAATGGACTAGATATAGATCTGTTTGTGATTACGTGTGTGTCAGGTCTGGAGATAATTTTTCCCCCAATGAAACTTCGTAATAAGGGGAGATCTTAGAGTAATCCGTGTTCTAATATGGTAGGGTAGGCAGTGCTGAACAACTAAAAAAAAAACAGCGCATATTTTTTCCTTGTCACAAGTGCAAAAGAGTCCCACAGCTCAGCAGCAAAAGCTGATTAGAAGAAGTAGTTTTGTTACACAGGGTAAAGAAAGCAAGGTTTCATTGGTATTAAAGCAAATAGTTTTAGTGTTTTTTTTCAAGTATCACGCTGTTTGTTTGTTTGCTTTTAAATAACAAAATAATGGACTACAGGAGGCCAAAAACCAGACTTTGTAAAGCTTGAAAGTGAATTATAGGACTGTCTACTAGTAAATGTGGAAGGGGGGTATGTTCCTACTAATCAATTCTTTATCCTTGAAAAATAATCTTAAAAAAATCGGCCTTGTAATATACTCTATATTTAGTCAATAGCTACTGCATTTGTTTATGACTTAATAACTGACTTTTAAAAATAAATATAAAAAAATGGGTCTGTCAGCGACAACGTAACAGCCACGTGACCTGTCATAATATAAATTATTTAGAACAATAGGGTTCACTTATGGAAGCACCATGGCATCACTTATGGCCAGGCATGCGCAGAACGTGATCTCGACGGCCTCACTCATGCTACAACATAGTGTCCGTTCATTCAATAGTTCTCGGTTGTAAAGAGACCTACTTATATCGGGCTAGGGTACTTTGCAGCGCCGTAAATCTTCCGACTACCTGGTCGACCAAGTTATGGCATGGGAACGTGTTCTACTGCGATTACCGCTTTTTTTTTTAAAGAGCCGCTTTTGCATGAGTCGTTTTGAGAGTCCCTGGTGGATCCCACGTGGAGAGAATTTTACAAGGCCTAAGGCCGATTATCAATATGAATCTTTTTGAGAATCCCTGGTGGATCCCACGTTTAGAGAATTTCACTAGGCCTAAGGCTGATTTTCATCGAGATAAGGGAGAAATTTTTGCTTCGATCAGCTGAAAAAAAAGGATAGATTTTATTAAAAATGCCAAAATTTAGCTGAATGCTCAAAATGTGCTAAATTTACTTATGTTATATTTATAAATAATCTATTTAAAAATACTCTTTAAATGGATTTCATTTTAATAACACTAGTGGTTACAACAAACTATAATTTCTAGAAAAGTCACCCATTATAAAACAGGATTGGGAAATTGTTTTTTTTTTCATGGCGGGAGGGGTGGGGAAAGAGAAGGGGAAGCTGAGCGTCTGCACTTTTTTTTAAATTAATTTTTCCTCTTCTTTCACCAGCGTAGTTTGTTCTGAGCATACTGGTCTATATTAAAGAGTGTGTGTGTATTGACGATTCAAATCAATTTTTCTTTTAAAAAAATAATAAATCCAACATCAAACTCAAAATTCTCATACTTATTTTATTTTGAGCAAAACAATTGTAAAAAAAAACAAAAAAAACACCTACCTACAGAGTTAGACTTCTTGGTTGTACCCAGTTTTGTTTTGTTTTATTTTACATCTTGTTTATAAGTCTACTTAATCTCATCCTAAGCATCACAGAAATAAACAATTAGCCATAAATAACTCAGACGCTCAAAGAAGGTCAATATTTACAGACACTTTATGAAGAATGGCCTATCAAAACAGAGTAAAGTAATACACATTTTATGCAAAGGGCTGTCATAAAAATGTTTTGGTTCAAAGTTTGTTTTTTTTTTTGTTACTAAGGGATTCATGACTATTTGTCAACCTTAGGTTTTCATTCTTCACCTCACTTGATAGGATATAGTGTGCAGTGGTGCTCAATAGTTTACAGCCAGGAAACAAAAAGTTTCAACACCGAAAAACCCTGTCCAATGGAAATTATCTTCTGAAGCGTCAGTGTGTACTCCTGGCAGACGTTACGAGTTGATGGATAGCTCCAGCATCACGTCTGTCTGTCTGTCTGTCTTGTAAAAATGGTTTACCCTTTATATCTTGCACTTCCCAACATCGGATCAAGTTGAAACTTTGAACTGTTATTTACTGTCCATGACAACACATGAATTAATTGGGGAAAAAATTTATTAGTTATTTTTTTTCTTCTTCGTTCTCATTTCACATGTTGGAGGGTTCGGATCACTAATCCTAGATCTGAGATGAACCGCGCAGTGGTTTCCACATCAGGCAGTTTTAAGTTCTACGTATAGTTTTTGTTCTATAGGGATGTTTTGGCGCCTGCGTCTAGTTCGGGTCTTTTGATATACATTTAATTGTAATTCACAAATTTTGTTTTATATGGACAATGTACTCATCATCATCATCATCAAACTCCACTTGAGTGAGGGCTTGAGAGGCTCAAATCCTCTCTTGCAAAAGCCCTGGACAGAAACCCTGCTGTCTTGCGTAGTGCATAAATGTCGCCATACGGATCGAGAAATTTGGGTTTCCCAGACCTGTCGAGACGGGTATTGGCAAGTCTGGGGCAGTCAAACAGAATATGAGGCACGGTTTCCTCTTCTTCCCCGCAGCGGGTGCACCGTGAATCAAAATTTGGCCATAGCCGCGACAATGTACTAATGTGATGTACAAATGTAATGTACTAATCGAACGGGAGATAAGCCTTGCAATAACGAGACTTGACAGCGATTGAACGGTGCAAATTAAATTATCATATAGTTGATATAACTTATCTTCTTATCTTATATACAGCAGACGTTTTTTTAAAAAAAAGAAGACAATTACGTCCAATACGTATACATGTCTGTGTGTGTGCGTGAGTGTGTGAGTGTTTGGAGTGTATGTGTTATTGAGTGTGTGTGTGTGTGTGTCTGTTTCATAGAGTGTGTGTGTGTTATGGAGTGTGTGTGTGCGCGTTATTGGAGTATATGTGTGAGTGTGTGTGTGAGTGTGTTTGTGTGTTTTATGGAGTGTGTGTGTTATGAAGTATGTGTGTGTGTGTTTTGAAATGTGTGTGTGTGTGTTATGAAGTGTATGTGAGTGTATGTGAGTGTGTGTGTTATGGAGTGTTTGTGTGTTATGGAGTGTGTGTGTGAGTGTGTTATGAAGTGTATGTGTGTGTGTTATGAGGTGTGTGTGTATGTGTATTATGGAGTGTGTGTGTTAAGAAGTGTGTGTGAGTGTTATGGAGTGTGTGTGTGTGTGTGTTATGGAGTGTGTGTGTTTGTTATGGTGTGTGTGTGCTTATTTGGTGATGGTGAGAAGGAACTAGAGATTGGTTGTTGGCTACGCTGTGTGACGCTAGCACTCTCTATACTATATACTCTATATTGTTTTCCACTGTAACCCCTTCACACACACACACACTTTTACACTTTTGGCCCTTTTTTTTATTTCAAAGACAACCCTTAGCATCCTCCGATTGAACGAACCATCAACACACATTTTTCAGCTTTTAGGTATATATATATGTATATATATATATATATATATATAATTGTAGTAGCCAGCATTTTTTTTCGGGGGGGGGGGGGGGGGGTTGGGGGGGCCGCGGAAAATTTTATATATATATATATATATATATGTGTGTGTGTGTGTACATAATTAATCTTTATTACATTCTGACTCTTCATTCTTTCGAATAAGTTTATTGTGCCCTAGAATAGGTTCTTCCTGGAATTAGTGGAAAACTTGTAGACTCCCCGCCCTTGCTGGCAAAGGGGTCTGGGGGAGCTCGCAGCGCTCCCCCAGCGCGGAGTGAAGCCCCGCCGCCAAGCACTATTTCTGGTATTTAATGCCAACAAAATGCATATTCTGAGGTATCTACAGTGCATTATCTTGCTATTATAAAGTTTTATTTCAAAAACCTAATGTGCTACTCTTACTGACTTAGACCCTCCCGCGCTGTTCGGCGCATTTGCCGTCAAGCTGTTTCCACAAAAATCTGTCACTGGTAATGTCTGAAGCCTCTTCCCACCTGCTCTGAGGACCTCCATGAATGTGAGGCGTCAAGTTGTACTAGGATGTCATCGCAACTCTTATTATGCGTAATTCATTTTGTCGGAGAACATGTCCCGCAAACCGCATTCGACGCTCTGTCACAATCTTTCTAAAGGGTGACTCCCAGTTCGGCGTAGGATTTCTTTGATGGCCCGATCTCTATAATTGACTCCTAAAATCTATCTTTGTCATCTTTGTTGAGCCACATTTAGCCTTTTTCAATTTCGGCAGATGACTATTCACTGCATTTTATTAATGGAGCCCAGCCACTGGTTGAAATTTGTAACCTCTCTTGACTACGCTCTTGGAATTACATGCCTGCATTTCGCTTTAGATATTATATCGAAAAGGGAACTTTTATCGTCAAAATCATCTGTTGAGATATTTTAAATTAAAAAATCTCTGTTGTCTGTAGTTTGCTTTAGAATAATATAGAAGAGAGAGGTTTTCAACTCAAAACGATTTCTAGGTGAATTTTAAACTCAAATCCATCTGGAGGGGTTTTAAACTTTAAAGAAAAAGCCATCTGGAGGAGGGAGATTTAAACTCAAAACCCCTCAATAGCTTAGCAACGCTCAAAGAATTTTAGTGTGTAATTTGCTTTTTTTATATTGAAGAGGTATTTTTTTAGCATCAAAACCCTCTGAATGGGGATTTAAACTCAAAACCCCTTTTGGCTAGGCTCATAGCATTTTGGGTGCGTAATTTTGCTTTTTTTTTATATTGAAGAGGTATTTTTCAGCTTCAAACCCCGCTGGCAGGTTATTTTTTTTTAACTCAAAACCCCTTTGGCTACGCTCATAGATTTTATAGAGTGTAATTTGCTTTTTTTTTTTTTTTGTATTGAAGAGGTACTTTTTAGCTTCAAACCCCAACTGGAGGAGGGTGGAGGGTTAAACTCAAAACCCCTTTGGCTGCGCTCATAGAATTTTGAGTGTTTAATTACCTTTTTTTATATTGAGAGGGGGTTTATCATAATTTTTGGAAGGGTTTTAAAATCAAAATCTTCCCTAGCTGTTTTCTTGGAATTTGGGGATTGTCGTTTGCATTCTTTTTAGTTTTGTTTATAGAAGAGGGGGATTTAATTGCAAAACCCCTGGTAGGGGCTTTTAAACTCAAAACCCCTGGTAGAGGGTTTTCAACTCAAACCTCCTGATAGGTTGTTTTTTTAAAATTCAAAACCCTCTCGGCTGTGCTGTGGTAAGTAATGATTTAGTATTTAAATCTCTCTGGCTACGCCCATGATATATATATATATATATATATATATAAATATATATATATATATATATATGTATATATACTTATTATATATATATATATATATATTAAACTATGTTTAGTTTTAACCTTTTTTTTGCATCCTTTAATCAAAAGAAAAATGTTCTAGGTCTATCGTTTAAATGCTATTCATCTAGTAAATTTTCTATATTACTTATACATCTAAAATCACGTGATAAGGAAAAAAAAGTACTTTAAAAATACGAAGTTTTTGTGATATCTTTAAATCCTTTATAAGTAGACTTCGGCCTTTTGGGGAAATACCGAAAAAAAAATAAAAGTGTTAATAAAGCTCGCGGTAGCAAATTTTTCAAAACCTGTTCCTAGTCAGCGCCTAGGAGGTAAAAGGAACCTGTTAACAAATTTCATGCGAATTCGTAGGACAGTTAAAGAAATCTCGTGATCAATGACTGGTACTTTCGCGTATATATGGATTTCATTTTATCTCAAGTAATTTTATTGTAATAAACGTTATATTTAAGTTTGATCAGAAAGAGGTTGTTCAAGTTATGAAAGTTTTACAATTTAAAATATAATAAACCTACAGCGGTGAAGTTGTCTACCAGCAGTTTGGTGCTACAAGTCAACGACCGTCAGCATCAGCATATTGATGAGAGGATTAATCAGTGCTAAGGCATTGCTTTTCCTGACTGATTCGGGCAATACGAAGCTCGGTAACGACTCTAACCTATGCGGGGGCAAAACCCAGTATCCCAGGGGCGTAGCTAGGAATTTTTCATCGTTTGGGGGCCCGGGGGGAGCTTGACCTCTTTGTGGCCCCTGCATTTTGCGTAATATTTAATTTTTAATGTGAAGAAAAATTCATATAGGGGCCCCCGGCAAGTTGCCCTGGGGGATTTTCAAAATCTCCCCCTTCCTCCCCCCCCCCACCCTAGCTACGCCACTGCAGTATCCCATGAGACAATGATTTCAGGGACTCTGATCGTGTTCTTCTATGGTTGCTAAGCAGCGATCCAAACAATTTTTTTGAAAATCTTACCATTGCTTTGAAACGAGAATCTAACATTTTTAAAACTTTCTCTTTTTAAAGAAAAAGCAAACAATCTTTGTAGTGAAACAATGTCAACAATGTCAAGGACGCTAAAGTGAGCTTCACTTTTGCATACCCAATAAATAAAAGAATGGAACTATCGTTTTAAGACGAGCACAATCTGCAGCATTTGATGTTTGTATAACGTCTCCTTTATAAATTCTAGTTTCCTGTTTGCCTATAGATAAGTATTCATTCAGAGAGTAAAAGTCTACTACTTCTTCTATATTGAAATCATTAATACTTCAAACGGAGAGAGCATAAAGAGTTAAACTATTCAGCGCCCCAAAAAAAGTACACAGAAATTATCATATACATTTTACAAGAATTTAGCTTATCCACACTTTTTTTTTTGTACACCGGATACACCAAAAAAGCTAGCTATTTATAAGTTTTCCGACATGAATTAAAATCTTCTATAATAAGGAAGCTGTGGGCTAATTTTATAACTATTTAATAGAAAAGTGTTAGTGTTTACAAATATATCTTCCAAGCAATGAGAAGTTCTATATGAACATCACTCAAAGAAATCACCAAAATATGTAGATCAGTGCTACATGTGGGTCAGTGTAACCTCGCTTCAATCTTCTTAAAAATCTCGAAGACAAAATCTCATGTATTGGTCTACTCATCTGAACACTCCAACATAATCAATGAGAACGAAGAAGAAGAAGAAGAATGGTTGGGACACCGTTACTGCCCTTATGCAATGTCATAAATACACATCACTTATGAATTGGGTTGTGTAGTTAAATGGGATACACTGCTAGGCTACCTATAACAAGGAAGCTAGAGTTAGTATCCGAATATAGATAGGGAGCTATTATTTTGGAAAAATGACTAGAGCTGAGTTGTCCTTGCTGTGCACATAATAGCAGCACGGAAACCTTCCCTCAGATACATCCTACCCACCCCCCAACCCATGTCCACAAAAGAGTGCACTGAGCAATCTCTACACAAGCAATAGAAAGACAGCAAAGAACGATTGGTTATTGATTAAATATTATGTAATTAGGCCACGAACTTTCTTTGAGTCTCTCAAAAAAAATAATTGTATCTATAACTAGAGTCTTGATAAGCAGCTAATGTCAACATACAGAGACCTGAGATTATTTTTTTCCCCACGGGATCGCCAATGTATTTTTGTCAACATTTCGATAACTGAATACCACAAGCCTCTGACAAACAACTTCATTATTCAAAGTTTACAGATCTAACTAAAGGAATTGCATAAATGCCATTAATAATATTAATAGCACTTCGATTATTTTTCATGTTACCGTAGTACTATCATATTTGTGTAATTATCATTTGTAACATTCCCAAGCGCTCACCACACACACACACACTTGTATTCTCAAGACACATTCTCAAGACACATTCTCAAGGCACATTCTCAAGGCACATTCTCTAGGTGGTGGAATGTCGGCACACCGCCATCACTTCGATCCAAAAAAAAATAAAAAACAAAACTTGTTTTTATATCATTGGCTATTATGGCCTCACCCTTTCTGACTCTTTTAAATATAAACTGAAGTTCGTAATCAATTTAATACACATGCTCGAAGTCAACGTTAAGAAAGAGTGAAACACGCTAGCGAAATCAATGTACAGATACGATATATATCTAAAAGTGTGTCAGAACTATCGTGGACATTTCGATCTCTCTAAAATATAGATTTCTTTTCCGACTTATCCTAGATCGCGTTAGAATAGACGTCTTATCAGAGTGATGCGACTTCGCAAAAGTATAGCTGTCTTTTCAAACTAATTTGACGTTGCAGTTGAATAGATGTTTTACTAAGCTAGAGGTCGCAGCAGAATAGATGTCTTTCCAAGTTAATTGAAGCTGGCAGTAGAATAGATATCGTTCGAAGCTAATTTTCGGGGTCGCATTAGAATAGATGTCTTTCCAAGCTAATTCTAGGTCGCAGCAGAATAGCTGTCTCTCTAGTAACTCCTACAATAATCTTATTATCATATTTGTTAGTATATTTGTTTTTCTTCTACAAGTTGATTCTATAAAATATTTACTAGAAAGTTTTGTATTACAGTTATCATAGCGATTGCATTAAGTACAATGGAATAGACATTTGAACATTGCTATTATTTTAACTTCTGGAGGTCTTGTATCGGGTGTTACAAAATAAAAAGTTTCTAGAAATTATTTCAAATACTATAGTTGCAACGTGTTGTTTTAAAGTGAAATATATTAGTGACTAATTAGTGGCATTTTAATTTTTAATTTGGAAAAGAGCGAAGATGGATGAGGTGGGGGGTAGAGGCGTAGTAAGCAAATAGTGCGCCAGGGGCAAGAAATTTTTTTGGCGTACCCCCCCTCCCATTTTCCATGAACATCACATAAAAATATAGGCTTTTAAATAAAATTATTTAATAAAAATATAATACAAATAACCTTAGCATGTAATTACCTAACTAAAATATCTACCATAATTTTTAATTTTTGGCGGCTCTCTGCATGTGGCGCCCCCCCCCCCCCTCGAGGCTAGCGCCCGGGTCATCGTGTCCTTTTGCCCTCCCATCACTACGCCTCTAGGTGGGGAGATTTGTTTGTCTGTCAGCAGTAGGCCTACCGTCCCAACACACGTTTTGGTTGTGGGTCCAGAGCCCATGGCAGGAGAGAACAAATACAGAAGTTCGAAAATTTAAAAATTCAAAACAGTTTTTAGATTAATTTGCCTTTTTACTGGTTTAAAATCTGGTATGTTCTTTCCGCCGCTAAAGTTGAGATGGTCGTCACAGCCACTGCAACCTATGCCACCGAAGTGGGCCCCGCACTTTCATAGGACCCGCGCTAATTCTAGGTGTGTAAATTATTGAATTAAACCATTGTATAACTTATAACAGATTTCCCGCGGCCTTCTGATTTATCAGGAGCTTCTTGAAATCTCCTGAAATAGCAAAATATACGAAAACGTCCTAGAAATTATTAAAATCTTTAAAAAATTATTTAAAAAATTAATTAAATTCTGAAATATATAGACAAAAATAGTCATTTTGGGGTGTCATTCAATATGGAAAACGCCAATCCTACGAGCGATTAAAAAAACGACATTATGCAATACCCGTAATTGTGGAATCTGGTGAAAGAAGCTTCTCGCGCCTCAAACTAATGAAGAATTACTTGAGGTCAACTATTCTCGTAGATAGATTGAAACATTTGGTAATTCTTGCTATTGAGTGTGATCTATGTAAGAAACAGAATTTTTATGATATACTGTATGACTTCGCTACACGCAAGGCTAGTAAAGTAATTCTGTACGTAGTAGTATTTTCTAATACAGACTCTTAAATTTCACTTATTATCCGTAGCCCTACCCAAACTTGGCCCCGCAAAATCCGTTTCGCATAGGGCCCCACAACGGTTTAGTCCGGCCATGCTATTTAGTGACTAAAACTACGTGGGGTAGAAATAAAAAAGGGTGATCTTTCCATGACTTCTTGGTCACAACGGTTAAATCCGGCCCTGCTATTTTGTGTCGGGTAAATACTACTTGTTCTCCCCCCCCCCCCTCTTTTTTGTAGGGTAATTCTAGTCCGTCCGACTTGCAGAAATAAAAGAGTGATCTTTCCTTTACACGGTGTCTAAGCTCTTGAGCCATGAAGAGAATTATATTATATTATATTATATTATATTAGATAGATAGATAGATAGATAGATAGATAGATAGATAGATAGATAGATAGATAGATAGATAGATAGATAGATAGATAGATAGATGCTACTGATCTATCGCAACTAGAATAACTATAGATCTGCTCATACTATAATTGTTACTATTATTTCCACCATGTTTAATTTTTTTCATTCAATCATTTCACAGATGGCACCCATTATTACAATACCACTTCCACCAATTCCACCACCGATTCCATCAGTTGATGTGGACTTCAAAATCCTGCTTCTAGTTTAACCTTAATCACTTCCCAGATGACGTCAAGTGTTTTCAGAATAATTCCGGATTGTGAAAATTTTTCACAAGCTAATTTCGATTTCAAAATTCTATGTATAAATTCAAAAGCTTAACAAATGGCAGAAATAATGGACATAAAAACTCCAGTCTCCAGAAAATCCTGCGTGCGCTGGGACAGACATAAGAGTCTTATATCTGCATAACTTCCATTGCTTTACGCATGGCGCCAACTATTGTTTGAAATGTTACATCAGTTAATTGAGACTTCAAAAATCTATTGTATGTATAACTCCAATCGCTTCAGACATGGTACCTATAAATATTCATAATGATTCCGGACACAAAAACTAGTTCTATAAGTTAATGGTGACATCAAATTTCTCCTCTATGTATATATCACAACCCGTAGAGTAAGAAATTTCCTCTAGATTGAGAATATTTTCATTTTGCACCACATATTTTAATTATTTCATGTTTTTATTGATCATTAAATTCAATACACAAGACGAAATGTCGGTCTTTGTTTTGATAAATATGACAACTTTTGTGTCTTGTTCAACTTTTAAATCGAGTTGAAGAATTGCCTTGTGAAACTAGTGTGTCTTGTAAAACTAGTGTGTCTTGTTGAACTAGTGTGTCTTGTTGAACTAGTGTGTCTTGTTGAACTAGTGTGTTTTGTTGAAGTAGTGTCTTTTTTAACTATTTTGTCTTGTTAAAATATTGTCTAATTGCAACTGTGTGTCTGAAATGAGATTTAATTTGCTTACATGTTTATTTCTTTGAATTTGTTTTTAAGAAAGTTCATTGTTACCCAATGCTATGACCTAAGGACATAATGTCACAAATGACACGCTTGTCGAGCAATCAACCCATGAGGAATGGTGTGAACAGAACATCTGCCAGTCACGACGGATAGAATCGCGTGACCATCCGGAAGAGTCGAGCGATGTTCCGTATTGTTCTCGAACGCCTTGGGGGGACCCTATATATAGAGCGAAGATGTTACAGTCAAGCCGGCTCAGTTCAGTTCAGCACTGTGCAGTGTGGTGTGGCTCTGTGCGGCGCATTACGACGGTTCAGTTCGGAGTACAGTCAAGACTCCTTTTGATAACGAGACGAAGTCACGATCTACGATCAAATCCAATACAACGAGCCCAGTGTCTGAAGTCAGTCCTGAACTGTTGAACCCAGTGCAAGTCTGGAACGAGGCGGAGAGGCCAGTGCAAGTGTTGATACGGCGGTAAGGTTATCAACGGAGAAACGGAGAAATAGTTGTACAGTCAGTGTTCCGTATTGCCTATAGTACAGTGTTGGCTGTGATTTATTGGACTTTAAAGTGTTGTTATTTTAGAGCCCTGAGTTGTCAAGCTCTTTGAGTGTCAGTGTGGTGCAATTTGCAAAGAGTCGTTACATTAATTTCATTTTAAAAATTGCTAGAGGAAGCATAAACAAGCAAAATATATTTACGTTTAAAAAAAAAAGATTATCTGAGGAGAATAACTCAACAATTATAGCCATATATCTCAATAATGTAAGATTTAATCCCTTTTTGATATGGAACAAAATTAACTAATCAACACTATTTAATTTACTAATTTGTTAATTTTGTTTGCTGTTAGGAACAGTGAATAATAGTGCAAAGTTTCAACTGGATCCGAGAATGGAAAGTGGAGGAAGAAATAAAGTGTTCGGAACTCGTACCAGAGTGAGTTGACGTAATCTTTGTTCAAACAAGTTAAACATCAAAAACATTTTCCAATCACCCAGAAAACATCGCAACATAAAACTCAAAGTATAATATCAAAACATAAAAATCATTAAGTCAAAAGAAAAACAAGGTTACAAAGACAGTTTGCGTGGAAACTCAAAATCTGCCTCCCGAAAGGTCTGCTCAGTCAGGTGAAAGGCATGTTTCACTATCTTCAGAAAGATTATCAGAAACTGTGAACTACAAACTATCAACAACCACAACACTATTTCAGTCGATACGTGCTCGTGTTGTGAGTGTTGCCGATACTATTGTATTGATAGTTCGACTAACGACTAGATACCACGGGATAAGGAAATTTGTGAATGTTATTATTATTATATTGGTAATATTCATATGTATTCAATGAACTGATAGTTATGAAGATATAGTTAAATCCTAGGTGTCGCTTACAAAGACCGCATCACGAATGAAGAGATTAGAAACAGGATTAATACAGCTAGTGGACCCCCACGATGACCTGCTAACCAAAAACGTAACCTGAAACTCTATGGCATCATCACAAGGTTCTCAAGGCTGGCAATGGCCTTCCTAACCCTAACCCTTAAGTCCATACATTGTTATGTCCCTTTTTACAAAGCTCACTCTGTCTGTCTGTCTGATAAAAAGTGTGTACACATTATTTCTCCTCTGATCAAGCTGGAATTTTGCACAATTATTTCTTTTACCTGACAACACTAGAATCAATTTTAACAAATTAATCAATTAATTAAATAATCATTGGTATATAATTATTGTGTTTGGTATCTTGAATAAGGGAAAGAAATCGTACTTGACAGATGTAGTGGTATAAGTTTAATTAGTCCCCGAGCCACGAATGAAAATATTTTTATGCATTTGAAAAAAAAAGATCATGTAAACATTCACCAGTATACCCCCGTCTTCCCTCCCCCTTTCACAACTGGTCCAGACAAATGATAGGATCATAGCGCATTGAGAAACTAAACACAAACTATTGGTAAAAAGATTTCTAATTGCACAGATTTAATTTGTCTAGGTCAATCACGTATATAGCTACATGACTGATCCAAACTAATTGATACAATTACACAGAGGATCATGGCGTCTCGGGACCGGATGTAGTCCTCGGGCCGTAGTTTGTTCATCAGTGTAGAAAATTATTGTTTATAAATTCCCCTGCAGGTGCAGAAGACGAAAAGAAAACTTCAATAACTCCCCCCCCCCAACCCAGGTAGACAATGGTTTGGTCTGCATTAGTTGTGACAAAAATGTAGGTCGCTACTGGGTTTGCGTAGCCATATGAAACACTGCACTCATCCTTAATCTCCGTAACCGAAGACATTGCCAGTATTAGTAACTTTATACCTGTCCAGATATTTGCCAGTATTAGTAACTTTACCTGTCGAGATATTTGTCAGTCTCTATCTGGAGACTAGACAAAGTGAACCTCTCGAGGCCAGCAGTTTGACGGTTAATATAACGAAAGGTATAAAACAGAAACTGAGGCCACTGACTGATGTGATAAACACACACACACTGTGGTCTAAAGAAGAGTTCAATAAGTAGAACGGTATTAGCTGGTCAAGTAGATGTGCCAGCTGGATTAATTTCACTTTGCCATGAGGACTTGAACTCAGTGGGCTATTCATCTAGTTCTCTCTCACTCTGTTTATTTTCTATCTCTTTCTCTCCCACTTTGCATTTTGTCCCTTTCAGACTTTTGTCTTCCTCTCTATCTCTTCCTCCATCGAGCCTTAATTGACACTTGAACCTCTCAATCTCTCAATCAGCTGTATCTGTCACTTGTATCTAAGCTGTATCTGTCTTTTGTATCTCAACTGTATCTGTCGCTTGTATCTCACATGTATCTAAGTTCTGTCATTTGTATCTCAGCTCTTTCACTAGTATCTCAGCTCTTTCACTAGTATCTCAGCTCTGTCACTTGTATCTCAGCTCTGTCACTAGTATCTCAGCTCTGTCACTAGTATCTCAGCTCTGTCACTAGTATCTCAGCTCTGTCGCTTGTATCGCAACTGTATCTGTCACTTATATCTCAGTTGTATCTGTCACTTGTATCTCAGTTGTATCTGTCACTTGTATCTGAGCTCTGTCAGTCGATATTAAATAAGTTACGGAACGCCAATATATTTTCTCGATACCTCTACGACTGAATACCAGAAGCCTCTGATATACAACTGCATAATTAAAATTCTGTACATCTATCTCTAGTGATTACACACATAGCATTAGAAGCACAGCGGATGTTTTTTTCTATCTTAGCATAATACTTGTATATTTGTGTAATTAACATTTGTTACATTCATATCATCGACTTGTTGATTGCCTATGCAATATACAAACATGCATAAAAACATGCATGCACTGTCTCACACTGACATATAGACACTCATACACACATACAGACACACAAGCGTTCACATATACACTTTTACACATACGTGCCCACTCTAACGCATGCACAACCTCCAACACGTATGCATGCACACTGAAGCAATGCTGTGCATATCAGCACAAACGCTTCACATGCTCATGTATTTACACACATACATGTATTCAACCCAACATCTTATCTTATCTTATATAATACAGACGTTACTTCAAAAAAGAAGATGATTACGTCCTACGCGTCATGCATTTAGTCATGCATATTAACCAATGACTTAAATTCTGCCAAGTCACTGGTTTTTCTGGCTAGCTCAGGCAACCCATTCCATGCTCTAATAGCACTGGGGAAGAAGGAGTATTTGTACAAATTTGTCCTAGCATATGGGACGAGGAATGTGCCTTTATTTTTGTGTCTTTCAGAGTATTTTATTAAATTTTGTTTTTGTATTTGAAGATTATGGTTCAGTGTTTTATGTATAATTGCTACTTTACTTTTGAGTCTTCTGTCCTGAAGGCTTTCTAAATTTAGTGATTTTACTAATGGTGTTACCCTAGTCAAATGTGAATATTCGTTTTTTATGAATCTCACTACTTTATTTTGTGTTTGTTCCAGTTTCTTAATGGTTTCTTGAGTTGAGGGGTCCCACACGGTGGATGCATATTCTATTATTGGCCTAGCCAAGGTTAAATAACATTTTAGTTTTATGTTCTTATTTGATTTATAGAAATTTCTTTTAATAAATCCTAATGCTTTGTTTGATTTTTTTTATAGTTTCATCAATATGTGGATTCCATGACAGTTTTTCATTTATTATAACACCTAGGTATTTTGCGTTTTTAGTCTGTGTTACTGGTTTGCCATGAATAAGATAAGTGGAATTAATTTGTTTTAGTTTTTTTGTTACTTTAACAACTGACATTTTTCTGGGTGGAAAGACATGCTCCAATTTGATTCCCATTTCTGTAATTCATCTAATTCTCTTTGTAAAGTATCTGTGTCTTGTTTTGTTTTTATTGTTCTATATATTATGCAATCGTCTGCAAATAATCTGACTTTTGTTCCTGAACTAATGTAATTTGGTAAATCATTTATGTAAATTAAAAATAGTAGTGGACCCAAGACTGTTCCTTGAGGTACACCTGAGTTTACTGTTATTGGTGTTGATTTAGAGCCATTTATTATTACAGTTTGTTCTCTCCCTATCAGAAAATCTTTAATCCACTGATGCAGTGGACCATTAATGCCGAAATATTTTAATTTTTAAGCAAACTAAGGTGGTGAATTTTGTCAAAAGCCTTGGAAAAATCTAGTAAGATAGCATCTATTTGTTCACTATTATCTAAACCTTTTGAAAAATCATCAATTAGTCCTATTAGTTGTGTTTCACATGATCTATATTTCCTAAAGCCATGTTGGTATGGGGTGAGGACATTATGTTTGTCTAAGTGGTTTATGATGTTGCTACATATTATGTGTTCTAGTATTTTACATGTGATGCTGGTAAGTGATACTGGTCTGTAGTTTCCTGGATCAGATTTTTCTCCTTTTTTAAATAGGGGGGTGACATTAGCTTCTTTCAAGTCCTTTGGTACTCTGCCCTGGTTAAGCGATGCCTGAAAGAGTATTTTGAACACTGGGGCTAGCTCATTGCTTAGTTCTTTGAGTAATCTCGCTGGAATACCATCAGGTCCAGACGCTTTATTTGGTTTGGTGTTGGCTAAAATTTTTGAATTCCATTTTCTTGTACTTCTAAATCTTCTATGTTGTCTACTTGGTTCAAATTAAGAAATATGTCTTTGTCTCCTGGGGCTGAGAATGCTGATGCAAAGTATTTGTTTAGGATGTTTGCTTTAGTTTCATTATCATTATGTATTATGTTATGTTCATCTTTTAATGGCGCTATGCCTGTTGTTTCCATTTTCTTAGACTTAATGTATGACCATAGGTTTTTGTTGTTATCTTTAGATATTACATTGTTTATGTATTCACTCTGCAGCTGTCTGCTTACTTTTTGGGTTAAGTGTTTAATTTTTATATACTTTTTGTAAACTCTTTCTGCCTTGGTTTCTTTAAATTTTCTATATAGGTTTTCCTTCTGTTTACAAAGCTTCTTTAGTCTGTTATTAAACCAGCATTTATTTATTTTGTTTGATGTGTATTTAGTTGGTATATGATTTTCTATAATGCTTTTAAGATGGTTTTTAATGAAATTCCAGAGGTCATCGACTGGTTGGTTAATGTCTTTTTCTAATAAGAATGTTTGTTGAAAGTTTAATGCAGCTTGGTGTATTTGTGTTAGGTTATATTTATTCCAGAGTAAGATTTTTCTTTTGGGTTTTGTATTGGCTACTGCTTTTATCTGACTGTGTATTTTTATGATCTCATGGTCTGATAGACCAGGGATAATATCATAATCAACTACTAATCCAGGTCTGTTGGTTAAGAAGAGATCTAATGTGTTGTTTAATCTAGTTGGCTTTTTAATGATTTGATCTAAACTTAGGTTGTGTAAAGTTTCTATGAAAAGCTCATTTATGTCCTTAAGGTTTTGGTGTTTATCTATGGTTAGTGTTTTCCAATTTATATCAGGTAGGTTGAAATCACCCATAATCCAAAAAACTGCATTTTTAATTGTCTCTATAATTGTAGTAATCTGATTACATAGTTCCTGCATGTATTCTAAACTACAATTTGGTGGTCTGTAAATGCTGCCTATTATAAGGGATGTTGAGGTGGTATTAATTTTACAAAATGTAGATTCTATATTTTTTGAGTTAGGTAAGGTAATTTCTTCTGCTATAAGAGTGTTTTTTATTGCTAAAAGAACTCCTCCGTGATTATCAGCCCTATCTTTTCTAAAAATTTCATAATTACTATTGAAAATTTCTGCATTATAAATTTCAGGATGTAGCCAAGTTTCTGCTCCTGCAATTATGTCTGGTTTCTCACATTCTAATAAAATTTCTAAGTCTGCTGTTTTGTTCCTAATGCTTTGAAAATTTATTACTAAGGTTTTAAGGTATTTTGGTATTACTTCTTTAGTAGGTTTGTTTAGTGAGGCTGTTGTATTAATTTTAGTAGATTTAGGTTTAACAGGAGTGGATCTGGCTAGTGGTTGGTGAGTTGGTTTTGGGATGGTGTTTAGGATGTTGTATGGGTTAGAAGTGTCCGCATCAAAGGAATCAAACAGTCCTGATGTAAACTGAGGTAACCCACACGGTACACAGTGCCATGGTGCATCTTTGTTGCCTAAGGCATAATACACAGGTGTATTCATATGGAGACATGATGCATGGTACCATTCATCGCAGGTGTCACATTGAATGGCTTTCTGTTTCATGGTGTATACTTTTTTGCAGATGTTGCATCTATCTTTAGATCTAGGCCCTGGATTTGTCTCTACATCTCCTGCTATTAATATTAACAGTGATAGGTATTTATTTCTACTGTGTCTGATTGAGAACTTCCATTTGTGATGGGAAATCTTCTTTAATGTTATGGATGTGTATGTTAGGTTATTTTTGATGTTGCATTGATCTAAAGTGTGATGATTGATTATGACTGTTGTTTCCTTTTTAATTTTAGTGTTGACTGAGGTAGATCTAGTTCTGTGTTCAGCTAGTGTGTATTTAGTAATTATTAGGATAAATAGCCAGAGCAATTTCATGATGACTGTTGTTGATTTTAGTTTTTAAGGTGTAGTCTAAATCTAGTTTAAGGTTAAAAATGCCTAAGATGTCCTAAGCTAAGTCTAAGTCTTAAGTGATAGCTAATTTACAATGACAATCAAATGGTTTATTCGAAATATAGACCTACACTAGATCCAGATCTAATTCTAGATCTAGATCTAATTGTAGATCAATATATTTATGTGTTTAACTAACTATATAGAGTATTACTATTAGTTTATAATTAGTAGTATTAGTAGATGATTAGTAGATCTAAGGCCTTAATTAAAGTCTAAGACTGACTAGATCTAAAATCTAAGGATATAAAAATAAATATAGACTAAATAATATTAAATATAATTATAAGGATTAGTTGATTAGTGAGACAAAATAGTCCTAAACTAAGAGTTTAGGAGCAGCCATCTTGTCAAGAGCGCGAAACATGTTTTCATTCACTCACACACATGTATTCACACACACATGTATTCACACACATACGAACGTATTTACCCTCACACGTATTCACACACACATGTATTCACACACATGTATGTATTAACACACACATGAATTCACACACACATGTATCAATCCACACAAACATGTATTCACACACACACACACACGAATTCATACAAATACACATGTTTTCACACACATACACATGTATTTACACACACACAGGTATTTACGCACATGCATTCACACACAAATGTATTTACGCATACATGTATTCACACACATGTATTCACATACATGTATTCCCACACATACACATGTAGCCACACACAAATACACATGTATTTACACACATACACATGTATTCACACACACGCACTTGTATTCACACATATACATGTATTCACACACATACACCGGCAGTCTGCCGAGCGCTGGAGTACAGCGACACTTCTGACAAAGTACCCTTGTTCCCCTGTTGAAGAAAATTATGATGGGACTCCTACGGCAGTTTGAGAAAAACAAAAGACCATCCTGTATGTTTCCAAAGGACGTACCTTTAGGGATCTTTGGGCGCCTCTGGGTCCATCTAGCGCTAATGGGTACCGAACATTAGTTGGGGAAAAGTAGAGACGGTTGGTCATTGTGCTGGCCACATGACACCCTCGTTAACCGTGGGCCACAAAAACAGATGACTTTAACATCATCTGCCCCAAATATCGTAAGGTCTGAAAGGGGGGATACTATTATGGGCCCTCTTTAGACCTTTTGATCTGGCAAATGAGATAAAGGTCATCTTTTCCTATGGGCGACGGTCAACGGGGATGTCACGTAACCAGCAACCGCCAATTACTTCCTAAAATAAAATTCCGAAATTCAAGATCACCACTCTTCATCGAGATTCGTACCCGACATCCCTCGATTCGGAAGCCAAGCGTTTTATCATTTATCTACCGAGCCCAATAAATACATCATTTACAAAAAAAATCATGATACAAAAATTGATACATTTAATTTTATTTTCTTTTTTTTTTTCTTTCAAGGAACTATGTGGGGCCCTAATGACTATGGCGAAATGTGCCCTTTCGTGCCTTTGTTGCTACTCCCCTGACTAAGAGTATTTGACACATTCTCTAAGCGGTGGAATGCCAGCTAATTCCCAGCACTTCGATTCCCCATCTCCCGAACCATAACAAACAAACAAATAAAATTGTTTTGTAATAACTTCTCGTTTCATTAACTGGCCACACCCACGTCTGCTACAGTACAATATAAACTGAAGTCTGTGACCGATTCGATGCACATTTTCAAAGACAACTAGACGAATTGAGCTACAAGTAATTTACTGAGACAAGATCTATCTAAAGGTTAGTCAGAATTGTTGCAATACTAAAATTATATAGATGTCTTTACAAGCTAATCTGACATCACAGAAGTAGAGATGTTTTTATAGTCTTTGATAGAAAACAAAAATGTCTTTCCACCCTCATTCGGAGTTTCATTACTATAGTTCTCTCTCTTCTCTCTCTAGAGTCGAAGTAGAATAGACGTTTTTCCAATCACGCTCGAATAGATGCCTCTCCACTAACTCGCAGTCGCAGCAGAATAGACGCTTTTGTACGCTTGGTTTGTCTAGTCACTAGTGGACATTCCTTCTATCGGTAAATACTTTAATATATTGTAGAAAGATTCAACTATCATTGAACAATCAAATTTTTTTTTTTTATAAATGCGCAGTGTTTATCGCATTATGTATAAGAACAATGGATACGCATAGGACGTAATAGTCTTTAGAATGAACGTCTGTAGTTTATAAGATAATAATTTAACAATCTATGCATTGCAATGACTCTCGCTATCCAGGCTGCAACACACGACACTACCAACTCAAGGAACTTGACTACTCAGGGCACCAAAATAAAACTTTAATGTCCAATAAATCAACAGCCAATACTGTACAATTGGCAATACGAAACATTAGCTGTACAAAAGTTTCCCCGTAGATAACCATACTGATGTACTCCGGTATCTAACTCTACTAGCCTCTCCCTCTCATCCTGGGTTCAACTGTTCCTGACCGACTTCACATTGGACTAGTACCGTGCTTGATCTTGAATTGTGACTTGTAAACCGAACCGAACCGCCATCACCTTCATAAAATAAAAATTGTTTTTTAAAGACTGTTCTTATATCTATTTGTTGTTAGTATTACACTTGAATCAGTACAGTGATCTCTTTTTACATCTAAAACTCCTATAAGATTGTGAAAGTTAGACACTGAACGCTGAGTTCAAAGTCACAACTTTGAGAGTGAGAGTAAATGTTACAGGCTATCAGATACCAAGGAAAGAAGACAAATGAGTTTGTACTTTGACTAGTTAATACTCTGGCTAACATACAGGATATATAATTAAAGGATGAAATCTGAGCTGGTTTTATCATATTGTAAGTTTAAGGCAAGACTCACTGTCTAAAGTCATCCTTCAGGTACTGTGGAGGCAGCACGAAGAAAGGCTCGTCCGAACCGGGCCTCTTTCTCTCTTGATATCATGCTAACCGGGTATAGTGGGGGGATTTGGTTACGCCAACTGTCAAAGTACCCCCTTCGACGAAAGTCAAGGGATAAAGGAGATGATGAGAGACAAGAGTGCAACCTAGCACTCATCCCTGGGCAAGGAAAGGCAAATAAGAAATGAACACATTTTAGAATTTTTTAAAAATTTTCATAAATATAACTTTGTGTTTCATGTCTGTAATGTTCTCTTGAGGCGTTAAGCTTACTTTATGTCTGTAATGTTCTCTTGAGGCGTTACGCTTACTTTATGTCTGTAATGTTCTATTGAGGCGTTAAGCTTACTTTATGTCTGTAATGTTCTCTTGAGGCGTTAAGCTTACTTTATGTCTGTAATGTTCTCTTGAGGCGTTAAGCTTACTTTATGTCTGTAATGTTCTCTTGAGGCGTTAAGCTTACTTTATGTCTGTAATGTTCTCTTGAGGCGTTAAGCTTACTTTATGTCTGTAATGTTCTCTTGAGGCGTTAAGCTTACTTTATGTCTGTAATCAGTGCTAAAGAGATTGAAATTAAATTATGATTCCTTCCCCTGTCATTCGGATTAATTCGCGTTCGTTTAATGTGAGATGACGAAGCCTTGAGCGAAACCGGTTTCGTCTGCCCGACGAGGCCAGAGGATGAGTCCCTCGCGGGATCGCTCCGTATTCCTGCACTGTATCACCACTAATCGCAGCAGCGTTATGAGAAACGGCATGTTGGATAGAACTGGGTCTAAAGAGCCTTCCTTTCACCCTTACCTAGTGCAATGTACTCGGTACTGTGGAAGCCCACTTGAAGCCCTTTTTTTTTTCTTTGTCTTTAGTTCTCTGCGCCTATCCATTTTCTGTAATGGGCGTTTTCGTGAGGACGCCATGCTGAGGTTGGAGCTTAGGCTGGGAAAAGAGTACCCTCAATTTTTTGCTCCCAGTTTCCTGATGCTACTATTCTCTTTCATTTAACAGAAATCAGTTGTTTTTTTAATTGTGCTCAAATCTCTTAAATATGTACCTGACCTATGAAAACGTGATTAAGCAAAGATCTTTTATTTATTGAACTGCAACCTTTTTTTTCTTCAATGTTAAATGTATGATTTTTTTTGATTTTTTTAAATTATTTTTTTTTACAGATGGAGCTAATTCTCGCAACACCAACTATTCCAATTCTAATAGACAAACCATGCCGTTGC
This sequence comes from Biomphalaria pfeifferi, assembly GCA_030265305.1. NCBI lineage: Eukaryota > Metazoa > Mollusca > Gastropoda > Planorbidae > Biomphalaria > Biomphalaria pfeifferi. The sequence goes on from JASAOG010000236.1 coordinate 742,150, forward strand.
AGTTAATTGTGCAGTTAAGTGTTCTTACATGGACAAGTTGAACTTCTGCACTAATGGCGCCAACTATTCTCATCCTAATTCCTGACTCCAGGAAAAGTTTCATCCGCTCACGACGAAGCTGAAATTCTTCTTTTTGTGTGTAATTGCTCAATGTCTTCACAGATGGCACCAATAATAGTCACAATGTTTCCGGACACAAAAACTAGTTCTAGATTTAGAAGTAAACAGTGACGTCGAATTTCTCCCGTATCTATCTATATATATATATATATATATATATATATATATATATATATGTATGTATGTATGTATGTATGTATGTATGTATGTATGTATGTATGTATGTATGTATGTATGTATGTATGTATGTATGTATGTATGTATGTATGTATGTATGTATGTATGTATGTATGTATGTATGTATGTATGTATGTATGTATGTATGTATGTGTGTGTGTGTGTGTGTGTGTGTGTGTGTGTGTGTGTGTGTGTGTGTGTGTGTGTGTGTGTGTGTGTGTGTGTGTGTGTGTGTGTGTGTGTGTGTGTGTGTGTGTACCCACATATTTATTTTAATTTATTGATCATTAAATACAAGACGAAGTTAGTGTCTTCATTTTTTTTTAAAATAGTGTAAAAATTGTGTCCTGTTGAACTAGTGTGTCTTGTTGAACTAGTGTGTCCTGTTGAACTAGTGTGTCCTGTTGAACTAGTGTGTCCTGTTGAACTAGTGTGTCCTGTTGAACTAGTGTGTCTTGTTGAACTAGTGTGTCTTGTTGAACTAGTGTGTCTTGTTGAACTAATGTGTCCTGTTGAACTAGTGTGTCTTGTTGAACTAGTGTGTCTTGTTGAACTAGTGTGTCTTGTTGAACTAGTGTGTCCTGTTGAACTAGTGTGTCCTGTTGAACTAGTGTGTCTTGTTGAACTAGTGTGTCCTGTTGAACTAGTGTGTCTTGTTGAACTAGTGTGTCTTGTTGAACTATTTGGGCTTGGTGAACTTGTATGTTTTGTTGAACTTTTCTGTCTTGTTGAGCTATTCTGTCTTGTTATCTGTGTCTCATTCTGTGTCTCTTATCTTATATATATTTATATATATATATATCTTATCTTATATAACACAGACGTTACTTCCAAAGAAAGAACAATGATTACCTCATAATCTTCATGCATCTAGTCATGCATGTTAACCAATGACTTTAATTCTGCCAAGTCACTGGTTTTCCACACTATCTCAGGCAATCCATAGCAAGCTCTAATAGCAATAGAGAGGAAGGAGTATTTGTAAAAATTTGTCCTAGCATATGGAACGAGGAATGTGCCTTGTGACATTAGATTTGTTTATATGTTTGTCACAGCTTCCTTATTGTATTTTTGTTTATAACTCTATAACATCTATCTTAGGTCTCGCTACGTCTAGGTGTCCCTGGTTCAGTTCTAGTTAACGAAATAAAACAATGAAACCACTAGATCAAACACATAAACTGTAATCCTCTTTTACTGCATATCACACACGCTGGTCTCTGTCTGACAACAAAACACACTTCCGGTCACTCGCGCAGATTGTAAAAATAGATTATACATACATACACACATTCATTCGTGACAATGTTGAATGTGTAGTTATTAGGAGAAAACAAATCGTACACTATTACATATTGTTTCGATTTATCCAATGACATTTGACATGACGGATGGTTGCCTGGTAGTGCGGTTTGCGCTCTGGACTGTCGTTTGGACTTATTGATGGTCCCGGGTCCAAACCCTGCCCGATACCATCCCCGGTCGTCCTGCGGGAGGTTTGGACTAGGAAGTAAATAATCTTCAACTCTGAAGGAACATCAGAAACATGTAAAACATTTTACAAACATTTTAACATTAAAATACCCCCCCTAAAAAAATTGCACATTTTATTTATCATGGTCACTGATGGTCAAGCGAGCTATAAAATACAAATAAAATAACTATAGAAAAATATATGAAATCTAAGTCTTCTTCTAATAATATATATGAATATTGAGGTGCAGTGGCTGAGTGGTAAAGCGCTTGGCTTTTGAACCAGGGGACCTGGGTTCAATTCCAGGTGAAGACTGAGTTTTTTAATTTCTGGATCTTTGGGCGCCGCTGAGTCCACCCATCTCTAGTGGGTACCTGACACCAGTTGGGGAAAAGTAAAGTCGGTTGGTCGTTGAGCTGGCCACATGACACCCTCGTTAACCGTGGTATTGAGAAACAGATGAACTCAACATCATCTGCCCTATAGATCGCAAGGTCTGAAAGGGGAACTATGTATGAATTTAAACTGCTAGTTAATTTTGATAACAATTTGGTTTAAGTTATTCTAAATTGGACTGAGCTGTACCTCGGCGCTTCTATTTCTGACAGATCTTTCTAAGCCATTCAAAAAAAAAAATAGAAGATGATTGTAGATTTCAAACATTGCACTAATTCTGGAGAATGTGGGCAACTAGATTTCGACAAGGTTCTTGTAAAATTCTAATCATGGAATATTTTATTATTTGAGTCTTGAGATAATTGTCAGACAGTAGCTCAGTTAATTGAAGCTGCTGGTTCCACTATTTAAAAATACACACGAAACTATAGATTGAAAATATCTTTTTTTTTTCATTAGCACAGAAGCCTTAAAATCTTCTTTCTTATTTCCCATGAAGATATCGAAGTATTGTACGTCTTCCATCATAACAATCAGAGGAATAAAACTTGTGGAATGAGCAGTGGCGTAGCTAGGGTGGGGGAAAGGCGGTCCGGCTCCCACTTGAGGGTCCCCCAAATTTAAGTCCTATTTTTTTACATTAAATAGTAAAAATTACGCAATGTAACCTTTCTATTCACGTGGAGTCAAAAATACTAGACAGCTTTGATTTAGATGATGTGATAAATGGCCTTTGTTGCACTTTGCTCCACTGAAGCACGACGTGAGGCGATATGAATTGAGATTTGTCACTTGTGTATTATATCGCCATTAAACATTAAAAGATTCTTAATGATTACTTTTTGTTAATTTTACTTATATATTTACTGTAAGACTTGAAATTTAGAATTACATATTTATTAACTACATTATCTCATGTAAGGATGTTGAATCATGTCGAATGTCAAAATGCAGCCCCCCCCCCCCCCCCCCCCCCCGAATCCCTAGCTGCGTCACTGGAATTGAGACACGTCATTTTTAGCTGATTTATAACTAGACCTTGTTTGATATCCTTAAGGTGGCCTCTGATAGTGTTAATACATTATGTTATTTTTCCTCTAAATATTTAAGTCGTTCCTGTTAGATCCGTGCACAATAAAAAATCTTCAAATATTCCACATTCCGTTGACCAAGATTTGATCATGAAAGAAATGAACTATTTCTTTTTTGAGATTCCAAACTAATAGTACCACATACAGTTGTGAAGATAACAAACTGTATCGGCACTGCAGTTCCTTTGGATACATCAGAAATGATGTGTGGGCTACATCGTTCCGATCACAGCTAATGCCCAGGCATTCATCTTATTTCCATGAGATGATCCATAGTTGCTTTGCGACTGAAGGAGGCCATAGAAATAAGTTACATGTGTATCGACTTTCTGAGCACAATAAAATCTTGAAAATGATGCTGAGGCCTAATAATTCTTCTGGGAGATTTTCTACTTTTTCTTTTTTTAAAACAGTGCCCAAGGTTTCACTTTAAATGAGACACACTTTTTTTTTGGTAGCAGTATTACTTCAATGTTTTAGGTCTTATTCAAACTTGAATTTTTATCACTGTTCAAAAAATAGTTATTTTAATTATTACTATAAAACATGTGCCGGGCCGAATAAACCTCTCCGAGGGCCGAATTTACCCGCGGAGCTTAGTTTAGGTAATTCAATATAGATTAAGGCTCGAACAAGTGTGTCTCAGAAAAGCGGGACTGTTTTTTAAAAGCAAGTTAAATGTCTGTCTATTAAATCATTATCAGAAACACGATGAGAATGTAGAATGGAAGGTACTAGAGCTGTATGATTCCAAGCTGCAGAAGTGTGAGAAGCTTTAGAAGAACAAACAGGAAGCACATACGATGCTCTAGGAAAAGTGAGGCTGAATCCTTAGGAAGCCATATGAGAAACTATAGGTTGAACTATCTGTCTAGCACTCTTTACTGTTGCAAGTAAATTTTTTACTAGCAAGGAACTTAAAGTAACACCTTGGATAAATGCCGCAGGGGCTGACACTTATAAAATTATGTTATTGGTTAAAGACATGCAGAGAGATGGGCTTTGAGGCTGACCCCTCGAAGTTGATCCCAGAAGCGCGGACCCTAGAAAAGGAGCATACTAATTTATGAAGTTATGAACCCATTTCACACCCCTACACAGAATTTAAAGTCTTACTGTAAAACATGGCTTGCTGTCAAAAGATGACTTCAAGGTACAGTGGAGGGAGCACGAAGAAAGGGTCGTCCGAAAAAGCTGGCTGGACATTAAGAAAGATTTGGCTAACTCTCTCTAAGTATTCTGCTAAGAACAGCTGCTGACAGGGAAAAGACAGCGGCTGTTTGGGGAAGAGTGGAAGGATTTGTTTAGGGAATCATCAAAGCACCCATACGATGTAAGTCAACTGTTTCACGGGCAACTGGTTCACAGATAACTGGTTAACTGAAATTAGCGTTTAAAAACAACTGGTTCACAGACAACTGGTTCACAGACAACTGGTTCACAAACAATTTGTTCACAGACAACTGGTTCACAGACGAATGGTTCACGGACAACGTGTTCACAGACAACTGGTTCACAGACGAATGGTTCACGGACAACGTGTTCACAGACAACTGGTTCACAAACAATTTGTTCACAGAAGACTGGTTCACAGACAACTTGTTCACAGACAACTGGTTCACAGACAACTGGTTCACAGACAACTGGTTCACAGACAACTGGTTCACAGACAACTGGTTCACAGACAACTGGTTCACAGACGAATGGTTCACGGACAACTTGTTCACAGACAACTGGTTCACAGTTAACTGGTTCACAGATGTTTCCTTCGAAACCAATGATTCACAGAAAACTGGAAAAATGGCATTCGGTTCATCAACTGGTTCACATGAAAGTAACATATTGTTAATATTCTGCTGTTGTGTTTAATGTGTATACAGTAAAGGAACATACAGGAGAAATGTATAGACTTTCAACTTTTTTTCTTTTTTTTTTCGAAGAATTTCTTATTGCTACCTCGTCACAAATTGTGGGCTCAACCCGAGTTTGGTTATTCATTTTCTAAAAAGAATTACAAAACAGTTCCATATATTTGTAAAGAAAATTCCTATTTCATGAAGTAGACGACGTGCTCAAAATTGTAACACATTCGCTCTAATAATTAATGAATGGAAGATCTATGGAAAAAATACAACACAGTTAGCCCGTCCAATTACTTCCCCTATCTCATCAATAAATCCTGATTTGGCCATGCATATATCTAATCAGATTGTGAAATGGATCCAGACTTAGAAACATTAAAAGACAGTGGTCTAGACCAAAATGTTTTCCAAACTTTTTCCTTAATGCAACACTTCGCACATTTTGAGCATTTAAAGGAACACCTTGCTTATTTTTTTTTTACAGAGGTTAATTTACGTGGCAGCCTACTTGTTAATTATTCCAGTAGTTCAAGGAACACCTATTCAGGCCTCGCGGAATACTAGGATTCCACACCACACAGTTTTGGAAACACTGGCCTCGACTAGTTGTTTATTGATAAATTGTATAAATATTGTATATATGTATATTGTCATGTGTTAATTGTAGAAGTCCAGCTTAGTATTTCTACAGAAGATGGTGAGACAAAATTTAAGTCTTATTTATTTGTTTATTTAACTGTATACAAAAAAACATTTGAGTCAAGTGTGGGGTTCTGGAGTGCCCGTGTGTGGGTTTACTAGGGAAAGGTGTAGAGATCTCTCAATTGTTTTCTAACTAAAACTTTCATTTGCTTCGATATTAATCTGTCATTCGTTGCCTATCTCAATCTGTCACTTGTTGCCTATCTCAATATGTCACTTGTTTCCTATCTCAATCTGTCACTTGTTGCCTATCTCAATCTGTCACTTGTTGCCTATCTCAATCTGTCACTTGTTTCCTATCTCAATCTGTCACTTGTTGCCTATCTCAATCTGTCACTTGTTGCCTATCTCAATCTGTCACTTGTTGCCTATCTCAATCTGTCACTTGTTGCCTATCTCAATCTGTCACTTGTTTCCTATCTCAATCTGTCACTTGTTGCCTATCTCAATCTGTCACTTGTTGCCTATCTCAATCTGTCACTTGTTGCTCTGTTAATTTTAGATCATTAACTACAGGCTCGCCAATAAATGTTTTCAATACTTTGAGGACTAAATACCAGAAGTATCTGATAACTGCATGATTTAAAATTCTGTAGAACTAACTAAAGGGATTACAGAATGCCATTAATAGCACTGCGAATTGTTTATGTTTTCCTAATGCTCTCATAGTTAGTGTAATTATCATTTGTGACATATTTGAAACTCATTGAATAACCTTAATATTTCTCATTACTCGCCAGGTAGGTGGCGTATGCAATAAACAAACATACTCACACACATATACACAGTCTCACGCAGACATGCGTACACTCAGACACACATACAGACACACACACACTCGCGTTCACAATCATCGCATAGCCACTCGTCCACACATGTGCCAACTCTCACACATATACAGTCTCTTACACATAGGCATGAACTCTTAAGCAATACTAGGCACACTCGCACACACGCTCTGACCACACAGACTTACACACACACATATACACTGCCAAACACTAGCGTACTTTTATTACAGCACCTCACCTGCAGTAGTATTTGACTAACAAAAGACCATCCTGTATGTGTAAGCAGGGCCGATTAAAGGAGGACACATTGGGCTACAGCCCCGGGGTATCCGCAAGAAAGGGGCATCCACAAAAGAAATTAAAATATTTTCGAATTTCATGGGTCATAAACTTTTTTTACGACTGGCTTAAATGTCTTGATTAAAAAGTGTACCACTAGTACGGCTCTGAATTTACGGCAGTGCCTCCACAAACTAAAAAATAACACTTTTTTAAAAATTAAAGTTAGATTAAATTTACAAGAACTCTTATTCTTTCTACTCAAATATAGCAAGCTTTTAGATATCAGTATTATATTCATAAGTGGATCTTTATTAAAGCTTTAGAAAAATTGTAGAGACCTCAACATACTTTAATCCGGCCCTGTGTGTAAGTGCATTTACCCTATACAATTTAGAGTATCATTAAACACATTCAGTATATATATAAAAAATACATCATTAATTTTTTTTTATTTAATTCAAGTAAAGCACTCCATTCAGACCTTGCGATCTATAGGGCGAATGTTGTAAAGATCATCTGTTTCTATGACCTACGAAAGACAACGGTGCCACGTCGCCTTTTATTTTCTTCTAATATCAGGTACCTAAATATTGCAAAGACCCAAGTGGGCGCATATTGATCATGAGTCCGGGCGCAATGAGATCCTTCTCGTCTTGGTTTCTACTCCCCTGACTAATGAGTATTTGGACACATTCTCTAGGCGCTGGAATGTCAGCACGCTCCCAAGATTCTATTCCCCTCCAAAAAAACAAACAAAAACAACGAATTGTTTCCTAATAAGTTTCTCGTTGTCTCAACTTCCCTATCTACACCCACGTCTGCTCGAATACAATATAAAGTGAAGTCTGCAACCGAGTTAATGCACATTTTCAAAGACAACATTCAACGTGAGTTTATCACACGGGAGAAATCGAGCTACAAAGACCAGATCTATTGAAAGGTTAGTCAAGATTGTTGTGAGCTTGCGCTATTTCAGTGGCATAGATGTCTTTCCAAATCAACCTCTTGGTCGAGCTAGAGTAGTCTTCTAGTTGCAATGGTATAGATATTTCCCTACCGTAATCGAGGGTCGCGGTAGGGTGGTGGCAGAGTACATGATTTAGCACGCTTATAGGAGGTTGGGGTAGAGTAGATGTCTCTGCTCTAATTTCGCTGCTGCAGTAGGATAGATACATCTCCTCAACCATCTTTCTTGAATATGTTTATTTTATTTTCGGTCACTTCCATCAGTTGTCAGTTATATTCTAGAAAAATCCCACCAATCCATTGTTTCGTAAACGAGCTAGCTCATTGCTAATCGCATTAACTATTATAACATTATTATTATTATTATTATTATTATACTCGTAAAACGTTCTAGCCTTTAGAAGGAACGTGCGTATCTGATTATATAATAACATGGACATTTTAACAATGTTGTTCTAAACAACTAGAGACATTGACTACAACCTGAGATGCTACTCTAAAGTTAATTCCAACTCTATCATCGGCAAACTTATTTTAAATTGTAATAATGTAAGGCCAGAAAAAAAAAACATTTATAATGGGGAAAAGTCGGGAGAGTATAAGACGATGGGGGTGGATTGGTGGAAGAATCTAACGGAAGTGAACTATTGCTCCGTATTCCTACACTGTACCGTCACTAACCGCGAGAATGCCGCCACATCAGGGATCTAATCGTTGAGAGATGGGGTGGCAGATGGAATCATGGAACAAGATAATCAAGCCTTTTTTTTCCTCCACATTATCGCCAATGTTCTCGATAATGTTGAAGCCTACTTGACGTAATATTACCTTGCCTCCTTACACCTATCTATTTCCTATAGTGAACGTTTCCTCGAAGTGGCTAGGGTGAAGTCGAGAAAAATGTACCCTCATTTTTTGCCTCCCAATTTGATGATGCGAATGTATTTTTTTTTTTTTTTTTTTTTTTGGTTATTGCATTAAATTCTGATAATGTATCTTTTTTTTTTTTTGTATTTATTTCATTCACTTAAATCTCTTAAATATGTTCCTGTTCTATGACAACTATTTCAAACACTAAGGTTAATCTGGTAATTATTTGACTGATACTTTGTTTTCTTCAATGTTATAATTACACATTCAATTATTTCACAGATGGCTCCAATTATTACGATTCAAATAATAATTCCGACTCCAAAAATCTGTTTCTGCATCTAATTATGACCGCTACATCTTCTTACATACAAAACTTCAAGTTCTACACGGAAAAAAACGCCATATAGTGTCAAAATAATTCCAGACTCATAAAATGATCCAACAGCTAATGGCGACTACGCGAAAGCTCAGTTTTGCTTCACAGATGTCACCAATAATTGTCATAATTATTTCGGACAAAAAACCCATAATATAGTAAGTTAATGATGACTTCAAATTTCCACCACATGTATATACCACAACCTGGAAAGAGAGAGTTGCCTCCCCATGGATGATGTTCTGTTCATAAAACACCACATATTTATTTTATTTATTGATCATTACATGCAATACACAATACACTAGAACAGCACAGCATTGTATTGTGTTGTTTTTTAACGGGATAAATAGTGTGTTTTGTTCACCTATGTCTTGTTGACCTACTGTGTCTTGTTGAACTATTTGGTCTTGTTGAAATTAGTGTCTTGAATGGCATTATTATTATTATTATTATTATTTGTATTTTATGTTTGTAGACATTTTGTAAAAGTCTATTATTACATATTGTTATTTGAAAAATATTGACACGTGACACTTAATTACTTTAGTGTTAATCGCAAAATAAACCGAAAACAAGGTTACAAAGACAGTTTATGTGAATGAAATTCTAACAAAGGCAAATGACAGTGAAGTATGGAGAAACAAGGTTGACAGATCCTTGGTGGTGCCCCAATGGTCCCGCAAACCTAAGTGAAAGTCAAAGTGAAGCTAGATGTCATATAAAGATTATCTAATTAATCTCATTGTTTTGTAAGAGGTCAATCTCTTATTCAAAGTCTCAAGAAAAAAATATTTCCTTAAAAAAAAATCAAAACAATCCTTTAGTTACGTTTACTCTGTGTGCAGTGTTCCGCTGCAGTTCACGCGATAATATGAAAAACTACTTATTAATTGTTGTTTTAAAATATGTTCCTTTTATATGCATAGTAAATAGTTTTTTTCTCTTTAAAAAAACTTACATAACTTAGCAATACAAATGTAAAAAAAAAAGTATTTTTTTTTATTTAAAAATCTATAACCATTAGCATAGAAGTGTTACAAAATGTTAGATTGTCATCTCCCTTACTAAAAAGCCTCTCGTGTTTATTACTATTAATAGGGAATAGTTGTAAAAATGATGTATTTTTATGAAAAAACTACTAGCATGATTGATTTTAAAATTAGATTTCTCGCTTTCAGAAAAGAAAAAAAGTAGCCGTTGCATCAGAACTTTAAATGGTCTAAAGTCTAAAATATTATTATGTCGGATTTTCTAGTTTACGAGATCTATACGGGACGGACGGACGGACAGACAGACATTGCACACAACTAATAGCGTCTTTTCCACTTTCGGGGGCCGCTAAAAAAGGAGAAAGTTTATATTAAGTGTAATTTTATCAATTACTTTGAATCGAATATGTAATTATATGCTTTACTCGCCTAGACATATAAATCTGTGCGATTAGAAATATTTTTACCAATTGTTTTTGTTTAGCCTGTAGCTGTCTCAATGTGCTATGATTCTATCACTTGTCTGGACCAGTTGGCAAAGAGGAAGGGGTGTGAGAAAGAGATATCTTGTGAATTTTTATATGATAGTTTTTTTTTTAATGCATAAAAAAATGCACTCAGTGCTTGAATTCCCAAGGGTATTAATTCAACCAGGGCCGCCATTACCTATTGTGCAATGTGTGCATTGCACGCATATGGCCGAATGTAGGTGGCGGCCAAATCCTTATTCTAAAGTTACCTTTATTTTTTTTAATTTTAAGATTTAAAAAAATACTTAAATATTTTATTATTTTATGTAAATCCTAATTATTCCATTATCCTTGGAAAAAATATTTTAAAAAAAGCGATAATCGTACATAAGAAGGTATTTTGGAAACTTTTAATACGAAGAAAATGGAGCGGCGCGCGAGGGATTCCCAAGGGTTTTTTCACAGGCGCCTACATATTTCTGACCTTGAATTTTCGCGGGTTGTATGTAATATTTGTTTCGAATGACGCTTACAGAAGCAGATCAGCCAAAACATTTTTTCTTCTTAGTATCTTCTTAGTATCTACTTGTAGTTTTTCTACATATAAATGTTTTTTAATCAATACCCTAACCCTGCAAGTTGATCTAGGTATTTAAAACTCATTGTAAAAAACATTTTCATTTTTTATGTTCTGCTAGATCTGGTAAAGAATATTGTTGGGTCATCATAGATGTAGATCTACATTAAGTTTAGCTGTTTGGAGCAACAAGCCAACGACCGACCAACAACAATGGGGGGGGGGGGGGGGGGGGGGCGGCGAAAATTATTTTTTATTTTCATTGTTGTTATTAATTCGTGTCGGAATATGGTAAATATGCATGACTAAATGCATGACGCGTATGACGTAATTGTCTTCTTTTTTTAAGTAGCGTCTGTATTATGTAAGATAAGAAGGTATATTATCAATGTTTACAAATTAAAATATCTTAAGAGACGTCGTTTTATCATTTCATAAGATCTTGTCAAACCGTCATCTTGAGAGGCGTATTCAACAATAGGGGTTCAAACTTTTTATGATAATAATAGTAATAATCTTTATTGTCCGTATGGAAAATTTGTCTTACAATTTGTGCATTACACCAAACAAAAAACATTTTTTAACTATAAGATACGAAAAATGTACATTCACACCAGACTCACTCATAATTTACATGTGATTTTGAGGAAAACATTTCAAAACGTCTCGCTAGTGTGATTCTTTTGGATTTTCTTATCTGAGATTTTCTTCTTTGTAAAATAAAAAAGCTTTTTAATAATAAAAAAAAAAACAATCAGTCTCCTAGACGCAGATTGCTTCTCAAATATATATATACAGTAAATAAATACGATACGTGTGTTTATTCACCGGGACAAACACATAACAGCCTTCTATATTCAAAGAACCTTGTTCCTAATTCTACCAGTCCTTTCTCCATTAAACCTGAATGCGAACCAACGACAGCCTTCCCTGCTTCGCTCCAGGTTCCCATTACAGTCTTCAGGAAACACAAAAGACGGATCCTTAGTTCCCAACAATTCCGACTCTTCCTAATCTCTGATACACTCCTCTACCCCAGGGTCTTTCTGTTCTGGTTCAATAGTGCGCTCGTACGCACCACAAGCACTTGTGCAAGGCAAGGTTACAACAATATATATATATATATATAGTTTAACCTAAGCATACAAAAATCAAAGCCTGGTTTAAAATAGATCATGTCGTCTGCGTATTAGACTTCAAAGTCCATACATTTTTTTTTCTCCCTTCGTAACTAGTAAATCAGTGGTGCACAGCTTTGAAGCCCAGATACATTTCCGATACTCTAGTCACAGGAGATGCTGGCTGGATGTGGTCCTCGGGCCATCGTTTGGGCATCACTGTAGTAAATCATTGTTTACTAAGTTCAGCTGTCGAGATACCTAACAGTCTCTTTCTGGAGATTTTGTGACGTGAACTAGTCGAGGTCAGCGGTTTCGGGGTCAAAATGAGGGAAAGGTCTAGGTCACTGAGTTCACTGTCTGATTTGATATAGACTGGCCTTGTGGCCTGAACTAGTGTTTAATAGTTACCTCACTAGATGTAGCTAGTTGGCTCAAACGTCACGCTAGATATCCTCATCGAGTTTCAGTTCTCTCTCTCTCACTTTCTTTCTTGTCTTTACCTACGTTTTTTTCTCCTACACATTACATGTTTCCTTTACTCTCTTTTTCCCCTTTCATTTCTCTCTCTCTCTCCCTCTCTCTCTCTCTCTGTTGTGGTTCATTTTTTTTTTCTTTGTATAATTTTCTCTTTTTTTTATATAAATCGTGCCATTATTTCTCTTTTTTTCCACTCTCTTTCCATCCCTCCCTCTCTCTCTTTCTCTCTCTTTCTCCCTCTCTTTCTCTCTCTTTCTCCCTCTCTTTCTCTCTCTTTCTCCCTCTCTTTCTCTCTCTTTCTCCCTCTCTTTCTACCTCTCTCACTCTTTTTCTCCCTCTCTCTCTCTCTCTTTCTCCCTCTCTCTCTATTATTTTTTTTTCCTTCGTAAAAAAAAAAGCTATTCCCACAATAGGTACCGGCTATTCAAAAGTCAATGACCTTTTCATTTCAGTAGCTACTAAAAGATACTCCGCCAAAAGTGAGATGTGAATACACCTAAAAGAATTCTTCACTCTCCATTTTGCAATGTTCTTCTGAGCTCGGAGCTTCTCAAACAAAATAGTGTATGTGTTGTGTAAGTGTTGTGTATGAATTTTTAAAAAAAAAAGGAAATTTCGAGGATTTAAAAAAAAAAGGGAGTGAATTTGAAATAAAAAGAAAGACAATAAAGAAAACTTGGGAGATGCTATTTTAAAACTGGGAGAAATTAGACTCATACAAAAACAAGCAAAACATGAGTGTCACCATCATCAAATAGTGGATGTCAGATGTCACAGGTCTATACAGATGCTATGATAGATGTCACGTTGAAGATTATCTTGATCTATATCACACTATCAATGATCGTGATTGCCGAGGATCTTGAAATCGTCTTTTAATAAGATGATCGTATAGAAGTAGCTAGATCTAGTTGATAATACGATCATTCGGAATGTTGCCAGTTGATAAGAGGATCATCTAGAAGTTGCCAATCTCTAAATCGATCTAAGTATATTACTATATTCAATGAAGAAACTTCTCTTCGTCTAAAACAATTACTTTAATTCAAAACTTGAAAAAGCTATTCACAAATAATTACAATGGTTAAATGTACTTGAATAAAATGATAGATCTACACAATAATATAATTGAGTTCTAATACTAAACTCTAGTACATGTTCTCACTTCCATGTTCCATACAAGACTGACTAAAAATCTAGACCCTTTCCCCGGGTATAGCGTTGTCACGTGTCTAACGCACCTCGTTGCAATGCCAACCAATGAGTGCAGCCCAATTTACAATAATTAATATTTCAAAACCAATCACATCCATAGCTCTCCGCGTGAAGGAATTTCCCGAGGTCGCTGACGAGCTAAATATAGATACTGTATACGTGACAATTAGAAAAAAAATGTTGTTTTTTTTAAAAAAGCCTATATTAGGCAAAGAACTGCACATTTACTGTCATATCTCTCAATACTGTAAGGTTTATTCTCCTTGTTTCTATTTTAATTAACGAATTCCTTACCACAATTTAACTATTTAAATAGTAAATCTTTATTGATCAGTGTGTTGTCATCGACATTGACGATCGGTGTAAATTTTCAACTTGATCCGAGATTGAGAAACGTTTTTAAAAAAAATCTTACAGACAGACAGATTTTTCAAAATTAAGAAAGTCACCCATATATCCCAACGCAATAAAAAAAAAAGGGAGATCAAACAAATCGCTAGAAGTTAGCGTACTTTAAATTAGTTTGACAGAAAGTCATAAATATATATTTTTTTAAAATCGCAGCAAGAAAAACAACATTTAAAATTCAATAACAACCTTTGACGCAGTCTTGAACGCAACGCAGAAACTCTTCCAAGGGAGACAAATCTTGTATTTCGCAGGATTCCGATTTCCCAGATCATGAAGTCATGTGAATACACCTAAAAAAAAAAAAATTCAACAAGGCACGATGCAGACGACAACGTGATGACAACATTGTACCTCTGACGGTTTGTTTTGACACTATGTCAGTACCTACGTGTCATCTTGCCAGTGCGCATGTTTTAACGTGATCCCATTCTACTGTTGTATGGAAACAGTCTCTGTCACGTTGCTTATAATAATATTTTTTTTCTGTTGATGAAATGTCGGCTGCAGACATTAGTGGCCAGCGCGAGTTTGTTTATTAAAATAGACCACGATTTTCCGTTCAGATTTGTTACTAACAATAGACATGTGTCAAAATACTTAGCGACAGCAGTGGCGTGCCTTTGTATGGTTGGGAGAATAAGCTAATTCTCCCTTCCTAGATTCTTTATTGCACTATTAAAACGGGAGCCTTATAGACTTAGATTATAGACTTAGATTATAGACTTTGACTTCGATTATAGACTTAGATTATAGACTTTGACTTAGATTATAGACTTTGACTTAGATTATAGACTTAGATTATAGACTTTGACTTAGATTATAGACTTAGATTATAGACTTTGACTTAGATTATAGACTTTGACTTAGATTATAGACTTAGATTATAGACTTTGACTTAGATTATAGACTTTGACTTAGATTATAGACTTAGATTATAGACTTTGACTTAGATTATAGACTTTGACTTAGATTATAGACTTTGACTTAGATTATAGACTTTGACTTAGATTATAGACTTTGACTTAGATTATAGACTTAGATTATAGACTTTGACTTAGATTATAGACTTTGACTTAGATTATAGACTTAGATTATAGACTTAGATTATAGACTTTGACTTAGATTATAGACTTTTACTTAGATTATAGACTTTGACTTAGATTATAGACTTTAACTTAGATTATAGACTTTGACTTAGATTATAGACTTTGACTTAGATTATAGACTTTGACTTAGATTATAGACTTTGACTTAGATTATAGACTTTGACTTAGATTATAGACTTTGACTTAGATTATAGACTTTGACTTAGATTATAGACTTTGACTTAGATTATAGACTTTGACTTAGATTATAGACTTTGACTTAGATTATAGACTTTGACTTAGATTATAGACTTTGACTTAGATTATAGACTTTGACTTAGATTATAGACTTTGACTTAGATTATAGACTTTGACTTAGATTATAGACTTTGACTTAGATTATAGACTTTGACTTAGATTATAGACTTTGACTTAGATTATAGACTTTGACTTAGATTATAGACTTTGACTTAGATTATAGACTTTGACTTAGATTATAGACTTTGACTTAGATTATAGACTTTGACTTAGATTATAGACTTTGACTTAGATTATAGACTTTGACTTAGATTATAGACTTTGACTTAGATTCACCCTGTCTTGAATAAAACATTTAAATCGTGTCGTAATTTTTTATTAATTGTTAAAAACAAAAACCATTAAAGGGAGACTACTTGTGAAATAAATAAATAAAATACGAGTTCAAATGAAATTCATACCCAACGCTTTGATTTTGCACCACCAATTTTTTTATATATAAGTATTTTTTTTTATATTTAGTTACAAATGCATTTGAAAAAATTGTTTTACCGTTTATTATTTTTTTGCCTTATTAGTTTTAAGAATTTTACAAATCATTTTGGATCATTGATGTGTACAAGTCACAGAGTCCAAGTTAAATTATTTAATACACTCTTATGTACGAATGGAACAATCTCTGAAAATGATAATTAAAATCTGTGACCGAAACCTTGAACTGATGTGTGTCACACTTCAGCTCTACCTTTCGCCTGGAAAATTCACACAGATGTGTAGTGTTAGTGTTTACATACAATGGCTTATCACCCTTTAGCCTACTACATTTTTTATATAAAAACCGAATTAATTTATTACGACTAATTGGTATACTAATTGTTTGATTTTTCATGACGAATGATTGTAACATACACAATGAGTCTTTACTTTAATAATGTAGACTTTACCGGTGAAGGAAATCAGGAATACATTTTTTCCAAAGCTTATATCAACACTGTCTGTCTGTCTGTCTGTCTGGTAAAAGGGTTGGACATGTTTTGTCTCCCATTTCCCATTCTCAGATCAAGTTAAAACTTAGCACAACTATTCATTGAACCTGACAAGACATGAATCAATAAAAAAAAAGCCAATTCCTTTATTAAATATTGGTGATTAATTATCTAGTTTGATATTGAAATAAGAGTAATAAATGCAACTCGATGAGAGATGTGGATGTATATATGGATTTAATCCCCTTATAACTTTTAGCAAGTTATTCCCCCTCTTTCCATTCTTGGATCAAGTTGAAATTTTGCATAATTACTCATAGTCGATGACAATACACAAACCAATCCAAAAATTAACCACTTAGTAAATCAAATAGTACTAATTAATTAATTTTGTGTATATATTTATTTATCAGAAAAGGATACTGTCATTTTCAAATGGATTGTTCATTAAATACTCTCATTCCATTTTTCTTTTTTAATTAATCTTTTTTCTAATGCTTTTTTTCAATACATTTTCGCTGTACACTCTCTGTCCCTAAAATGCAATTCAAACATTAACAAGACTTCTTTTCAGGAGGTCCTTCTTTTCGTCTGTTGTCTGACTCCGGCTGTTGTTTGGTTCTAGCTCTCGTCATGATCGTCTTGAGATTGAGCCCCAAACTCTCCTGTCGTCCTGTAAGAGGCAACGACTGAGACACGTGATCATTTTTATTTGTGTCATGCACATAAGCATAAAAAGAGGCTAAAAAATATAGAATTTTTTTTAAAGTCTCTTTAAGCTAGGGGAATAAAAATTGCATATACATAAACCACAGACGTAGAGATACTTATAGGTATGTGATTGAGCGCGATGATTGAATGGTAAATCTTTTGGCTTCCGAACCGGGGATCTCGGGTTCGAATCTTGGTGAAGACTGGTACTTTTAATTTCAAGATCTTAAGGGCGCCACTCAGCTCTAGTGGGACCTTGATATTAATTGAGAAAAAGTAAAGGCAGTTTGTCGTTGTGCTGTCCACATGACACCCTCGATAATTGTTGGCCACAGAAACAGATGAGCTTTGCATCACTTGCCCTATAGATCGCAAGGTCTGAAAAGGGGAACATTAGTTGTTGTTGTTGTTGTTGTTTTGTAAAATAAACTCAACACATTTGTAGCACAAAGTAAATTGTTTCTATATACGTCTCGTAGATTTAATTTTGGGAAACTTTGTTTTTTAAGGGCCCATCCTGAATATGGATATTCCAAAACAATACTCAAACTAAGCATAATGATGTATTAATGTAGATATTTTTGTATTTTGTCTTTGTATGAATCTTGCATTTGGTTTTTCAAAAGTTAATTTGTAAGTTGATAAAACTGGCCTCATTTACATTCTTCTCCTTTCAATATAGCACCAAAATGTTCAGCCCTGGCGTTCTTAAGGTCAGCGTCATTGCAGCTTATTTCGATGTAGTTTACTTCATATGTTTATTTCGGTTCTACTTGATATGTTTAAAAATGTTGTAAAATGTTTTACATGTTTCGGATGTTCCTTCAGAGTAGAAGATAGTTTACCTCCTAATCCAAACCTCCCGCAGGACGACCGGGGGGAGGGGGGTTGAACCCGAGACCATCGATAAATCCGAACGACAGTCCAGCGCGCGAACCGCACGACCAAGGCAGCCTTCCATTTATTTAGGATTTACTTAATGTGTTAATTTAGGATTTACTTAATGTGTTAAGGATTTACTTAATGTGTTATGGATTTACTTAATGTGTTAAGGATTTACTTAATGTGTTAATTAATGATTTACATAGGGTTTTTTATAATAAGAAATAATCCAGGACTGGAGAGAGACGTTGTTTACCAATACTTTTTAGGTACAAAAAAAAAAAAGATATATTTTACCTAAATGACCAGGATTGAGGATTGGTGTAGGGTTTTATCCAACTGCCTTCAGGTGTGGGTGGGGAGGGTACTGCACAGGATCAGACTAAAAGTAAGCAACAAACTAAAAGCAAGACAAAAGACGACAACAGACTTAAAAAAGACATCTGACTAAAAGCAGACAACAGACTAAAAGGGAACATTAGACTAAAAGCAGACAACAGACTAAAAGGGAACATTAGACTAAAAGCAGACAACAGACTAAAAGGGAACATTAGACTAAAAGCAGACAACAGACTAAAAGGGAACATTAGACTAAAAGCAGACAACAGACTAAAAGGGAACATTAGACTAAAAGAAGACAACAGACAAAAAGAATACATCATACTAAAGGCAGACAACAGACTAAAAGAGAAAATCAGACTTACTTTTCAGGTACAAAAAATACATAAATGACCAAAACGTCTAAGATCGGTGTAAGGCTACATCCAGCTGCCTTCAGGGGTGGGTGGGGAGGTACCGCACAGGAAGACACCAGTCCTAGAAATGCTACATATCTAGATATACATGATAGATAAATTACGACAGCAAGACAAAGCATAAAACCAATCGGAATTACGTAAATGCTGCCAAGACATAAATCTAAGACCAGATAGATCTACCTATTCCTAAAGACTGCATGCGATTCGATCTCACTCCATTCGCAACCACGCCCCAAATAGTCTGATTCCTTACTTCAACACCACCAAGCCCCCTTCCACCCCTCCTCTCTATCACTCCCTCAGACTACCGCCCTGTCCTACCCCCACCACCACCATCACAATCATGGCTGTACGTGCCTCCAAACGCAGACACGGTGACCATAAATTACCAGACAACAAATAATGGTAGCCGGTGGTGCACAACATGTCCAACGCCACTGACTTACCGCCTCCACCTCCCCGCTCTGTGACATAAATGACCTGTATATATTGGAGACATTCTCTGGGGTCTTTCGCACTGAAACTTTTTCCCCCGTTTTTTTTTCTCTTCTTTCACTTTCAGCAGACGTCTTTGTACGATAGACCATGCAGGTAAGATTGTTCTTTTTTTTTTTTTCTTAAGTGTAGACAAGTAGTTGACACCGATTCACGATACTGCTTGGAAATAGGTTGAAAAGCTTGAGGCCATGTGACACAAATATAAATGGATTTAAATGTAGACTAATTGTAAGTATTTAAATGTATTTTGAATATAATTGAGGATGCAATGGCTAAAGAAAATTTCGGTGGTATGATACTGCTCCATATACATTCAAAGAATCAATCTTTAGTTCATTCAAATTTTATACGTATTCACTTACTCTTCCGTTCCTGTTATTGCCCCGCACTTTTTTTTTTTTTTTGTCTTATGTAAAATTTTAAACTGCAAGAACTTTTCTTTTTAATTTCTTTGTGGTTTACTGTAAAACAATAACATCACCTCTTTTGTGAGTTATTTCCCTCTTGATTCATCGTTGTAAATGGAAAATTGTAAACGATTTTTTGGCGTTCAATTGTATTATTTCTCGTTGCCGTTGTGAGCGTGTGCAGCTTTTGGAGACTTCTAATGCAGGGGTTCTCAACCTGTGGATCGCGACCCCCTTGGGGAGTCGATTGACAATTTGCCAGGGGTCGCATAAGAGCATCGAAAATATGGATTGTTGTTGTCTATTCTTCTATTGCTGTGTGGGGGGGGGGGGGGGGGTCGCGGCAGAGTGGGGGATTGTAAAAAGAGGTCGCCGAGCATAAAAGGTTGAGAACCGCTGTTCTAATGGTTTATTTTTGACATTTTAGTGGCGACCCATTAGAGTGCAGTGCCCCTGGAGACTAGCTCAAACTACCTCTAAATGTTGTTACGAAGCACAACGTACAGTTAGAAAACTACAGACTAAAGCAAGACAACAGATTAAAAGCAGACAACAGATTAAAAGCAGATAACAAAAAGCAGACAACAGACTAAAAGGGGACATGAGACTAAAAGACATCAGACAACTTACACAAACTGAAGATATTTCAAACTCAAGACAACTGAGACTAAAAGAAGACACTTCAGACTTAAAGGTGACACCTCCGACTACCAGAAGACACTTCAGACTAAAAGAAAATTGACTAAATAGAGTCTGGTGAGACAGTGGATACGCCCAAATGAATTGCTAGTGCTGGTTTCTTTCTGAATCAGGTCAGAATCTGCTGTAATTGAACCGAAATGAAGCCATAACAGTGAGCACATTATGTATACACGGTATCCGAACTAGGAAAATGTTTTTGCATATACTTTTCTTAATACCTATATCAAAAGTAATATTTTGACATTCGACTTCATAGCAAGATAATGGCGTAATATTTAATATTTAATGTAAAAAAAAAATCGGAACACTCATTTGGGGTCCCTTTCAAGTGGGGGCTTCATACTTTTTATTTATAATCCTATATTTTTATGTGATGTTCATATAAATGGGGAGGGGGGCGCCAATAAAATTTCTTGCCCCGGGCGCACGTCTTGTTCACTACGCCCCTGGGTTTATAAATACACGGAGAAATGCAGGTACTAAGAGAGAGTCTTGGAAAAATAACTTGCTCTAGTTGTCAACGCCATTTCCTGTTTTGTTGACGTAATCACTCGAGCCTTAAATAGATTTTTCTTTGTCTTGTTTCTTTGTTTATTATTTGCTTGAGTTATCTTCCCAAAATAATAATAAATAACATTTCCGGTACATAACCAGCATCGAATAGTTCGAAATGGAAACTGATAGATTTAAAGTCCTACATCAATGTATTAACTCTATAACTAGACTCATATTTAATATCTGTGGCCAGTTTGTCGCCAATGTTAAAGTTATGAGTATTAGACTTTAGGGGAATCCCGTCATGGAAATGTTTGGATAGTATTAAAATTAAAGAACATAAAAATATCAGGCTAATCAACGCCCATTCCAACATAATACCGTGTCAACATATTACCATACACATTTTGTCTATTTACACGGCTACTATACACTAACTAGGGTGTTTTGTTGCTAAAACGTTATTCATTATTAATAGGATGCTCAACAGGCGCCAATTAATTAAGCGGCCTTGACGTGGCTGCGTTAGCCAATGTTTACGTATTTTATTTATAAATGTCCTTTTGCTTTATGCGAAACTTTCACGTCACATAGAATCAGTGACTCTTTTGTTCGTCAGAGCTTTATATAGGGTCATCATATTCTCTAGTGCAGTGGTTCCCAAACTTTTTTTCCTTAACGGAACACTCATTCAGTAGTTCAGGTTCCGTTCCCTCATGTGAGACAATAGCTCCGAGGTGTTTAAAACTACTAGCACTTGTCAGCTACAAGTTCATTATTCCAGTAGTTCGTGGAACACCTATTCAGGCCTCGCGGAACACTAGGGTTATGTTTCGCGGAACACAGTTTGGGAAACATTGTTCTAGTGTCACTGTTACTGTTAATTTTGTTGCGATGATGTCGTGTTCTAACTTTTTTACTTACAAATATTTAAAAGACATCAAATAGAAATAAGTCCTCGTCAAGAAGCCTACATTGATAAATCTCCAGAGCCTGGCGCGCTGTTTCCTTCTTGTCATCAATTGTATATCTTTCTATATTTTTTTGTGCTCTTGTTATCGTCAAAGACTTATCCCCAAAGACGTATCCTCAAAAACGTATCCTCAAAAACTTATTTTCAAAGAATTATCCTCAAAGATTAATCCTCAACGACTTATCCTCAAAGACTTATCCTCAAAGACTAATCCTCAAAGACTTATCCTCAAAGACTTATCCTCAAAGACCAACAAAAAGTTATCGACATCCACCTGAGCAGCTAACTACAATAATCACATTGACGAATGAGTTTAAAAAATGATGCCTTACCGATTACAATATAGATGTTTTGTTTTTTATCTTGTAATTTCCAAGACTGGTTAATTTACATGTTTCGGGTGTTCCTTCCGAAATGAAGATTATTATATCATAACCCAAACCTTCCGCATGACGACTGGGGATGGCGGGGATCAGGGTTCGAATTCGGGAACATCGAGATGACATTCCAAAGCGAATAAAACATCACACAGTCTTCATGTTATGTTCCGTCTAAAACAGAATGTATTGGTTTGGTAGTGAAAACCAGACATGATCCGAATTTTTACATGAAACAAACTTAATGTTCAGTCTATACATTTATTTGTATTCTTTGTGTCAACTTTAGGAAAAGGTTGGCTACAAAAACCAACCCAACGGTCACGCCAATGGGGACGTTTTCAGCTCCCAGGACAAGAAAGCGTTAGAGGCTAACGGACTATTGGGCAGCGCCTTTGAGAAGTCACTGGAAGCAAATGGACACCTTATCAGCATCCAGGACAAGAAAGCTGCTGAGGCCAACGGCGACGCCGGGGTGCACAAGAGGGTCAGCATTTTCATGGGCGATGTCGAGATAGAGGAAGATGATCCATGGGCGTTGCCGGAGTTGAAGGATGACATGGCGAAATGGAAAGGTACGTTTGTTGGTGTCAGAATGGACACTTTTGGAAAGGCGAGTCTTGAGAATTCTACAAAATATAATTTAAAATGTTCGCACATAGAGGAAAATAAATACTCCCCGTATCGGAGTTTAAACATTCTAAGAACTGGGCTTCTACTCTCTGTGTAATATTTGCACAATTCTATTTGCTTGTATTTTAACATTATTAGAATCTCTTATATTCTCTCTCTCTCTTTCCTTTCCACCTTTTTTCAAATCTCTCTCTTCGTTAACCCTTTTTCCATCTCTCTCTCTCTTTGTTTAAACTTTTTCCATCTCTCTCTCTCTCTCTCTCTCTCTTTGTTTACCCTTTTTCTATCTCTCTCTCTTTGTTTACCCTTTTTCTATCTCTCTCTTTGTATTTTCTCTCACGCTCTCTTTGTCTCTCTCTCTTTGTTTAAACTTTTTCCATCTCTCTCTCTCTCTCTCTCTTTGTTTACCCTTTTTCTATCTCTCTCTCTTTGTTTACCCTTTTTCTATCTCTCTCTCTCTTTGTATTTTCTCTCATGCTCTCTTTGTCTCTCTCTCTTTGTTTAAACTTTTTCCATCTCTCTCTCTCTCTCTCTTTGTTTACCCTTTTTCTATCTCTCTCTCTTTGTTTACCCTTTTTCTATCTCTCTCTCTTTGTATTTTCTCTCACGCTCTCTTTGTCTCTCTCTCTTTCGCTCTATTTTTCTACGTGTTCTTTTATCATTTCATGATCAATCTGAATGGGGCTTCAAAAATAGAAGCATTTTTTCTATTGTCTTAAAAGTTTTATCCACACGGAATCACTTTTAAGACCTATAAGATATGCAAGTATTGGTTAAACCTCAGAGAATGTCGTCTCAAAGTCAACTGGACCTGCTAAATCCACGTTGCTTCTGGAATGTCTTCATTTTGTCCAGCTCAAGAATTATAAGTCGCAATGTCGTGAAATACAGACATCTGTTGGACTGTTTCTGTAGTTGACTTGGCTGTTTCTTTTGTTTCTTTGTTCAGTCATAGATCCAGTAAAACAGTAAGTGACTTCTCTGCGCATGTCAGTGGTATAAGAGTGAATAGCAATTAATAAAAGACTAATTAATTCTCACTGATTAATCTACATACATCTGTCCATTTCTTTTTTAAAGTCTATAATGGTTTTGTCGTTTTGATTTTACACGACGCTGCTATTTATAGCTCACTGACAAGAACAGGGGGAGACTATTTGTAACAAGGTTGTTTACTTCCCCTTGCTTACATACATAGCAGTTGCTCATGTCACTGGTTGACATCATACATGTCTTCTAAATGGGAACTTTCAGGGGCGTCGCTACTCTATTCATACCGAGTCTCACAGTTTCACATTAGTGAGGCTCTTCATTCAAACAAATCACTAAATGACTTTTGACCTAATGCTAAGAGTAAACTTGTGCTGTACGCAGAGTTTCTGTCCAGAGCTTATGAAGGATAGGATTTGAACCTCTCAAGCCTTCACTCATATGGAGTTTGATGATGATTATGATGATAATGAGGATGATGATGATGACAATGATGATGCACATGTTCGAAGGGTGGTAACTGTGATCATCACAAAATAATCTAAGTCTCTTTCAGGTTTCGACAAAAAAAAAAAAATCACGTGACATAAATGCGGTTTATGCAAATCAGCCACACTCCCAACAGTGTTACATTATACAGTAGTCAAGTTACACACACAAAAAAAGCACTTTCTACGTATTTTGTTATTATTTTACAATAACTGTAAGTTCTGGATGTCTATACAACTTCCAGAAAGATTGGCAAGTCTAGCGCACTGTTTCTATGTTTGTATTTCTATCTTTCTGTCTTTGTTTTGCTGTTTCTATTTTTGTAAATTGACTGTGGCTGTACGCAAAATGTGTTATCTCATTGTTCTTCAGACCTGGACACTAAGGGCAAGGTCAAGCGTGTCACGTGGCTAGTTACCAGGTTCGTTGTTCTCATCGGCCTGATGTACATGTTCATCTGCTCACTGGACTTTCTAGGATCTGCTTTTCAGCTTCTTGGTGGTAAGCACTAGATCTAAGGTTTTTTTAACATTTAAAATGTGGGAAGTGAGACATCTTTCGTGAAATCATCACACATTTAAAGAGATCTTTCGTGAAATCATCACACATTTAAAGAGATCTTTCGTGAAATAATCACACATTTAAAGAGATCTTTCGTGAAATCATCACACATTTAAAGACATCATTTGTGAAATCATCACACATTGAAAGACATCTTTTGTGAAATCATCACACATTGAAAGACATCTTTTGTGAAATCATCACACATTGAAAGACATCTTTTGTGAAATCATCACACATTTAAAGACATCATTTGTGAAATCATCACACATTGAAAGACATCATTTGTGAAATCATCACACATTTAAAGACATCATTTGTGAAATCATCACACATTTAAAGACATCATTTGTGAAATCATCACACATTGAAAGACATCTCATTGTACAACTCTACCTAGAGGCGTCACAAAAGTGTTTCAAGAGTTGGGTTTAATATAAATGTTTCAATATGAAGCAAAAAAAGGTTTAATAAATCAGTTATAGTCTATTTTGAACTAAGGATGGAGATTTAAAATATAAGAAGAAGAAATCCTATATCGTTCAATAAACATTTTGGTCTAAGCATACTTGCATATGCCAGATTATTCAAAATTGCATAAAACTTTTTATAAGAAAAAATGCATACAGCTATGACCTAACCAAGAACAATGTCAACATTCTATAATATGTCCTAGATATTCATACGCCATCATCTGCAGACGTGGAGATGTCACGAGAAACGTAATTGAAAAGCAAGTAGTTCTAGGTTATTAACATAATTATGATAATCTACGCAGATATGCAATGGCTGGGTAAAGTGCGTGATAAGTTTTGGAGTCTACGCAAACACACAAAAAAAGTTTCTAATTTTATTTAAAAGATTTTTTTTAAAATTCCAATTCAGCTTAAGAAATTAAGGATTCTGCTACTTGTTTTAAAATGAACCTACTCCAGGGTAACGTAGTGCAGACTTTAAGAATCACTGACATAAAAAAAAAGTTTATTTCCGCATTCGCAAAAGTGGCGATGTCATCATGGGATGTCTATTCGTCTACATCAATGATGAGTTGTCTTTTCCTTGAAATTATTTTTCTATGACGTCACTATAGGACTTTTCGTAATAATTAACAATTCATCTCGAGTCGTGGTGGCTGAGCAGTAAAGCCCTTGATTTCCGAACCGGGGGACCCGGGTTCGAATTCTGGTGAAGACTGGGATTTTTAATGTCGTAATCTTTGGGTCTCTCTGAGTCCACCCAGCTCTAATGGGTTATCTGACATAAGTTGGGGAAAAGTAAAAGCTGTTGGTCGTTGTGCTGGCCACATGACACCCTCTTTAACGGTCGGCCACAGAAACAGATGATCTTTACATTATCTGCCATTTAGAACACAAAGTCTGAAAGGGGAACTTGTACCTCTTTTTTTTTTACTATATTTTATTAAATATTTATATATATATATATATTTATATATATATATATTAAAGACAGTTGTATTTAGTGTATTCATTTCTTTTTTATTCTTTTTTTTTTTGGGTGGGGGAGGGGGGATATTTCCTTGCTTTCTTAAATGATTAAAATGAATTTTAGAATGTCTCTCAATACCTCCAGCCTTGTAGGGTTTTTTTTTTAGTACCTTACTTTTCAGTGCTGGACTAATAGTTAAAAACGAACACAAAAAAAATTGAATTTGACCATTAGTTAAAGAGAATTGACCAAACGGGAAGAGGTAGGACTAAACTACGAAATACTTGTGTCTAATAGCTTTGAATATGCGTAATGGCATCATTTGTTTTACCGCTACAGCTTCTAAGTCCATTTATGTTTGATTATGCCTCCACAACTAAATGGAGGTAGGCTGAGAAGAAAAAAAAACAGTTTAAATTTAGGCCGTTGGGAGGGGGGACACAACAAATGCCAACCAGGTCTGTGAACATGATGGATGAGCATCTACGAGGGAGGAGTTAACGCCCCCGCGATTTTTCTTTAGCATGATTCAGGCCCTAAAGTTCGTTTAACAGCCCCCCTCCTCTCTCTCTCCTGTGTTCGAACGATGATAAAACTGAGTATTAAGTTGTTTTTTTAATGTCTGTCCCTGATTTGCAGACTTCCTGTTTTCTAACTTTAAAAAAAAAAAACTATTCGCAAACTGAAAAGTTTTGTTTTCAAGACGAATTATCATTTTAATCACTTCAATCCCTCTCATAGACAGAGAGTGGTGTTGATCGTGTATTTAAACCATAGTCTTGGATGCAACAGCTGGAGATGTAGTTCAATGTATGTTTTGTTTAATCAAATTTCAGCCACTCTAATGTGTCAAAGTTTCTCACTACTTGGACTGTAAGACAGAGGAACATTAACAATCCTGTAAGGAACTTCAATACATTTTGCACCTTTCTAGCAAGTCATCAAGAAGATTGTGTTGGATCAGTAAGGTCCAAACTACAACATTCTGGCCATATTGTCCCGTAACGCGGTACTTTCCAGCCCTTTCCGGCCTCGAAACTTTGGTTCCATAGGACTCAATAACTTTATTAACCAGCGGACATAATGGAGGGGCAGACAGTCGGTTTCATTGAACTTGAAAGTTTTTCCAATGATGCAACCCTTGACACGTGACCAAAGACCCCAAAAAGTTGGACATTCCTGGACCAACTGAAAAGACATCAGAACCACACACCCCTTCCCCTCCCGCTCTACATGTCATTTTATGAATTTCTTGTACCACAGGCAAAGCCGCAGGCCAGGCAATGAGCAGCTCTGTACTGCTGAGTAACCCTGTCGCTGGATTGATGGTCGGGGTTCTGGCGACGGTGTTGGTTCAAAGCTCCTCCACGTCCACCTCCATCATCGTCTCCATGGTGTCAGCTGATAGTGAGTAATGTCACGTGACCTCTTTTGTGACTTTGTGTCTGTGTGTGAGAGTATCTGTGCACGCGTGCGTGTGGTGGGTTGGGGTTTTAATTTGATAACGTATAAGACAAGAAAAAACACTAGCAGACAAAATATAGACAAAATGTAGACAAAGTATAGACAAAATATAGACATAATGTAGACAAACAAATGGAGGAAAAAAAACAGGCAGATAGTAAAACAGACAAACAGACAAGTCAACAAAGTATCTGACGAGTCAACAAAGTATCTGACATATGCGCTAACACAGGAACATAGAAATAGAAATAGATACAGATATAATGGTATCCCTGCCCTTAAAAACAAGGTGCGTGTTAGAAAGAGACCGGATCTCTCTCGGGCTCTAGAAACCTGATCTGAGATACAGTGGGAAAGAACAAAACAATGTTGCGCCTCCGTAAATTAACACGGACTTAATTAAATGGGGTTAAAATTAACATAGCACCGAGATAGAGGGTCCAGTTGAGTGGCTAATTATATTTAGTTTGACGTCAATCCTGGATGCGATTTAACTACTTACAGAGATATTGAGCCCTATCGATAGTAATTAGTTTGTTAACAGGCATGAAATATGTATATAACGTCAATAGATATAACTTAGGTTAGCTCCCGACTTTGTGCATAAAGTTCATAACAATAACAGGAGATCTAGAACAATATTTTTAGCACAGAGCACATAAATAGAAACAAGCAGGGAAGAGAGGAAGTCGATTTCTGACTTTCTATTTATACTTTATTCTTCGTGGAAACTTAAGTTCTTTAAGATAAAGGAATAGTAGAGTATTTCAAATGGATACTTCTTCTTCTTATTCTTGAAACTGTCAGGTAGAGTTGAGCCTTCGGCTCTTGGAACTCTAGGCCAGCAAAAGTGAACAAGAGCTCTCTTTCACCGGCCTGAATGAGAACAGTGTACACTATTTTGTCTGGCGGGTGGGTCAGACTCGTAGCAAGAGGCCGCGTACATTAAGACCCCCGCCATTTTCCTTTTCTATACCATGCTAACCGTGCGGGACACGCCATTTATGTAACGGCCCCTTGAGGAACAGCGCCTAGATTGTGACAAGGTTGTGGGAGCTTTTTTACAACTCCGCGCAGTGCAATGAAGATGCTCTCGCACCCCCTTAGGCACCCCCACAGGAGTCTTGTTTTGCTACCCTTTAGCCTAATCGTTTCCTCCTACGATCGTTCCCACCCGGGCGCCACTATGAAGCAGGGTAGCATGCCCTGGTTCAAAAGAATACAAAGGCCCTTTTTTGATCTACATAATAGTTCCAGTGATAAATCTAGGTCCCGCGCTTGCCTGGAGCCTCCCCAGAAATAGTTCCCGGGTTATTATCAATGATTTTGAAGAAAGTGCAAAGGAAAAATTGCCTTATGTCGATGACATTTCTCAAAAAGTTTAGAGGATTAACAGGTCTAAATCCGGTTCTGTATAC
Organism: Biomphalaria pfeifferi; assembly: GCA_030265305.1. NCBI lineage: Eukaryota > Metazoa > Mollusca > Gastropoda > Planorbidae > Biomphalaria > Biomphalaria pfeifferi. The sequence goes on from JASAOG010000236.1 coordinate 771,656, forward strand.
TGCAGCCATGCCACGTAGATCTGGTAGATAATAGCGTAAAAGGATTTCCGGAGATATAGGATAAAATATCATTTCGTCTAATTTATATTCAGACATGAAAACATCAGAGCTACATAGATCTATTACAATCTATTTTAGCATGCCATAACTTTCACTTTTGATATTATTTAAATTTGCTGTAAATTAGAAAATCTCCCACACAGGTGCCCCCAGATACACACCCAGTCACACGCACTTATTAGGTCATACACACTCACACAAACACACACACTCAGTCACACATATCAAGACACATTGTCTGAATCTAATTCGTCCCGATTGGTCACAGTTCTACAGGTCAAACTGGCCATCCCAATAGCCATGGGCTGTAACATCGGAACGACTGTCACCAACACGCTTGTCTCCCTTGGACAGCTCAATGTGAAGAGTGACTTCAGGTAAGACAGGGGATACATAGGGGAGGGGAAGGAGGGGGGAGGTCAGACGATGTCGCTTCTGTCTTTAAAAGAATAGGACAAATGATAATTGAAAACGAGGGACAGAGAAATAAAGAGAGAACGAGAAACAGAAGGAGAGGGACTGAAGGAGGGAGGGATGAAGAGAGAGGGAGAGAGAGAGACAATTGGGATCGAGAGATTAAAATAGGGGGGGGGGGTGAGAAAGAAACAGAAAGGGAGGGAGAGATAGAAAGTAAGAGAGAGAGAGAGAGAGAGTGTGAGAAAGAAACAGAAAGGGATTGATAAATAAAAGCAGCGTGGGTGAGGGGGAGAGTGCGAGAGAGAGAGATAAGGGGGTGGGAAAGAGAGAGAGAGAGTGATAGAGAGAATGTAGGAAAGAGAATGAGAGATTGAATTAGAGATAGAGAATGAGTGAGAGTTATGCTGAAGACCATGGTATCAGCATTAGATACACGTATCAACGTCAAGATTGATTTGGTTCAACAGACACGCCCATTCCTTAATTTTATGGTATTTAACACTCAAATTTAGTGCCAGTTCTAATGTATCCGATCCTCGCAGCAGCTTACTGGTGAATTGAAATAGAATTTGCATTTATTGGGTTTACTATCACAGGCATCTTTTCATTATCTTCTATCACAGTCCCCTAGACACCTGCTTGTCTGACTTGCTAAAACGCTACACAGGTCCAGAGTTCGATTCCTGGTGAAAATATTTTGTGTGTTTGTAAAATGCTTTAGACGTTTCGGATGTTCCTTCAGATTTGAAGATAATGACATCCTAGCCCTAATCTCACGTAGAACGACCGGGAATGGCATCGGGCAGGGTTCGAACCCGGGACTATCCAGACCACCGAATGACTGTCTAGAGCTCATACCACTCGATCAGGAATTCATATGTTTGTGCGACTCCACCAAGTTGTAATGGAAACCAGAAATGAAAAAAAGTTGATATACATGCCAACTATGAGAGAATGACTCACAGCTATTCGAAATGTCTCTCTATCATTAAGAGATGAGGAAAATAAGAGAAAGCAGAGTACATTAAAAAAAAAAAAGAACTTGATTTCACACTGAATTCTATAAAAGTTATGCCAATAGCAAGCTGGTTCGACATGATCAACGAAATAATTTTTCATCTTAGAAATGGACACAACAGAATTAGACAACACATATTCTGGAATCAGTGAAATTTGCCCTTGTGGAGGACACCAGAGAATTTTGTTTCATCCCTCCCAAGCTTCATTTTCCATCGAACAAGACACTGGCCACAAAACATCCCTGAACAAGGAAAGCTGTTCGGAGAGCTGCACAGTTCATCTCAGATATAAAGGGAGTGTGTTGAACACCTCAACATGATAATGAGAACGAAGAAGAAACAGGGGAAGTAAGGGGAAGTAAAGGAAAATAACAGGTTCCTTGTTCTTTGTGTGAAAGAAATACCCTCTCACCCCAGAAACGTTTGAACTGCAACACCTGATGGTTCTTAATACTTACTTGAAAAGTGACCTAATCCTTGTTTTAAAGACAAACTTTTTATGAGCTAACAAAACCTATTTGCGATTCACATTAAAGTCAGTCTTTTTAACGACACTATTTTATTTCATTGGCGTCTCCTCAGGAGGGCGTTTGCAGCCGCCACCGTTCACGACATGTTCAACTGGCTGTGTGTCCTAGTGTTGCTGCCCCTGGAGGTGGCCTCGGACTACCTCTTCCTGCTTACTGAGGCCATCACTAGCGAACTGGCTCACAATCGCTCAGACACGGCCTCCAACACCAACCCTAAGATGTTGAAGGCTATCACCGAACCATTTACATCAAAGATAATTCAGGTATACAATGATTGAGTAGTTCAATTAATCGATTATTATCGATACAAGAAGCAAATAACGAAAGAAAATCCTTTTCCTAAAATTGTTTTTTCTTGTACATTTTTGTACGCTAAAATAAAAAAGTCCCTAAAACTTATGTTAAAGAGGGGGGGGGGGCTTTCTGAGTGTCCTAGGAATAGGATGCTCAAGATAATCTTAGATTGGTCTTTTCTATGTACTTAATTCTATGCTTTACTGACAATGAAATTGTGTACATGCCACATAGATTTGGGTTTTAAAACCTAGAAAAATGATGTACAATAAAACGTATAAATAAGGGGGGGGGGGGGGCTGAGTACAAAAAAAGCGCTTCACGTACGAACCGAGGGGCATGGGTTCGAATCTCTGTGAAGACACGATTTTAAATTTTGGTATTTTTATGACGCTCCTGAGTCTACCCAACGTAAATGGGTACTTGACATTAGTTGGGAAAAGTAAAGGCAGTTGGTCTTTGTGATGGCCACATGATACTCTGGTTAACCATCGTCGACAGAAACAGATGAACTTTACAACATCTGCCCTATAGATCGCAAGGTCTGAAACTTTTTTTTTAGGGTTTGGAGGGGTTAGGATATGAAAATTTGACTTAGTGAATTTGGGAAGGGATAGGATATGAAAACTTTTAAAGTTTGCCAGTGTGACGTGGTAACGAGCTATTGGTCTAAACTGCCCACGGGTTGTGACGTTGAGGGTCTGTGTTCAGGCCTTCTATAACGTTTGGTCTCGTAGAGATTGGCTACGAAGCTTAAAAATAGAACTATTAGGAGGCACATATATAGAGCTAGCATAAGATCTACAAATACATGCATCAGCGGGCACATATAGAGACCTACCAAAAGACCTACACAGGAGACTTACAAAAAAAAAACCTACTGAAGAGTAAAACTGTGAAATGCGTTAAATTAGCTTAGAATCGAATGTTTATTTAAATTAGCGAGAATCGAATATAGATTTTAATTCGCTTAGAAGTGAATGTGCATTTAAATTAGTTTAGAATCGAATATGCATTTAAATTAGAGAAGAATCGAATGTGTATGAACAATGAACTTTTCGGAATTGTCCCGTATCCGTCTTTTGTTTTTGATATCTTTTCTTTCTTGTCAAAGTGAGATCGTGTTATGAACTTGACGTTCAACGCCCCCGAGGACATTTCTCACAAAACTCTGAGTCTCTGGCGTTATCAATCTTCTTTTTTTTTCATACACTGGAGACATACGCCTGCAAACATAAATCATATTAATGACGCATTGTTTACGAGTAAACAATGTAGCTGGTGGGTGTTCGTGGTGCGCTCGTGAGAACTGTGGCGTTGCGTCACTGGGCAGGCAAACTGAAGGAGGAGAATAAAGAGTTATATCATCGCGGTTTCTTTTTGCGTATCGTTTGCGTACTGTTGGTTTCTGAGCTATTTAATTATTCAAAGTACTATTATTGTTTTGTAGTTTCCAGGGTAACACTTGGCGAAACACGAGCCTTGATCTATGGAACATATTTCTTATGGGTGGCTTAACATTATTAGAAACTCAAACTTTTTTTTAGATGTGTAAGGCCCATACCATTTTCCAACACCTAATATCGCGATTCTTTTTTTTTTTTCGACGATTTCTAGCATTATGCAGAGTTTTCGAGAGGGCCGGATTGCACTGCGGTTCAGGCCGGATATGACACTAGATCGTAGTTTAGGCATTACTGGAGTAAATTTTAGTCCTTCACTGACGATTTCTGTTGAAATAGTGGCTGGAGGTATCTAAAAACTGGCAAACTTTCAAAGTTTGTTTCGTAAACATCCTTCACTGAGATTCCAACCCAAGACCTCGTCGGTTTGAAAATCAAGCGGTTTGCAACTCAGTCACTCCCCGCCTGCATGGGGATCATTCTTCCTCCAACTCCTTCTTGTCTCTCAGAACACCTCCCCCCCCCCCCCCCCCCCAAAATCATTGAGTTACAAAATTTATAGTGTTCTGAATGTACGTAAACTCCTAGGTAAATACTTTCTTTTTCTCTATCTCAGCTCTCTTCTAGTAAGATCAGAGCCATAGCTAGAGGTGAAGACGTCAACGGAAGTATTATTGTCTCGGGTGAGTAAATATGTAGATTAGTGACATTTCTTACTAAAAAGGACAACTTTTTTTTGTAAACTAGCAGTCTAACAGTGAGAAGTTGGAATCGTGGTCGAGAGGCTAAGTGCGCTTGAACTTGGCTTGGCTTGGCTACCTATGAAGGGAGCTCGAGGTTCGACACCCGACTTGAACAGAGTTTTGTTTACTGAGCGCGTAAAGGCAGCACGGAATACCTTTTCCCAGATACTCCCTCCCCTCACTAGTACAGAAGTGAGATTGGACCATAGGGCTCTGAGCATGCTTTAAGCATGAAAGTAGCGCTAGATAAAAGCTATAATTTTTATTTTTTTAAACAAAGCTGCGATGTCTGTCATATTTTAGAAGTTTAAAGAAATGTTACTGTATTAGAAATATATGATAAAGGCAAATTCTTATTTGTTATTACTAACATTTGTTTGTCAGGAGATCATTTGTTCAACAATTGGACAGGCTCTGACTCCATAGCAGGAGTTATACTACTGGTTGTATCCCTTATCATATTGTGTGTTTGCCTCGTACTGGTTGTCAAGATTCTGAGTTCTTTGCTTCGCGGTGCTATTGCTAAAGTATTGCAGGTAAATTAATTCATATTTTCTTGACCAAAAAGGAAATATAAATCTAGCATGTTTATAGCGGCTATACTCATACGCACAGCAGTCATATAATTTCGCCAATCGATGTAATAATTCAACATATTAAATGTTACTTTTTTTCTCAACAGAGAGTTGTTAATGCAGATTTTCCTGGTCCGTTCAAGTATGTGACCGGATATTTTGTCATTCTCGTGGGTGCTGGATTGACCATTATCGTGCAGAGCAGCTCCATTTTTACTTCCGCATTAACACCACTAGTTGGAGTTGGCGCTATCCACCTTGATAGGATGTACCCCTTGACCATAGGTTCGAACATCGGCACGACCATCACTGGAATCCTTGCTGCCCTGACATCCTCCCAGTCGACCTTCAGAGAGTCCCTGCAGATCGCGCTCTGTCACTTGTTTTTCAATGTGTCCGGGGTCATCTTGTGGTACGTGGTCCCGGTGACCCGGAAGCTGCCTCTTAACATGGCCAAGTTCCTAGGACAGACAGTACACCAGTACCGTTGGTTTGCTGTAGTTTACCTGATCATTGTCTTCTTTCTCTTTCCGTTGGCCATCTTTGGTCTGTCTGTCGCCGGTTGGGAGGTTCTGGTCGGAGTCGGAGCCCCAGTCGTTCTACTTGTAGTCTTCGTCATCGTGGTGAACATCTTGCAGAAAAAAGCCCAGCACTGCCTGCCGAAGAGGCTTCAAAATTGGGAGACATCGGGAATCCCCGAACCTCTGAGGTCACTTCGTCCCTATGACAAAATCTTCGTCAAAATCTCTGCCTGCTGTCAAGTCTTCTCAAAGAAGGAAGCCGAAAAAGAGGCCAATGAAAAAGAGGCAGCGGTGAGCAACGGTCACTGCAATGGCGGTTTTGAAGGTGACCTCAATGGTTCCATGACCAGTGAAGAATTTAAAATCACAAATAGTAGGACGGAAAGAACCAAATTTTAAAACTAGCGATTGAAATGAAACATTTTAAGAAAGAACAAAATAGTTGGTATAGTGGTGTGTGTATTTGAAGCTGTTAATAGATCTGTCGATCACTATCTATGTCTGTCTGTCTGTCTGTCTGCCTGCCTGTCTCTATCTATCTATCTACAAAAACAAAGTCAATGAATCCTGGTTTTTCTTTCTCTTAAAAATGTGACAATTCACCCTGGTCCTTCAACTTTTCACTTATAAATAAATGGCTGTGTATCGATACTATTCTGAACGTATTTTTTTTTTGTTTTTCAAAAAGTAGCCCTCAAAAGGTGACTCTGTATCCACCACTGTAAAAACAAAAATGCAAAAGAAAGAATGGATGAAATTTGTCTCCATAGACATAGAAGAACCAGTAGACATATGAAATATACATTGTCTGCATAGACTATGACTGAACGACTGTGCGATTGATTACTTATGCATTTTCTGTATATATTGTATGAATGAACTAATATCTGATAGTGTATATTATAGATTGTCGCGATGAATGAACTAAAGGGGGAATGATTGTTGCTATATGTTCGGACTGAACGCATTAATAGGGATGGATACAAGTGTTACAATGCTCGAATCACTAAATCAAAAATGTATCTTTTGCCTTCCAGTGTAAATAGTTGTATCATGGCTGTTCACCCTTAAATCATAATTAGTGGCCGTCAGTGGGTTTCGTCATCGGGGTCAGCGTCATAATGGAAGTACAAACATGGTTCTCTACTCTGTATTATAAAAACATGTTTGCCTACTCTGTATTATAAAAACATGTTTGCCTACTCTGTATTATATCTTCCATGAAAATGAGAAAGAAAAAGAAAGGGGGGAGGAGAGGGTAGGGAAAAGGTTCTAGACTCATTAGGCAGCCCCCCCCAAAAAAAAAAAAATAGAACTGACCCTCACACAGGCGTAAAATAGTATTTAGTCATGTTGTCTCTGTACATTATTTTAGTTGACGTGATTGGAATATGCGCGTAGCTACGTCATTTGTCTGCGCACAGTATGACGTCATTGAGCTGCTAATGTAGTGACGCCATTTACCAATACGTAGATTTTCTCTCCACTCAGCTTTAGGTGTGGTGACGTTTCCTTTTTGTCCATAGAGACGTCATGTATATATCGACATATCTGTCATTGATGGATAGATAGGTAGATAGAAAGATATAGATATAGATATATATGACGTCTTTGGCCTTTGTACACAGGTGCCCCAATAAACAATTTCAGCATCGAATTTATGAATTTTCTCCACAATCTGCCAAGCACAGACAGGATAAATGCCTGGTATATTGTTTCTTCTGTAATGTATCATTTCGTTTCGGCATAATTCGATGAAAGTGAAAGCTGATCTGTTTCCCTGAAACCAGTCAATGAATCTCTAGTGGCTTACAATCGTGTCTTGTATTGCATATACTTTTATATGAACAAATGATTACATGTTGAAGATCCCTCGACATGTAACAATTGCTGACTTCATGTTCAACCATGTCAATGTTCCGTTAGCATTCAAACTATTTTGTATATTTTGATACATGTAAATATTCTTTTATATATTTGCATTGTTATGTAGATAATTTAAAACTATGGGTACTTTTATATAATTAAAATGTGTATAAAATGTTCATGCGTTTTTTTTAAACTACCAAAGAGGAAAAACTCTTCTGAAATTAAAATCTATTAAAATTAATTCAGTTGAAGAGTTGCATTTCTTGTGTGTGCTGTTTTAATTAATTAATTAATTTTTAATCTTTTCATTTCAATGAGAAATACACAACTGTACGTCATTGATCTTATCTTATTAATTACAGACGTTCCTTCCAAAAAAAAAAAAAAAGATAATTGCATCTTAGGCATATTCAAATGTTAATCTAGTCGGTCTTGTAAATTATAGATTTAGCCGCAATTAATTGCTTTCCCTGGCTGAGTCGGGTAACCAGATGCTCTAATTGCAGTAAACAAGTTAGAGCACGTGTATGGATTTAACCTAGCATATGGGATATAAATTGCAATTATATCTTTGGTGTCTTTCTGAATATTTTATTAGTTTTGTTTTTGTCGTTCTATATAATGGTTCAGTGTTTTATGAATTGTTGCTACTCAACTTTTTAGTCTTCTGTCCCGGAGTGTCTTTATGTTAAAGATATATGTTTTTAAAAAGAAAGAAAAACCTTTAAAATAATGGCCAACAACTCAATCACATTAACAAAGTTAAGATATTAGCTCAATCACATTAGCAGAGTTAAGATATCAGCTCAATCACATTAACAAAGTTAAGATATTAGCTCAATCACATTAACAGAGTTAAGATATTAGCTCAATCACTTTAGCAGAGTTAAGATATCAGCTCAATCACATTAACAGAGTTAAGATATCAGCTCAATCACATTATCAAAGTTAAGATATCAGCCCAATCACATTATCAAAGTTAAGATATCAGCTCAATCACATTAGCACAGTTAAGATATCAGCTCAATCACATTTGCAGAGTTATATATTTATATATAGATCGTCCATCGTGGTTTGATGATGACCACTTTGTCATCCAGGCGGCTGAGGGCTTTGCACTGGGGTTTTATGCCTCCTCATGTGGCTGGTGAGACCTATGTGAGCCCGGAATGTTCGGCCGCACACAGGGCAGGTTATTCCAGCTGGAGCTAGTGTCGTTTGCCTTGCTTTTCTTCTCTGGCGTTTTTCTTCTGCCAGCGTTGTTATTTTTTCCTCACAGCGCGACGCCATGATGCTCTGTCATGTGCCTCTGTCTACCCGGTGGCTGGGTTTATGCTGAACGCTTTCAGAGAAGCTTTGAGGGTGTCCCTGAAGCGCTTTCTTTGACCACCTTGCGAGCGCTTTCCTTACTTTAACTGGCCATACAGGAGTTGTTTAGGGATGCGGCGGTCTTCCATTCTGCAGACGTGTCCTGCCCATCGCAGATGGGACTGCATCAAGATTGTGTGGGTGCTTTGCAGACCCGCTCTTTGAAGAACTTTAGTATCTGGTAATTTTTCTTGCCATTTGATATTCAGTATTTTTCTTAGACATGTCATGTGGAAGTGGTTCAGTTTCTTTGCATGTTTTCTGTACAGTCCACGATTCTGAGGCATAGAGCAGTGTAGGAAGGATGGAAGCTCGATAGATCCCTAGCTTTGTATTTGTGGTGATACCTCGTCTGTTGCAGACATTTTTAGACAGTCTGCCGTAGGATGCACTGGCCTTGGCGATATGCAGATCGTTTTAATAATCGATCTTTCCGTTTCTGGAGAATGTGCTGCCAAGATATGTGAATCTGCCCACTGCGTTTATGTCATTTTCATTTATCTAGATGCTTAGATCCGAGTAGGCTTTCCTTGGAGCAGGCAAATATAAGACTTCAGACTTATTTGTGTTAATGGTAAGGTCAAAGTCTGAACATGCTCTTGAGAAGTCACTGACGATGCTAAGAGCAGGCATTTAAGGCACAGTCGTCAGCAAATACCAGGTCCCTGATTACTGCTGATTTTATTTTTTATTTGACTTTGAGCCGCCTCGGGTTTGAATAGGCCACCATCAAATTTGTGTGTTATATTTATCCCGTTGTTTTCTCTATCTATGAATGCATCTGTCAGCATAGCGGAGAACATGATACTGAACAGTGTGTGTGCTAGGACACAGCCTTGTTTTACCCCGTTTGATACTTTGAAGGGCTCTGATGGATCTCCACTTTCCTGGACACGAGCTTTCATGCCATCATGAAAGAGTCTCACCATGGTTAAGAATTTTTGTGGACATCCATACTTTAACATGATCTCCCAGAGTCCTTCTCTGCTAACAGTGTCGAATGCTTCTATTAGGTCGACATATATTGAGAAGCGGTCAGCATTTTGTTCTTGGCATTTTTCCTGGAGCTGCCTTGCTGCAAAGATCATGTCATTGGATCCACGCTCTTGTCTGAAGCCGCATTGGCTTTCTGATAGTAGACCATGTTCTAGGTGTTGCATGAGCCGATTCAGTAGAATGCGTTCGAGGATTTTCCCAGCAATAGGTTGTCGCAGATTTCGTTTTCACTTGTATAGATAGACAATTGTGGCATCTTTAAAGTCTTGTGGTATTGACTCTTGTTCCCACATAAGAACAGCTCATGAAGTCTTTCAATCAGGGCTAATCCACCTTTTTGTAGACCTCTGTGGGAATGTAGTCAGCTCCTGGGGCTTTTCCGCTTGCGAGCTGTTGAATGGCAAGATCGATTTCCTTGAGCGTAGGGGGCAGGTTACTGTTACTTGCTGTAGCCTCTCTATGGCCGCTTCATTTATAATGGAAGGTGTATTGAGAACCTTTTCAAAGTGCTCGGCCCAGCGTTTAAGAATTTCTTCCTTATCTGTCAATAGGATTGTCCCATCAGCATTTAGTAGAGCGGATGAGCCTGAACATGGGGATCTATAGACTTCGTTTATGGCATGGAAGAAGTTAAGATATCAGCTTAGCAGAGTTTAGACACATTAGCAGAGATTAGATATCAGTTCAATAACATTGGTACAGTTTAGATATTAGCTCAATCACATTAGCAGAGATTAGACTCGTTAGCAAAGATATCAGCTCAATAGCATTGGTACAGTTTAGATATCAGCTCAATAACATTGGTACAGCTTAGATATCAGCTCAATGGCATTGGTACAGTTTAGATATCAGCTCAATCACTTTAGCAGCGTTAAAATGTCAGCTCAATTACATTAGCACAGTTTAGATATCAGCTCAATCACATAATCAGAGTTTAGATATCAGCTCAATCACATAAGTAGAGTTTAGATATTAGCTCAATCACATAAGCAGAGTTTAGATATCAGCTCAATCACATAAGCAGAGTTTAGATATTAGCTCAATCACATAAGCAGAGTTTAGATATCAGCTCAATCACATAAGCAGAGTTTAGATATCAGCTCAATCACATAAGCATAGTTTAGATATTAGCTCAATCACATAAGTAGAGTTTAGATATCAGCTCAATCACATTAGCAGAGTTTAGATATCAGCTCAATCACATAAGCAAAGTTTAGATATCAGCTCAATCACATTAGCAGCGTTAAAATGTCAGCTCAATTACATTAGCACAGTTTAGATATCAGCTCAATCACATAATCAGAGTTTAGATATCAGCTCAATCACATAAGTAGAGTTTAGATATTAGCTCAATCACATAAGCAGAGTTTAGATATCAGCTCAATCACATAAGCATAGTTTAGATATTAGCTCAATCACATAAGCAGAGTTTAGATATCAGCTCAATCACATTAGCTGAGTTTAGATATTAGCTCAATCACATAAGCAGAGTTTAGATATCAGCTCAATCACATAAGCATAGTTTAGATATTAGCTCAATCACATAAGCAGAGTTTAGATATCAGCTCAATCACATAAGCAAAGTTTAGATATCAGCTCAATCACATTAGCAGCGTTAAAATGTCAGCTCAATTACATTAGCACAGTTTAGATATCAGCTCAATCACATAATCAGAGTTTAGATATCAGCTCAATCACATAAGTAGAGTTTAGATATTAGCTCAATCACATAAGCAGAGTTTAGATATCAGCTCAATCACATAAGCATAGTTTAGATATTAGCTCAATCACATAAGCAGAGTTTAAATATCAGCTCAATCACATTAGCTGAGTTTAGATATTAGCTCAATCACATAAGCAGAGTTTAGATATCAGCTCAATCACATAAGCATAGTTTAGATATTAGCTCAATCACATAAGCAGAGTTTAGATATCAGCTCAATCACATTAGCAGAGTTTAGATATCAGCTCAATCACATAAGCAGAGTTTAGATATCAGCTCAATCACATAAGCATAGTTTAGATATTAGCTCAATCACATAAGCAGAGTTTAGATATCAGCTCAATCACATAAGCAGAGTTTAGATATCAGCTCAATCACATAAGCATAGTTTAGATATTAGCTCAATCACATAAGTAGAGTTTAGATATCAGCTCAATCACATTAGCAGAGTTTAGATATCAGCTCAATCACATAAGCAAAGTTTAGATATCAGCTCAATCACATTAGCAGCGTTAAAATGTCAGCTCAATTACATTAGCACAGTTTAGATATCAGCTCAATCACATAATCAGAGTTTAGATATCAGCTCAATCACATAAGTAGAGTTTAGATATTAGCTCAATCACATAAGCAGAGTTTAGATATCAGCTCAATCACATAAGCATAGTTTAGATATTAGCTCAATCACATAAGCAGAGTTTAGATATCAGCTCTTCACATTAGCTGAGTTTAGATATTAGCTCAATCACATAAGCAGAGTTTAGATATCAGCTCAATCACATAAGCATAGTTTAGATATTAGCTCAATCACATAAGCAGAGTTTAGATATCAGCTCAATCACATAAGCAAAGTTTAGATATCAGCTCAATCACATTAGCAGCGTTAAAATGTCAGCTCAATTACATTAGCACAGTTTAGATATCAGCTCAATCACATAATCAGAGTTTAGATATCAGCTCAATCACATAAGTAGAGTTTAGATATTAGCTCAATCACATAAGCAGAGTTTAGATATCAGCTCAATCACATAAGCATAGTTTAGATATTAGCTCAATCACATAAGCAGAGTTTAGATATCAGCTCAATCACATTAGCTGAGTTTAGATATTAGCTCAATCACATAAGCAGAGTTTAGATGTCAGCTCAATCACATAAGCATAGTTTAGATATTAGCTCAATCACATAAGCAGAGTTTAGATATCAGCTCAATCACATAAGCAAAGTTTAGATATCAGCTCAATCACATTAGCAGCGTTAAAATGTCAGCTCAATTACATTAGCACAGTTTAGATATCAGCTCAATCACATAATCAGAGTTTAGATATCAGCTCAATCACATAAGTAGAGTTTAGATATTAGCTCAATCACATAAGCAGAGTTTAGATATCAGCTCAATCACATAAGCATAGTTTAGATATTAGCTCAATCACATAAGCAGAGTTTAGATATCAGCTCAATCACATTAGCTGAGTTTAGATATTAGCTCAATCACATAAGCAGAGTTTAGATATCAGCTCAATCACATAAGCATAGTTTAGATATTAGCTCAATCACATAAGCAGAGTTTAGATATCAGCTCAATCACATAAGCAAAGTTTAGATATCAGCTCAATCACATTAGCAGCGTTAAAATGTCAGCTCAATTACATTAGCACAGTTTAGATATCAGCTCAATCACATAATCAGAGTTTAGATATCAGCTCAATCACATAAGTAGAGTTTAGATATTAGCTCAATCACATAAGCAGAGTTTAGATATCAGCTCAATCGCATAAGCATAGTTTAGATATTAGCTCAATCACATAAGCAGAGTTTAGATATCAGCTCAATCACATTAGCTGAGTTTAGATATTAGCTCAATCACATAAGCAGAGTTTAGATATCAGCTCAATCACATAAGCATAGTTTAGATATTAGCTCAATCACATAAGCAGAGTTTAGATATCAGCTCAATCACATTAGCAGAGTTTAGATATCAGCTCAATCACATAAGCAGAGTTTAGATATCAGCTCAATCACATAAGCATAGTTTAGATATTAGCTCAATCACATAAGCAGAGTTTAGATATCAGCTCAATCACATAAGCAGAGTTTAGATATCAGCTCAATCACATAAGCATAGTTTAGATATTAGCTCAATCACATAAGTAGAGTTTAGATATCAGCTCAATCACATTAGCAGAGTTTAGATATCAGCTCAATCACATAAGCAAAGTTTAGATATCAGCTCAATCACATTAGCAGCGTTAAAATGTCAGCTCAATTACATTAGCACAGTTTAGATATCAGCTCAATCACATAATCAGAGTTTAGATATCAGCTCAATCACATAAGTAGAGTTTAGATATTAGCTCAATCACATAAGCAGAGTTTAGATATCAGCTCAATCACATAAGCATAGTTTAGATATTAGCTCAATCACATAAGCAGAGTTTAGATATCAGCTCAATCACATTAGCTGAGTTTAGATATTAGCTCAATCACATAAGCAGAGTTTAGATATCAGCTCAATCACATAAGCATAGTTTAGATATTAGCTCAATCACATAAGCAGAGTTTAGATATCAGCTCAATCACATAAGCAAAGTTTAGATATCAGCTCAATCACATTAGCAGCGTTAAAATGTCAGCTCAATTACATTAGCACAGTTTAGATATCAGCTCAATCACATAATCAGAGTTTAGATATCAGCTCAATCACATAAGTAGAGTTTAGATATTAGCTCAATCACATAAGCAGAGTTTAGATATCAGCTCAATCACATAAGCATAGTTTAGATATTAGCTCAATCACATAAGCAGAGTTTAGATATCAGCTCAATCACATTAGCTGAGTTTAGATATTAGCTCAATCACATAAGCAGAGTTTAGATGTCAGCTCAATCACATAAGCATAGTTTAGATATTAGCTCAATCACATAAGCAGAGTTTAGATATCAGCTCAATCACATTAGCAGAGTTTAGATATCAGCTCAATCACATAAGCAGAGTTTAGATATCAGCTCAATCACATAAGCAGAGTTTAGATATCAGCCATACAATGTTGGAGACTCCACTACCATTTATTTCAATAAACATGTATACCTGATTTTTTTTACTTCCGGTTCAATTTAAGAGTGAGTTGACTTGTCTATGCAATGAGATCCAATAGCAGAATTTGTTTAAAATATCAATGTGTATGATCTATTTTTTTCCGATTGTCCGTTTTATTATTGACACACAAATAATTCGGAAGGTGGGGGGGGGGGGGGGGGGGCAGAGGATTGGGTAGCTCCCCAATCTCACTGTATCCGCCAATGTTCATTAAATGGCATCATAGTACATATAACATTCTTATTTTTAAAATTCTTTGCTATAGACTATAGAGCATCTGTTGTGCTTACAGCATACTAAGTTGGGCATTGGTCTAATCTCTTTTGTGGACTGGGAGGGTGAACATGGGAAAAGGTTACGCGCTAACAAAAACAGAAACACACACACACACACATAAACACACACTTTTTTAATAGGCCCTTATATTTGAATTGGGAAGCGTGGTCGAGAGGCCAAATACGCTTGAACTTGGCTTGGCTACCTAGAAGGGCGCTCGAGGTTCGACACCCGACTCGAGCAGAGTTGTGTTTACTGAGCGCCTAAAGGCAGCACTCCTAGATACCCGCTCCCCCCCCCCCCCCCAACTGGTCCACAAATGAGATTGGACCAAAAGCGCTGTGAGCATGCCATAAGCATAAAAGTAGCGCTATATAAAAGATTTTTAATAATTTTTTATTTAGAATAAAGGCCCTACTTTATGTTATGACACTGTTAGGAATCAGACGCGAATAACGTATTGGTTTCATGACATTTTTTACCTTTACCTTTACCTATCCCTTAAGTCTGTTGGACCGTTGGGGCACCAAGCAAGATTTGTCGACCGTTTTTCTCCATTCCTCCCTGCCTTTTGCCTTGTTTAAAACCTCTATCTATGGTAGGCCTGTCCATTCTTTTATGTTGTTCTAATTCTAACAGTGCTCTCGGAACGCACTCAAAAAGGGAAGGCTCACGGAGAAAAGATGATTGGTCAGTTTGTCGCAAAAACGAATTAAAATAAAAAAAAAAGAAAAAAAAGAAAAATTTAAAAAAAAAGCAAAACTTTTAAACACAAAACACAGCGTATATGAAGTGTAATTGTATCAATCAGTTTGGATCAGTCATATAATTAAATGTGTAATAGATTTAAACTAACGATAAAGCATCTGTGCGATAGAAATATTTTTACCAATTGTTTTTGTTCAACGCAATGTTATGCTTTCTCAATGCGCTATGGTTCTATTACTTGTCTGGACAGGTTTGGAAAAAAAAAAGGGGGCGAGAAGAGGGGCATCCTTGTGAATGTTGTCGTGATCGCTTTAAAAAAAAAAAAGTTGTACGACTTAAATTCAAACTTAAGACTCCTCAAGGGAACTAATTCAGCTCATAGCTCCACATCTATCAATTTCTTTCCCTTTCCCTTTCAATCTCAAACAAAAAAAACTAATAACCTACAGTTAATCAACTAATTGGTTAATTTTTTAATATTATTCGTGTTTTGTCAGGTGCAAGAAATAATTGTGCAAAATTTTAACTAGATCCGAGATTGGGTTTGGGAGAAATAATGTTTACAAACTTTTTACTAGACAGACAGAGTGAGTGAGTTGATATAAGTTTTGTAGAAAACTGATGAACTCTAAACTTTGACATTAGTTTCAAGATCGAATCTTAAGTGTTTTACTTACAAGAGCTTTGGGAATTATTATTATTAATTTTCTTTTTTTTTTTACATTTTCAAAAGCATTTTTTTACTAAGTGTCTATAAATATCTTGATCGTCTGCTACGGGTAAGTTTACGATGAACATTGCAAGTAGGACAAAGTTAACTGCCCCAGACAGTTGTTTTTGGGACCACAGAGTCAATAGATCTATATTTGGCGGAAAGATCAAAGAGAATGTTTCTTGGTGGGAAAAAAAATAAAAGTAAATATTTATTGACGATAGTATTTGGCTGCATCCTGGACATTAAAACATTTGTCGAAAGGACATTGACTGTGATAAGCCTACCTATGACCTTTGACCTTTGTTTTACGTGGGCAACGTCACCGGATTTCAAACAAACAAAAATAAAAAAAAAGAATTTCTTCGTGTCATAATAAAATAAAGAAACAAAGAAGCAGACGACCTTTTAAAACTAGGTTAACTCTTTCACTCCTAAGTGAAGATACCAACGTTGATTTGACCCTATTAAATTAAATTAATTTTTGGTTTTTAAAACTTTAATTTTTGTTATATAAAAATAGCACACATTCTTCTATAATTATATACCTGACCTAACATTTTGTGATTACATACGCAAAAGTTATTAAGGTTTAATCATAACAGGGGAGTGGAGCATAAATAAGCAAAATGAATAATTCCATCGGAACGTGGAAAATAATTACGGAAAGAAAGATTTTAAAATATTCAATGTTCGTTATACGAGGCCATTTAGATCAAATCACATATTGTTATACAAAGAGATCCACTCTATGGGTTACCATTTTTAAAAAGTCCGGATCAATCTTCCTTAAGCAGAAAGAGATAGGCGAAAACAGATAAAGTACCAGACGGCAGTTCAAACAACTGGTGAGTAAAATTTTTACCAATATTTGACAGTGTTTAGCCAACAGTGTCTAGCGTTTAGAAAAAAAAAATTCGAATGTCCCCCCCCCCACCCTTGGGAGACAAATAAATGCTACGCCACTGTTACTACAGTTCTCTTTTCATGAACATTTTAGCTTTTAACAGCCCTGGGTTAGTAGTAGATAATAAAATTATACTTGGGCTATCTGACCATGATGTCCTAAGGTACGTAATCTAATAAAAGCAGTAATCAATATAAAACCATAAAACCAAACAGAAAAATCTTCCTCTGGAATGAATGCACCCTAACTGAATGACACCAAGCTACATTTCAACAGATGACCTTTATAATATCTGCCTTATAGATCGCAAGGTCTGGAGGGAATATCTTCTCTCGTTTCCCTCTCTTGCCCTCGCTCTCTCCTCCTCTACCTCTTTATCTTTCCCCCTCTTTCTTTTCCACTTCTTTATTTTAATCTATCTCCTTTATTCTCTTTCTCTTTTTTCTCTCTCTTTCTTCATTATCATTCCTTTTCTCTCTCTCTTTATCTCGTTATTTTATCTCTTTCTTCTCTCTCTCTCCCTCTGTTCCTAGCTCTTTCCTTTTCTTGTTCCCTTTATCGCTCTTTGCCTCTCGTTTTTTTTTGTCTCTCGTTCTCTCTCTCTCTCGTTTCTCCTTTTTCTATTTCTATCTTTCTCTCCTTCTCTTATTCCCTCTCTTTTCTCTTACGCCCCAACTCGCAGACACCCCACACTCTACCTCAAAGGGCAATCAGTTAATTGACGAACCTTGTCTAGCCAAATGTCCCACAAAAGTTTACCGGAAACCAGTGTCGTTAAGACCCTGTAACTAGGTCACGCAACTAAAGGGCATTTACCGCAGTAACCGATACTCACCCTTGAAGTCATAGGAGGTTCTACCTAGTTTTTAAAAAAAAAACAACATTGAAAAATTGAGTATCTAAGTGCTTCATCTTAGACACACTAAAACCAACATTTCAGATTTTGTCTCCCTTTCGAAAATGAACAGTTTGGTGAAACCGGAAGCTATTACACAACTACTAGCCTGCGTTCCCCGCACTTCACTGATTGCTTATCTGTAAATGGTTAATATCTTTACCTTTACAGTCCTCCGCCTTTGACTTTTCGATTATGGTAACAGTTACTTAAACGGAAAGTCGATGGAGCTTTTTTTTAATTTTTGCGGATGTCGTTTGTTAACCAGGTTAGGTCGGATACGTTAAATAGTAGAGAGAGGGGGGAGTATGGGTGTAAAGAAGCAGGGAACAGTATTGACCCGCGCCCCGCCTCCTCTTCTAAACAGAAAGCTGTTACATGTTAACAACGAGGCTGTAGCAAAAGTTGGATGTTGACAGTGGCAAGTTACTAGTTAGCGGACAATATCTGTAGATTCTTGACGTCGTGTGATGTTGATTGTGGTTGGTCGGTTCGTCTTCGTAGGGCAAGCTTTTTAGGCTCAACTTTGTGTGGTGTTGATAAGTAATAGGTGTCTGGACATCGTGGGGGCAGACCAGTGGATACATTTCGGTCATATGAGGTCATCAACAAGTGGACAGAATCCATTTCAAAAGTAACAGTTCCAGAGTGGGTACAGTAAGTAACGTACTGAGCTCTGGTGGTTGAGAATATTCTTAGTAGCTATTGTTCTTAAGACATTGAATGGTATGACTGAGAATCTAATGCAGCATCTCTACTTACTTCTCATTCTTTCTTTATCGCTGTTGTTTAGTCTTTCTTATTTTCTCCCTTTCTCTACTTTCATCTCTCCCCCCCTCGCTATATCTCTCTTTTTCGTCCATTCTCTTTCTCTCGCTTTTTAGTTCCTTTTTCTCTCATATTTTTTTTTCTTTCACTCGCTCTCTTTTCTCTTTTTGTTCCTTTTTTTTTTGTTCAGTTCTCTTGGTCTCGCTTTCTTTTCTCTATCATTCGACTTTTTTTTCTCTTTAATGTTCCCCTTCTCTTCCTTTCTCTTCATGTCTCAGCTTGGAATCTTTTCAATCAACCCATTACCACTGATACTCTTTTAGTACGCTCTATCTCCAACAAATGTGCGGAGCTCGAAACACCTTTCCTGTCACAGCTTAATATCTTGTTGCGAAATAACACGGTACAATCAATGTGGTCCTTTCTTCCTCAAAGTCTCAATAATATTCCCTGAACATATATAGACATGTTTCTTTGTTCTTTTAGTCCAAGAGCATAGAATCTTGTGTGGTGTAACTATTTGCTACTATATGCTACATTAAGTAATGAAATAGATGTTAATTATTCTTTTGCGTTCTCATTATAATAGCGGAGGGCTCAGGCGCTCAGATAACTAGTTTTAATATCTGAGATGAATTGCTTAGAAATTTCCACATCAGGTAGATCTTCATTCAGTTGTTTTTTTTCCATTGGAGTGTATTGAGGCCGTTATCTAGTTCGGGACTCCCAATTACGTTTTGGAGGAAATGGTTGCCATTATCTATTAACACTTCCAATTTTTAGTTTCCTGGACATGTATTGTCTCATTTTGTTGTGTCCTGTTCAGAGAGGAAAATTATTCCTTGGTAGGTGTAAATAATGTTACACAAGAACTAGCTGATACCCGTGCAACGCAACGGCGTAAATAGTTGGTATATGTTTATTTTGCTCGGAACACTTTGAAGCCCCTTTACTTAAACGGTCCGCTTTACAACTCTACCCCACCCTAAACACAATTTTCTGGACCTAAAATTCTCTCTTTTTTTTATCCTTCGAACGAATGGCCCGCAACCCCTTTTTATAGAGTGCGCACAAACACTTCTTAGGCCCATCAGCTGTAACCTTGCATCTCCCTGCACTATAATAACCCCCCCTCACACACACACATACACACAATATTTTCAAATTAAAAGCTTGTTTCCAAGATACGGTTTGAATAAAGAATCATAATTACTTTCAAATAATTATAGTCCACTCTTTCAATTGTTATTTTTATTTTGTCAGTCAGAGTTATATATATATAGTTCGTCCATCGTGGTTCGATGATGACCACTTTTGTCATCCAGGGGGGCTGAGGGCTTTGCACTGGGATTTTGTGCCTCCTTGTAGAGAGATTAATTCACGTGGCGGCCTACTAGTTAATTATTCCAATATTTTGTGGAACACTTCAGGCCTCGAGGAACACTATGGTTAAAGAGGAGACGTCACTATTCGCAACTAAGTCATCTCAAACATATTTACATTTTTTATTTGAACAAATGAATGGCCAGGACCAAGAATTTTGTATTGTAGAAGAAAATGTAATTGGAGTTGTGGAAGCTCGTAGACACAGCAATTAAACCTGGATCATTCCATATTTACTTTCATTGATATAGTTACTTTTTTTTTTTAAGGATTTGGTGAGTTTGTGAGCGTGCCACTTCAAAGTCTGTGTCTGCACTCCTCAATGAACAAGATCATCGAGACACAGAACAAGACTCTATGCTTGACTTAACACGTCATGTCCGGTAAGAGCACTTGTCCTCTTGGTGAAAAGGGCATCAAAGAACAGATTACGAGTCATCGTATTTATGGTCAGCTCAGCCCGGTGAAGACCACAGTTCGAAACACTCTGCCCTCAATCGATAGTAAGTTATCGCTGCTGTTACCAGATGTATCGCTAAGGTTGGTGTCACCCCCGTGCGATTAGCTAACGCAGTCAACTACCCACCCACCCCCACTCAGCTATTCCAAAAATATCTGTCTTCAATAAAAAAAAATATGTTTATTATCAAACTTTCAGTGGCTTGTTCTAGCAAATTTTCCAAAGCTGTGTTTGCTATTTCTAATAATTAAATAAACTAAAATTCAATTAATGCCTGTCACTCAGTTCGGTCCACTCTCCTAACACACCTCTAGTGACGCCACTGTTTTGATGAGTAGCTTTGAAATGTCTTGAGTGACTCTTGAGACTTTATATTATATTTCTGTGATTAAATGATTTAAATAAAGATATAAATACATTGATATTGCCATACCTTGGCTATATATATATATATATATATATATATATATATATATATATATATATATATAGTCCTGTCATATGATAGTATTATGCATTAAGATTCTTGGACTGTTTAAAAGTGTTTATTGTATAGGCAAGTTTGTTGAGAATGCGTTACTGTTAACAGATTAAAGTAAACACTAGATTTGTTATTTAACCATGTGGGCAGGGTTTGAACTAGGACCATCGTGACGAGAATCCGAAGCGCATACTATTCGCCATCAAAGTAGTCATTCGAAAATTATAAATTCTTCATTATGTTACATTATAATTATTCTGATACATTTTTCATCCATTTTTATTTTCACATATGTAAATTGCTACCATATTTGTGATATTCACAGCCATTAACACAGAGAGATTTATTTTAAACTTTGAGCAACAAAGACGTGCTTCCCCTGATGACGTCAGCTACCAGAAGTTTTACGCAAGCCTCGCTCTGAAAATTAAAAGCCAGCAGACGCCAAATTGTAAAGACACGCCAAAACCAAAATAGAAATTGTTACGCTTGCTGTACTCACTCTATGCTTTGTGTTAATTAGCCTAACCATAGATCTACAAGTAGGTACTATTTTCAAAACGAAATTGACATTTTTTGTTGCCTTGTTTCAAATCTACATTTAGACTTAACCGCCTTTATGCTGAGGCCAAAAAAGATTACAGATTACTCTTGTTGCTTATAGTAAAGTTCCACTTTCAGGTCTATGCAGCAGGTCATGTAAAGGTCATCTGTTTCTGTGGCCTACGGCTAATGAGGGTATCATGTGGCCAGCGCAACGACCTAGGCCTTTTACTTTCCCCCAACTAATGTCAGGTACCCATTAGAGCTGGGTGGACTCAGAAGCGCCCTAAGATCCCGAAATTAAAAATCCCAGTCTTCACCAGGTTTCGAACCTTGGTTTACCGCTCAGCCACCGCGCCTCCCACTTGTTGCCTGACCAGCACAAAAATTAGCTACTAGTAAATTTCTCTTGGAATCTAGATCTAGAGGTATTAGACAATAAAAACTTTATAACTTTTAAAAAACAAAGCTTATATTACCTTTCTGAATGTGATATGATGATCCTATCACTTATCTGGAGTAGCTGTGAAAGGGGGGGGGGGGGGGAAGAAGTGTGGATCTTTTGAATGTATACTGTATGCCTCCTGTATCACACCAATGTAAGCGTGTTGTCCAACTCAAGGCTGAGCTAATTTCATTCTTGGAGGCTGAAAAAAAATTAATTTGGATTTTCTATTCATGACAAGATCTGGTGGTTAAAGGTGACATTTCTCATTGAACAATGCAATTCATTGAATTTAATTCTTCAAGGACCATCACTGCATCCTCAAAACTGAAGTCACTTGGTGAAAAATTGTCTTTGTGGTAAAGTAAGATCTGAAAGGAGTCTTCGACTGCTTTCCTACTTACAATAAATGTACTTCAACTAAAGAAATCACCTCCGAAATTCTGAACACTTTGACACACCTGCAGTCAGCATTGCAGCATTACTTTCCAACAGTTAAAAGTCTTGAATATGGATGGGTCAGCTCTCCATTTGGAAACAATGAAGCTACAAATCTTACAACTGAAGAAGAAGAGCAGCTCATTGATTTAAAAAAATAATGCAGTTAGGGTTAGGGTATACCCTAACCCTAACCCTAACCCCAAACCCTAACCCTAACCCTAAAGTCAAATTTTGTCAATGATAATTGACGTATATTATGGATTTCAATCAATAAGTTATATCCTGCAATCAGTTTATATCTTCATGGTTTTGTGAATTTGTATTTTCAGTACTGACTGAAATCAAGTCTAAGAAAAGAGAGAGACTTCTTACAATAGACGATGGAGTCTCAATTAGATTGCATTTCCTCTCAAAAACAGGCACACCTTTCACATTGAATTTTATACTTAAAAACAGGTCAAATAATTGTTCATTTTATTATAAAACACCTGTTGTTCATCCTAGTGTGCCGCGAAGTTTTAGTAGTTTTTTTACTGTGCCGGCAGACAAAAAAGTTTGAGAAACACTAGCCTAAGTAAACAGAGGAGGTGATCATAAAAGTAAACTAACTGCCTCTTTCCCAAATTAATTTGTACCCACTGATTTTATCAGTAGAGACTCAAACCCTAACCTTATCATTCAACATCTCACGTACAACCCAATCATAAAGGTGGGGGTTTTTTTTGTATATACATTTATTGATTTTGTTTTTGTACATAAATAAAGGTACAAAATAAAGTAAATAATGGTGTCTCACAAATTCAGTCAAATGGTGAAGATGAAGTTGACAACTGTCATGTTTTTAAATCCTGGTGACATTCCAGTCTTCAAAAGTTCTAATTTTTCTGTCATCTCTGTCAGTCTGATGGTTTTGTTTTTTTTAACCCCTAACTTTTTGTCATCAAGTGACTGCTATTGTCAGGCAACAAATACATAGAGTCAATGCTCTAATACATAGAGTCAATGCTCTAATACATAGAGTCAATGCTCTAATACATAGAGTCAATGCTCTAATAAACAAAATGAGAAAAACAAAAAGTTATACACATTGAGTCATTACTGTAATAATGTAGACTGTAAATGCAACAAATATTACCAGCCAATTGAGCCACTGCCGAAAATAGTCACAAGTTTGTCAAGAAGTCCAACTTCCTGCATGAAACATGAGTCACATCTGTGTCTGAGTCTTAAGTAGTAGAGAAAGCTATCAGTCCAACACTTTCACATGTACACCATCTTTAACACATGCAGAAACACATTCAAGCTGACATATTAAACAAAGTATGGCCAACTATTATATAACATTTGAATCAAAGAAAATTTGCTGCGACGCTTTTTATTATTTTACTTTTGTCCGTACACAAGAAAATCCACTGCCAAAGACAATTGTAGAAAGGGAAAAAGAGAATCTAAATCGACCACGGGTGGACAATGGTTATGTCTGCACTAGATGTGGCAAAATATGTAGGTCGCCACATAGCCATGCAAAGCAGACCACTCATCATTAATCTTTAGACTATAAGCCTTGTATTTGTCCATACATGGCAGCACATAATTATTCTTTCTACAAGGCTGAACATAAATATGGGACTAAATGCTTTATGGGACTTTGTGCAGCCTTTCATGTGAACAGCAAAGACACACAAAAAAAATATAAAAAATTCAACAGCCATTTTTAAAGATAATCAACTTAATGGTGTCAGCAAAAACACACACTGGACCAACAAATTGCTACCAACTAAATGATAACACCAAAAAGAAAAAAGTTTAACCAAAAAATTGTTGCAAACATTAAACTTGAAAGGTTGTGGAGATTCTATATATTTAACATGGTAAAACACACATGATGAGGCTAGTAATATGATTTCCAGTCAACATTTTTATCTTGTATTTAAAAAATCCATTTGCTTCATAAAAAAAAATGTCCATTACCCCTTCACGATTATTTTTAAGAAATGCATTTGATTGTTTAGGGTTAGAGCCCTGACAGTCACAAGCCAGGAAAAAGTGTTTTTTAGAAAACAAAATAGGAATTCTGAGAAATTGTTGAAGATCAAGTATCTTAAAAACTTGAACTGCCAGCAAAAAAAAGTAATTTTAAATATCTATTTATACCCACACAGCTGATAAAGACAACAAAAAAAATAATTTTTGAATTGTATCACTGGATAATTTTTCTTAAAAATTTAGTTTATGGAAATCAAACTCCAAATTTTCTGAAACTAGAAGTTTAACTAGAAGTAGTGTGAAAATGAATATAAACTATCAAGGCTTACAAACTGTTTTTTTTTTACTGGCATTAAACTTACAACTATATTCAACTTGTATTACTGGCACAAGGTGATATGGAATAACCAAGCAAAACAAAAAAATCTGGGATAACTACATATAACAAAAAAAAAAAAAAAAGGTACAAAAAACAGTAAAGAAGCTGGCCTGTCTGACTAACAGCCAATTCAATTCAATGGGCAGGAATATAACAAAATGAATTGAAGAGAGTTTAAATGAATCAAAGAATATATACAAGTAAATCACAAAAGTCCCAAAATAAATTTCAAAGCCATTTTTATATTTATGAGGCTTTAGTAACTAGTAAATGGATATATTAAAGCATAAGAAAATATTGCTAATGACCAATCATGAAGGGAAAAAAAAAAGATTCAGGAAGTTGTTTTGCAAAACATGAACAGAGTGATTATTATAAACAACTTTCCAAAGTACATGTAACTTTTTAGACGTGTCATTAAAGCCAGAGACAAGCAAGTGAGGGGTCACATGGCATCCACAACATACAGTAACAGAAAGATTACAGCATTAGAGACCAAGGGACTATCAAGACTGTAGAATAAAACAAGTCATTAACTTTGAAGTTTATTCCCTTTACCCTAAATAAGCTGATTAATAATTCTGATTGTTGACAGTGTTGGTATTGCCTTGAACAGTTCAATGCCCTTGATCATGGACAAGTTTTTAGTTGGTGAAATTAATCTAATGTACCTGGATGGGGGATCACACAGCCTAAAACATCTATATATTGCAGATAAAGATGGCTGCCTGGTCGTGCGTTTGCTGCTGGACTCGTTTGGATTTATCGATTGTCCCAGGTTCAAACCCTGCCCGCTCTCATCCCCCCGTCCTCCTGCAGGAGGTTAGGACTAGGAAGTAAACTCTCATCCCCTGTCGTCCTGCAGGAGGTTAGGACTTGGAAGTAAACTCTCATCCCCCGTTGTCCTGCAGGAGGTTAGGACTAGGAAGTAAACTCTCTTCAACTCTGAACGAACATCTGAAACATGTAAAACATTTTACAAAACACAAAACAAAGGATTGGCTCTATGAAAGTACCCCCCCCCCCCCCCCCCCCACTAAAACCACACTTTCCCTATTACAAAAACCAAACTAACTTGATTTCAAACTCTTGGTCAGAAGAATTCGCAAATCTAATCAAGTAAAATGTTTGTCTTCTGCAAAGCAAATATATTCAGTCAAATTAAGTCTTTTTGTTGTCTTGACATCTCTGCTTGCAAAACCTGAACCATTAAACTATTATATTCAAAAATTTTAATTTTTTTTTTTTTTATTGAATTGTAATGTAGTTCTATTGAACTGTGCCCATATGCTTAAGTGAAATCATCTGCAAACAGCCACAGAGGTCACTTATGCTAAAGTAGATAAAAAAAGTGAAATAAACACTTTTGCAAAAGAAACATTTTTACAAGGTCCATAAAAATAATCTGACCTATGCATGAAATGCTACAATCTAACAAAAATACTGGCACCAAAAGTTCAATCAATTTATATCTACCAAAACAAATTGTTACTTTCAAAATATCATCACTGAGCTATACAAAACAAAGTGAAAACTTGTTCAAAGGTCAGAAGTTAATCATTCAAAAGTAAAGAAACTCAAACTTGTGGTTAACAAAACTGGTTAAATGATGAGTTAACATATCAACAACAACAAAAAATAGGAACTTGGTTTAAAAAAAAACATACAAATATTTCAAGCTTGCTATATGTGTATGTAGTCAGGCGTAGAATTGCATTGCTTGTCAATAGGTATGATACAGAAACAGAAAATATATTCTATCCATTTAATTCATGAATAAATTTAGGTGCTTACAATTAACTTGTAATCCAAGTCTTTGGGGAAAAAAAAATAGGATCACAAAATATAAGTCTCAATAAAAATAGAAATGCAAAAACAAGGAATGTTAGCTCAATTTTACAAAAAGATGAAACTGGAAATCAGTAGAACAAATATTTGGAACAAAATCAATGGATACATTTTGATTCCACTTGGAATTTCAGAAACATCTTTTAGCCAATGAAATGAAACAGTTTTATTATTTCTTTAAAAAAAAATAATAAATCCACATGAATGATATAAGTCAACAAATATATTTTCATCATAAAGTGAAAAACTATATCACCACAAAAAAAATATTCACATAATTTCCAGAAGTTTTGTAATGTAGGCAAGAAACACAAAGAATGAAATCACAAAGTCATTCACTCACTCTTAAGTCATTCAGTCAATAAGTCAAGAGATTGTCCTTTATCTAGAAAGAGATTTTGACAAGGCTTGACTACATTACTTTTTAATAAATGATGTTTATTAAGTCTTTAGAGATTTTGTTCTTAATACATTCAAAATGAAATTTAATGAATGCCACTTTTTGGGAAAGCTTTAAGATAGTGTATGCTTAATATGTCTAGCACTGATCAAGTCCGACTATTAAGAGAACAAGTGGTCTTTCGTGGACATTAGGTTTGACAAAACGTACATAATACACAGCTATGCAAATTTAATTACAACTGTCAGGTCACCATGTCAAGTATTTGAATCTGTCTTGTTTTATGTTTTAATATTAATTTAAATGTCTTAGACATAAAAAAATTATTTTTAAAAAATCAACTAAATATCATTATTGAAAAACACTTAACTTGCTAACAATAATAGCTGGCTTTTAACAAAACCAACATTCAGTTTTGTCAAACCTTGCATGCTAAGGAAGCCTGTGTGATAACCTTAGGAATAGGGTCTTAAATATTGAGAAACTTCCACTTAGTAATGCTAACATCAAAAGCAGTCTAGAGTAAAATCTATCAAAGCCAGTGAAAGACATTCAGCCAGATCTCAAAGACATATATAAGCTTCAGCTTACATAAGAGCAACTGTTATGTATCCATTCATGAGTTTGAAAAAAAAATATGCAATGATAACTACAAATATCAGGATCCAGCAATGATCACACCTTCACTTCCAGACCTCCATCGCCTCTAACAGGTCATGGGAGCCAGCATCTGAGGGTCCATTGGTCTGGTCAACTGGTTGAATTCAGCAGCCGCACTGTGGGTCTGAACCAAAGATGGGACTGGCAACAAAGAAACAGACATGAAAATAAGATTCTTGTAATAGACATAGCAAGAACAGATAACATGATTCTTTTTTTTTTAACTTACAATGTTTGCTTGAATTTAATTGTAAAAAAAAAACATTTCTTATTCATTGAAGATTTTACTTTTTTTTTCTTTGCGAAGCTTTTATAAGTTGGTCCATAAAACGATACTAATGTCTATAAAGGGTAAACTTAAGATTAAGGCACTCACTTAAGATAATTATTTTTAATTTCAGGGAATCATTTAATCATTAAGCTTATTTGATCTTATAAATTTAAGAATAGATATTCTAGGATAAATTCAAATATTTATTAAAACTTGATTTGAATAAAAAAAAAGTATTTAAAAAAAGCATACAACTAAAAGCAGCCACAAAAAAAAATATTTCTAAATAAAATTGATTCTCTAAATCAAAAAAAGTTGGTCTTTAAATACCTAATCTACAACAAAGCAAACAAATGGTCAGGCAAGTTGCCAAAAATTAAAAAGGGCTAGTTTTTCTGAAATAGTGTGGTAAGCAGAACAAAATAGAGAGCCTGTCCACAAATTAATTTTCAACAGAATAGTGAAAAACATTGACTTTGTAGATGGAAATATTTAAAGCAGTGGTTCTCTCACTCTACCGGTACAGGCATATTTCTGTAGAACTAAAAGACTTCCTTTGACCCAATTAGCAATAAAATTGAAGCAAATGAATGTTTCTTTCTTTTCCATTAAAAAGAATTTTTACACTGTGAGAACTACTGCTTTAAAACATGTAAACGGAAATCTTTTTTTTTTATAAACTACGTTTTATGCTCTAGGGTCATTTGTTACTAGAAACAAAAAATGCATAAAAATTGGAATGATTTTTTGTTAACATCCGCATTTTAATAAAGTAAAAATGATATTCTGCCTTGACTCTATCGGGACTATTAAATAAAGTAAGAAGTGGTAACCAAACATGTTGAAGAATCAGGAGATGAAACGAGAAAAAAAACAAAAGGTGCAGTGATATCTAAAGCTAAGCCAGAACACAAAAAGTGTGAAAATCTAGAACATTGAGTGTGTGTGTGTGTGTCACAGTATCCTTACACCCTTCACAGGAGACATGGGAAGAGAGAGACAAGTGTGTAGTGTCAGTTAGCAGGTGACTATATCACACAAAGAAACAACACATCAGACATAAACACTTCAAATTTATTTCCACTATTAAGCTATTGCGACAATTTTTTATTTTTAATATGGTTAACAACAACGATTCTCAGCCTGGGGATCCTCTGAAAATGGAAGAAAAAAGGGGGAAGGGCGTGGAATTTGCCACAAATGATGGGAGAAAGTTTTAAAGGACTGTTCCTCCCTGTCCCCACCCAATGAGGAAGATGAACAATCAAGAGTGAGGGTCATCTGCAAGCCAGCCTGGTACATTAAGAAAATTTTTCAGTAAATGAAAACTTATTTTTAAAAAATGAAACAAATTATTACTGTATATTAGCAAAAGTTTACTTTGAATTAAGAAAACTACTTAGAAAAAAAGGAGGAAAACCACTGGTTTATTTAGCAGCATTGATCTTTTTTTAAACTCTTTGAATACACAATGGTTTTACTAGATTTTACATAGCCATAGTTTAAGACTAATTGTAGAGGCTGTTGACAGCCAAAGAGTTAAACAATGTCCAGGGATTGTTTTCTAACTCACCATATCCCATGCCCTGCAAGAACAAGCGAAAAGCTTCACACGTCTTGCCAGGCTGCTCCTCAAGTGGCATTCCACCGCAATCAGCAATCTAATTTTAAAAAAACATTAAAAAAAAAAAAACAATAGTGAAAATATAAATCTACATACAGTCACACCTATGTGACCAACTTATAATTATTGAATATATCCAATGTTTGATATAACTATATAGAATGAGCATAACTCATTATAGTCTAATGAAGGTGGAGCCTTACAAAAAAAAAAAAATATTTTTTATTTGAAATGTAATCTTTGATATAAGAAGGAGTTTGATACATCGAGGTTGGACTGATTTTATCTTCTTGTCTTGTATATTCTTAAAATATATATTACATTAGCTACGATTGAGTCAACATATTAAATAACTTTAAATCTAAGCAAATAAGACACTCATAAGGGCATATATTATTTATTGCAAAAAAACATTTGTATTCATAATCTTGTTTAATCTACCCTGAAACTTTGGACTATTCTAATAAACTATTCTAATAACAGAAAAAAAGGGGTCCTCACTTTGAGAAAGTCTGTCTCCTCTGGAAGCATCCTGCCATTCATCTCCACCACATCCTCCATGTGAGGAGAGTCGTCTCCAACAAGAATCAAAGAACGACACCTGCAGTTAGACAAATGACATTTTTTTAGCAATGTCTCAAAAGAAAGAACTTACAAAATTTGACTAAATTTAACTTAAGAATACTTCAAGATTTTTTTCAAAAACATTTTCAGATATTTTAATAGTATTTACCTAAAAATGTATTGGTACAAACAAAACTTTGTTAAAAATTTCCATTTCGGGCTGTCAGAATTTTTTATTTTTTTTTACACCACCCAAACCACTATAACACTTGATAATTTTTTGTTTAATTTATATTTACTGTAAAATGAACCCCATTTTACAAGCAATCTATTTTCTGGAAGCTTTTGTTGTAAAGTTTAACTGAATCCTTCTCAGCCAAAGCTAAGGAAATGACACAATCAGATATAAGCTGATGTATAAATTAGAAAAGCGACTTTCCTGTCACTGACACATATCACTATGTTATGCATACAACTAAATGTTTTCACCTAATAGTTCTGGCTGAAACCTTTCTCATAGGATCCATCTCTCTCACAATGCCAAGGTCAGTTCTCCTGAAAATAGAAAATCATAATTACAATAAGATTATTAACAATGGTGGAGATTATCTTTCATTTCATAGGTCAGCAGTGAATGTAATGAAGATATATAGTTTTTATGTTCATAAACATTACAATAATGGTTTTGAGAAAGGTGAGTTGAGATTTTTTTAAAAATTCAAACAGGATATT
Organism: Biomphalaria pfeifferi; assembly: GCA_030265305.1. Classification (NCBI taxonomy): domain Eukaryota; kingdom Metazoa; phylum Mollusca; class Gastropoda; family Planorbidae; genus Biomphalaria; species Biomphalaria pfeifferi. The sequence continues at coordinate 802,751 of JASAOG010000236.1, forward strand.
AAAAAATTCTCCTATTAAATAATGAAATAGAAACTAAAATGGTATTTATTTTGAAATGTCTATGGAGAAGAAACCTAAAAATTATAACCTAGAAAATAAAACCTAGAACGTATAACCTAGAACAGACAAATAAATAAATAGATAAATAAAACCTAGAAAGAAAATCACTGAAAAAAACAACACAGAAAATAAAACCTGGAAAGCAAAAAAATAAAAAAAAATAAAAAAATAAAAATTTAACTTACTTGAGGTAACTCTCAATAAACAGTGCCAGATTCTGTGGGTTGATAGACTTAATGTATTCACTGTAAGTGTGAATCAGGTCATGGTTGTTCCATCTGGTCTTCTGTACAGCAGACAAAAAACATACATGACATCATAATAGATCCGTAAATGACAATTGCTAATCTCATGTGCTCAAAATATTTAAATGTCACTATACGCTACAAGTGCCCACTTACTTTGCCAAACCAATGCCACAGAAGATATTCCTCTGTAAAAGAAGTCAACTGTCCACTAAACAAATACCAAGAGTTCATCTGGTGATGAATAAAGTAACTTTGAGACTTTTTTTTTAAATATCAATAAATATTTTAATGCCAGTCTTAACTCTCATTTATGCTGTTAGTAAAAAAAGAGCAGTTGGGCATTGAAGTGAACACACAAAGTAAAGGTAATTGGACATGGAAATGGACACAAAGTGAAGGTAGTAGGACATAGAAGTGAACACACAAAGTGAATGTAGTTGGACATTGAAATGGACACAAAACATGAAGGTCACAGAAATACCCAACACCATAGGATGACAAAACTTTTTCATCATTTAAAAATAATTTTTAAAAAAGAATTGATTTTGGATCTACCTTCTGGTATCCCCATTCGATCCAACCACTCTTGGCAGCAGTTGGGTTGACGAGAATCAGGGAATCAACATGCTCATGGTGGGCAAGCTGGTGAACACAATAAAAAACATTTCAGTTCATAAAACTGTTTAAATTTAATGCTACATTCATTCATCACTGGCCTCCTTCAGTCACGAAAAAATTATGGACCATCTCATGGAGCACTTTTTCATGTAGCCTAACTGTAAATCCCTATTCTGGAGAGACATTCCTGCCTACATAACATGCAGGTACATAAGGCATTTGCTTTGGTGGTAGTGGGACCAGCCATTTTTCATTGAGCTCTTTTTTTTTCCCCAAAGCCAAGGGTCATTTACTTCTTCAGTCTCCATTGCTTCTTTGTCATCATCTTTCTCGACATAGTGTGATCAAGGGTTGTCTTCCCATAATACACACATGAATATTAGATTTTAGCTTTCATCATAATGCCATAATTCATCGAAAATAATTTTGGCTGCATAAAACCCAAGGATTTGTTCACTTTTCACCTGATTAACACAAGCTGGTTTTTTATCTTGCTTTGTTCAGAGTGTGCATTATTAACATTATTTCTGAGCACCAGTCATACTTACACTAATATTGTTTTGGCATACAAAAAAAGTCACATTTATGCAAGTCAGTGAATTTTTAAAATATAATTTGAAATATTATAAGAACTCTAATAAGAAGATATCTTTCAATTGAGTGATATAACTCATTAGATTAAATCATTTTCAAGGGTAAAACATACAAGCTGACACAGACTATGCCTCCACAGATATGTCCAGATAATTAACACTCACCTCATACCTGGCCAGCACATTGGCTCCAGCGCCAACTCCAAACCCAATGAATGTCTTCATGCTGAGAAATAAAAAAAAAAAGAAATAATTAGTGTCATGACTTTCTTTGGGGTCATGGTATTTATTTAAACTAGTGGAACTGAAGCTAGGGTTCAACCCTTTCCAACGTCACATGAGCTATTTATCTCTATTTTAGTATTTTTGTGTTAACTTTAAACAAATATTTCAAACAAAATATTTTTAAAAATACGTTGTTAAAAAATAAAATGTAGCATAGTTCTATCAATTAGTTTGGATTAGTCATGTCATTAAATGTGTAACACATCAAGAGTTGAGCTGATATTAGCTTTGTAAAAAAAAAACAACATTTGCTATATACTTGTATATAAGAGAACTAAATGGAAATTGTGAACCTCAAAGTTAAACATAAATAAATAATAGCTATTGACAAAATACGTACTGGAAATGGTCTACAACATACTGAATAGACTCTGCCAACTGGTCAATGGTGGGATAGACAAATCTGGTCAATATAATTAAAATTTGTTAATACAACTAAACACAATGAGGAAAAAAAATTGCTTACAATAAAACTAGACATCTAAAATACTCTTTGTCAAACTAATATTTTGACTCGCAAACACAGCCAAGAGCTACTTACCTATCGGATTTACCTTTGGTTATTTTATAATTATAAGTTACTTAGTAGGGAAATTTGTATAAATTTAGTATTCCAGTTAAAAACAATAAAAACCTTAAGTTAAAGATTATTGGTCAACACTTGACACTAAAACAGAATTACAACATGAATCCACTACATAATGTAACACATTACTGCTACAAAAGTACACACTCATTTACAAATTTCAAACACAGCATGGCCAATGAATCATAACATTTAAATGACAAATATAGATACTGAACTATAAAAGAATATGATAATCTAAAAAATACATCCATATTAATGGGAGGGGGGAAGAAAATAGGAGGTGACAGTTTTTATTATGAAACTCACAAAATTATTTTTTTTCTAAGTATCTATGAGGAGATCTGGTCTATATCATGTTTCACTTAAACAGCAAAAAAAAAGTCTGGTAGTTTCGACAAGTGTTTCTTCGAGGATCTTTTTTTAAAGTGAAGTACTAGTCATGATTTTAAACAATATGATTGAAGTTTTGAAGTCACCCTTTTGTTTTCTATCAGATGTTAATTTAGAGTAAAAAATTCATAGCTATAGTTCAAGTTGTTAAATGTAATTCAAAGTTATTTTTTTCTGTTGTGTTCAAGCTATTGTTTGAATAGACACTGTGGTATAAAGAACAACATGTCAGTGCAAACTAAGAGACATTAATTTCAAACTTAAGAAGACTTGTTTGACACAACTAAGTTTTGATTTTGAACTCTAGAAAGAGTGCATAGTCTCCCAGCACTTTCTCAAATTCCTTTTAGGTAATGATGGCTAACAAGTAATACATAAAGGTCTTAACAGACTTTGTCACAACAATAATTGTTCGTTTTATATTAAACTTCTTTACTTTTAATTTTTTGGAATAAAAGTAAGTTCCCCCCTTTCAGACCATGGAGCCTATAGGGCATATGATGTTAAGGTCATCTGTTTTTCTGGCCAACGGTTAACGAGCAGGGTGGATGTGGCCAGCACAACAGGGGTGCACTAAAAATCAAGAAGTTCAAAATTCCAATATTCACCAAGATTTGAACCCAGAACCCCCAAGTGCTTAACTATCCAACCACAGCTCCCCCCTTTTTTTATAATAGTCAATTAACAAACTTTTACATTGAAATAAAATAATGTAATAAATTGATACAAAAGTGTAGATTAGAGGTTTTATTTTATAACAAAACAAAGATTCTTTACCCCACCCCTTTTTTCTTTTCAAGGTAGAGACAATAAGAATATCTATCAATATCATTTGATGTTGCCAAACTTATAATTTCTTTTAGGCTAAAATTGTGTGATTTCCTGTCAAAGTAAAATGCATTCAATGATGAGGAATTTAGTGTTGAATCACTACAAGGAAATGATAGCTCGCATTATAAAGGGCCACAATTTCCTATTTCTCAGTTCTTACTACTCTTTTTCATGAATCAAAATATAAACAATCTTGTTAAGTTTCAACAAAGAAACATTTTTTTAAAAATTAAAAATTAATGCATATATACTCAAAAAATCAGTGCTAAACTATTAGATGATAAATTTTAAAAAAAAATGGTCACCAAATTGATTACTTCCCTTAAAACACTTAGCAGAAGAAACATTCTGTCTGCAGAGTAATTGGTGCTAAACTATAATCTGTACTACTAATCTAGTTAACATAAATAGGAGAAAAATTGGGAAAAGGTTTTATTAGAGACAATAAAAGAGCATATATAATTGTTTGATTCTCTTTAGTTGAATTATGTTTTCACTTTTAGGCTATAGTTCCTGGTTGAGTCAAAATTTGTTTTATGCAATGAAATCCAAAAAGAAACAAGCCTAGGATTTTTACTGTATCACACATATAGATTTATTTTTTTTTACTTGTGTAATGTTTCAGTTGTTGGGCTGTTGTTTAGTTTCCTGTGGTTGAAATGGCAATAAAGGAATGAATGTATTACATATTAAGATCTATATTCCATTACAGGTCATGACACAAGACTCCACTCCTTTTCTCTAATAGACAACAGACATCTATCGACATAAAAAAAAAAACAACCATCACCGTAAAAAGAGTTGTGTTTTTGTGTCAAAGTGTTGCTACATTTCTAACAGTGATACCATCACCAACCACCACCTCAGTGTTCTAACAGCTGTGAAATTTTTTTTCCCCTTTTTTTTTAATTTCTACAAAGCACAAACACAAGATTTATTTACAGCCAGATGAGAACAGTTTGAGTGAATATACGCTTACAAAAGACAAATATATATCACTTTTAGTAGTATTTCAGACCATGATCTGATCAAGGGTTCAAATCCTTTATTAGGGTCAGTAGATCAAGTACTTAACCATTAGTTTAAAAGGGAAACCAATAAAAAAAAAAATTAAACTTATTTACTTGGTATAGATTCAATCATATAGTCAAGTGTTAAATAGATGTGCAGGTTTATGGGTTAACACCAAGACCATCCATACCATGTTTAGATAATTAATAGTCCTTTGAAATATCTAGATGAAAGTCAATGATGTTATATATGAATTGCTATTTAATATACATTTTACTTGTAAATGACTCTCATAGTCAAGAACATAACACAAAAAATCTAATAATGTAAATTAAATGTTAAAAATTAGCAAATGTTTGAGAAAAATGTATTCAATCTACACAAATTAGAAATGTATTTTTCACTGTCTAGGCTTGAGTCACGGCCAAAATTAACACTCAAAGATACACTTCTGCTCATTGGTAATTATATAGAATAATTCTACATTTTGCCCAGGATTGATATGCCATTAAAATTGGTGATAAATTTCTGGTGTTTCAATAAAGAAAGAAATTAAAAATAATAAAAAGCAGGCTATAAAATATTCAACAAAAAAAAAGATTAATTAAAGACTGTGAGAAGCTTGCAAGGTTAAGTTATTGTGCACTTGATAAAGAAACATGAAGGTTAAAGCAGTTGAGGAAAAATGTAAGTGACATTTAAAATACATCATTATTGGGGCAAAAACATTATACAAAATTAAATGAGAAAAGCTCAAAAAAAAAAATTAAATTAAAAAGGTTATTGACTCCCGGTGGTCAAATTAAACGTACCTGCTGCCTAGGGAGTCTGGATTTCCAACCACATCGTGACTGTTAGTTGATACATTGATGAAATTCAAAACCAAGTTTTTAAAAACATAAAAAAAACAAACAAGCATTTGATCATGTCAATAATACACTTAAAACAGAACAAAAGAGAGTTATACAAAGACAGCCTACGATCAAGTCAATAGTATTTGAGCAGGCAGGCATTCAACTACTAATTGCTATGCTAGATCTATGGATGAACTAACACCCACCAGCCTAGATGCATGCAATAATAAACACAAAGTAGTTTCAAAACACAATTTATCGTAAACATACATCGTGTTTCTTTAGACTGAGTTTGCAGCATTTTGCATTAATTGTGACAATAACTTTTTTTTTTCAAGACCAACACTTTCAAAAAAGGTTCTATGGCTTTTCTTTCTGCTGAGCTTGCACGATTAAATGTGCAACCAGGGAACCCCTCCAAATCTTTTTTTTTTTTAATTTATATGCCAGTATAATTCATATTTGAATTCATTTCTTAATGTTCTCATAGAACCCTGAAATATTTACCTGCCTATCATTAAATCCCGCCTGGTTAGACAGTCATGCCTGCCCAGCTGTATCTGATTTAAAAAAACATGGATATCGAACAGACCCTGGAGCTAAAATTTTAGATGGTGCTCCCATTTGTAATACTGGAATAACCTTAAGCCGAATTGATTTTTTTTTCAGTCTTAAAGAAAGCTTTTAAAAGAGACTCCACAATGATATACACAAATGCAAAGTGATCTAGAACCCAGCAAACCCAGATAAGATAAAACTTTGCTGTGCTCAATATAAAAATGAAACCAATCTATTATTAGTCATCGCCCCATGTGTATGTGCTTGATGCAAGAACAAAACATTGTAACAATGTTCTAAGCGCTTTCTGTCAACTGATTGAGTCTCTCAACTGATTGAGTCTCTCAACTGATTGAGTCTCTAAAATAAACAAGACAAGAAGACAGTGCTGATGTGTGCACAGACTCCAGTGTAAAGATTAAACTACTAGCTGTTTTTGTTTTTAAAACTACGATTATTTTTTAAGCTATAATAAAATTTTCTCTTATTCTCAATATCTTTAAATAGTTTTTTTCATTAGCTGTCATATATTAAAGTAACTTATAGAAAAACTAATTTGAGACTTAAAATAATGTACCTGGAAGATTCTAGCTATTAAATATGAATAAATAACCAAGGCCATTGTGACAATGCCCTGAATCATATATCATGCAACAGATTGCAATTCTTTCTTGTGGTTGTTTGTTTTTTTTGACATGGTAAAAGTTTCATAGTGGAAGGTTAAACCAAATTCTTTAGCACGCAAGCTGTGATACAACAAACAGTCAGTTGAATATAAAACTGAAAGACACCGGTAATTGCCCTTTAAGTGATCAGTATAAACAAAAATTTCAAGATGCCAAAAAAAAACAAAACCAAAGACATTTAATAAGTAGATTTTGTAATAAATTCCACCAAAATAATGCAAGCACCAGGACACTTGGTCCGCTAAAATGTACTTGTATACATGCTGTAACTACTCATTTCAAAGTGAAATATAAAGGTCATGATGGCCCCACTAAATGATATGAAAGCAAAGCAGATTAATGAATTAACCTATGAGTATTTCTACCAGGAGGTTTTTTTTTTTTTTTTTTTTAGACTTTGGAATGTGTTAACTGAGCCTTAAATTCTATAAAAAAAAAAAAAAAAAAAAAAAAATTTTTTTTAGAGAATATTTATACAGATTTATAAAAATAAAAAATGAGGTGAATGTTTTGTTTGAACAATGCATATGTTTTAATTTCATTATTGGAGTTAAGAAACTCATTTTCACCAACTTAAAACAAAATATCTTCAAAAATTATATATAAAATTTAGTATTTCATTTCAAGACTTTACTATCATTTTGTGGGCAGTCATCACATACTTGAAAAATATATACCTATATAGTGGTATATATATTTCTTCAAATATGGAGTAGTTTTGTCGGTATGTGTTTGTGTCTGTGTGTGAGTGGGGGCCGCAATGGCCAATATGTGTAACCCCGACAACTCTTACTCTGGCTTGAGGGTCATGGCCCCCTCCTGCTGACCGGGTGCGTTGACATGGTAGACACAAAAGTGCTTCAGGATGGGTTGCATGTCTGGGTAGCTGAAGAAACCTTGAAAGCAGGTAATATCTGTGGTGGGGAAAGAAGTGCAGAACTTGTTACATTCAAAGAAGATAAATAAATAACAAATAATTATGAATAAAAAGGGGGAACAAAAAGGATGGTGCAATGAATCTAGATATATGTATCATCAACTTTCAACGAAGAGACAAAATATGAACAAATGGGGAATAGAAAGGGCAGTGCGAAGAACAGAGATATCTATCATCATACAAAGTGAGAGATACTAATACAACAATAAGAAAGTGCCTCCATATAGAGTGTAAAATGAACTCCGTTAAATTAATATGGCTCCATATGACAACTGTTCCACAAATTGAATCTCTGCAAATTATTATCCAAAGTTAAGACAGACATTCAGCCGACATCACTATACATCATCACTCAAATTGACCATATATCATCAGCCTATATCACCACAAATCCTCAGATAATTCAAGTATTAAAACAATCATTATATAGACAGCATTAAGCTTTTGTTATGAAACCATTTTTTTTATAAACAGCTATCAAGTTAAAAACTAAAGAGACTATAAAATCAGTAATAAAGCATTCAAAGTATTAAATTCAGATGGTAAGGATATTTTTTTCCCTTTCTTAATCCCAAGATTTGTATAGTCAGAGTGAAAGTACATATACATATAGAAATGTTAAAACCAAGTTCTTATGGATTACTTTCTATTGCCTTCAACATTTTTAATTCATATAATATAATTGTTCTGATGGGTGTAAAACTTTAGCTGCTGACAAATTTACAATAAAGAATGTGATATCCCTTTCAAAGCTTTAGATATTTGGAAGATGCAAAGTTGAAGAGAGACCCAAAAACTCTGTCACAATCCACACACGGTTCCTCAAGGGGCCGCTTTGTGGTGGACACCTGCACAACTGATGCGGTACAAAAAAGGTGTGCTCGTTTTTTTGGCCTTGTCTCTAGTTCATAGGATTTGAGCCATCAGACTCAGGCATATTAAGCATTTACATGTCTTAGAAAAAATCTAATGAAATGGCATTCTATTTGTTCATTATTATTTTATTATCTCATCCCTTTCAAAAATCATCAATTAGACCTATTAGTTGAGTTTCACATGACCAGTATTTCCTAAAGCCATTTTGGTATGGAGTGAGGACATATTTATGTAAGTTCTTCTCTTCCCCGTTCTCTTATCCAGTGCTTTTTTTGTTAAAAAAATAGGTGCTGGTACTCAATGATGGGCTGCCTAACTTTTAACTACTAATAAATTAATAATAAACGTTAAAATACAACAAAAGTAAAAAAAATTTCCCCCACCATCACAAAAAAAAGTACTGCTCTTATCTAAGTGATTTATGATGTTACATATATTATGCGATCTAGTATTTTACAAATGATGTTACATATATTATGTGATCTAGTATTTTACAAATGATGCTGGTATTAAGTTTCAGATTTTGTTTCTCTCTTTAAAATTAGCTTATTCCCAGTGTGATGAACAGGCCGAGGATTGTATTAATAAGTTGATAAATTCATATGAAATGAAGAAAGAAACATCTCTGTATTTTCTTCCAAACTTCTTTAATAATACTTCTTCAACTTTCACATAAAATTAACTTCTCAATTCAATAACAACATTAACAAGAACTACTACTATGCGAGGACCCAGTCTAATCAACTTTCCCCTAATTTATACTTTTTTAATAGGATTTTTTAGAATCATGGAAACTTCTCAGATAATTATTTTAGTTACTTTGACCTTCTAGAAGCTGACATGTGCTATTTTTTTCCTTAACCCCTTTCTTTGATTGGATACCTAAAATTAACTTGTTTACGCTGGACACTTGCACTGGTTTGACCTCGCTTCTAGAAACTGTTCGAAATAGGTCACAGACTCGACTCGTGACACCCAGCCCCTCTGTACCCTAACCCTTTTTGAGGAATCAAGTAGCTGGTATGCCATCAGGTCCAGATGCTTTATTTGGTTTCATGTTAGCCAATAGTTTTTGGGATTCCTTTTACTTTTATATCAATAGCCCCTATGTTTTTGACTTAGTTTAAATTAAGCAACATAAATTTGTCTACTGGGGCTGAGAATGCAAAGTATTTATTTATACAATATTGGCTTTAATTTCATTATCCAAATGTATTAAGCTATCATCACCTTTTAATGGAGCTACTCTATTTTCTATTTTCTTAGTTTTAATGTACAATCATAGGCTTGTATTGCTATCCTTAGATATTTCTTTGTTTCTGTATTCACTATACAACTGTCTGCTTACTTTTTGAGTTAGGTGTTTAATTTTAATATACTTTTTATAAACTCTTTCTGCCTTAGTTTTTTTAATTTTCTATATAGGTTTTCCTTCTGTTTACAAAGCTTCTTTAATCTATTATTAAACCAGCATTTATTTATTTTGTTTCCTGTGTATTTAGTTGGTACATGATTTTCTATAATGTTTTTAAGACTGGTTGGTTAATATATTTTTCTGATAAGAATTGTTTGTTGAAATTTTAATGCAGTTTGTAGTTGTGTTAGGTTGCATTTATTCCAGAGTTTTGTATTGGCTACTGCTTTTACCTGACTGTGTGTTTTAATGATATCATGGTCAGATAGTCCAGTGATAATATCCTAATCTACTACTAATCCAGGTCTGTTTGTTAAGAAGAGATCTAATGTATTATTTAATCTAGTTGGTTTTTTAATGATTTGATCTAATTATAAGTTGTGTATTGTTTCTATAAATAGCTCATTTATTTCCTTAAAGCTTTGCTATAGGTCTATGATTAGTGTTTTATAATTTATATACAAGGTAAATTGAAGTCACCCATAATCCTAAATGCATTTTTATTTTTTTCCTTTAAGTATAGATAATTGAATATTATCTATACTTAAACTATACTCTTAACTAGACTTAGGTGGTCTGCAGATATTGCTTATTATTAGGAATGTTGTATTAATTTCGCGAAATGTTGATTCAATATTTTTTTAGTTTAATAATTTCTTCTGCAATTAAGTGTTTTTTTATTGCTCAAAGAGATCCTCCATGACTATGTCCTATTTTTTGTAAAAATTTCGCTATTGAAAATTTCTGAGTTTTGAATTGTAGGATTTAGCCAAGTTTCTGTCTAGACTACAGATTTGGTGGGTTACCACTAATCTGATGATTAAAATAGTAAATTGTAAAATATAATTAAAACACACCAAATATATTTCTACAAACATGGTTGCCACAGAAGTCAATATAAAAAAAAAAATAGTTATAACTTACGGTTTAGTCCAATGTCATGGAAAGTCAAAATAGGTTGTTTGGTTCTATCACCTTGAATAGCCACAAGTAAGTTTCCATAAGGTGTTTCAATATTTTCCTCCTGTCATGGAAATGTTGTTGTCAGTGTATAAACATGACATTCACAAAGTACTTAATGTACACTTTTATAAACTATAGATATAGCACTAACCTGCATCAAACAGGTGTGAGCAAAGGATCTTGGTTTGGGATCTATGGTCTCAATACTGGTCAGTTCAATTTCAGTTCTTTTCTCCATTGTGAACTGTTCTTAGACCTAATGGTAGACAGAGAAACATAGATCTAGATTCTAGCAAACTAGAGTAGTCTAAGCTAGAGTAGTCCTCATAACAAAAATAAGTCAATACGACTAAGAGTAGATATAATAAACTAGATCTATTAATTATCTAGTAGATCTAGAACATTGAATAGATTTATTCTAGAATAGAGTTATTAAATATAGATCTAGAGTTATTAAATATAGATCTAGACCTATTTATTGAATTTATACAGTGATGGGTAAACTACAGCCCGCAGTCCAACTCCAGCCCCTGAAAGATTTAAGCTGGCCTGCCACATTTTGTAATAATAATTAAAAATAAAAAATTTCATTGACTACGTAAGAATAAACATTTTTAATATCAGATGAAAACATTGGAGTAATTTTGCGAATATTAATTTGTATGATTCACTCAAAGTTGTTCCATTATTTTCATGATTAACCTAAATTAAATTTTGGTGTGCATTTAAGTGCTCCCCTGAGTCCAGCATACTCTAATGGCTACCTGATATAAGTTGGAGAAAGTAAAACAGCAGTTAGATGTTAGGCTGGGCCGCAGAAATAGATGACCTTTGCATCATCTGCCCTACAGATCGCAAAATATAAGACAGGTACTTATTTTTTAAAATTGTATTGAAACGTTAGTAAAACATTTCAATTAATAAATGTCAAATGTACAGTTCATTTTAAATGTGAACCTTATATGAGTGGATGTGGAAGTACTCCCCCCCATTTAAAAAAATAAACCGCTTTTTCATTTAAAATTAAACCGTAGCTGTTTATAAGAATTATAATATATGAGGGCATTTTTCTACCAAACATAACACACTTTACCCATACATGATTGATAACAAAAAGGCTTAATTCCCAGAAAAGACTCATTAGGCCAGCAAATTTCTTTTTTAATTTGATATTCCTCAGAAAAGTACTACCCATACCCATGTGCGCCTTTCAGGTGAGTCCAAAAAATGTCAGAAAAAAGTCTAAACAAATTTTTGATTTAAAAAAAGGGGGGTGTCACCGGATATTGTAACATCGCTACTACTAGATCTAGAATCAAGATCTATCATAGGGAGATGGAATAAAAAATTTATCTTTGAAAAAAAAAAAAATTTTCGTTACTAAATCTATAGTAGATTCTTAAATCTGAACAGACTTTCAGGAACTATGTCAAATTTTTATTTTATTTTTTTATTTGGTGAAGGTTTAACTTACAAAAAAAACTGAAAGCAGATTCTTATTCTTCAACTAAAGGACAATAAAAATAGCTGTGTTCCTTTGTATTAACACCCATAGTCAAGATTTTATTTTAAAATAAATTGGGTCACTTCAGGCTCCTATATTGAAGGCAGTTTTTGGGCTTTCTCCTCACTTGGACAGTGAGCACCGTCATTGAACACCACTACGTAATTGCTAATAAATTAGATCTGTGTTACTTAAAATTTTTTTTAGACTGTATTAAAAGAAGTAGATTCACTTTTGCAATATGTATTTATAGTCTATTTCCTCATATACTCTCTCTCTCTATATATATATATATTATATATATATATATAATTTATAGTTTATTTATTTAAATACCTATATAATCTATGTGTAGAAACAGACAAATAAATTTATATAGATTATAGATCTATAAATTAATTATTATAATTTAATAAACATGATATTTTCAACTAGGCTACATTGGCTACATGTATTTTCTCTGTCTTTCTTTTAATTCCCATCCAAGGACCCTCTTCTTGTTTTCATAAATTGGAATGTTCATTTTGAGACACCTTAACATCCCCTCTCTCCCATAGATGCTTATAATTCTTTTCATGACTCTCTCCCCCTTCCCTCCACTGACTGTTTGATAGTTTGTGACACTACATGCTTAGTGTATACCTCTCCTCAACGCCAGCTTATCTGGCATGATCACCTACAGTAGGCATGGTCTCTGGTTTTAAATTAGCAGCCCGCACTTTTTTTTTCATTCATAAATTATATATTATAGATATCTCGATCTAGGTCATGTTTATTCATTGAAAAAATCAGATTTATTAATCCCAATAATATTTCTTATTACGATTTTGCTGTGTTCAAGGAAGGAGAATGAGCTGAATTCATTATTATTCATTGGACACCCCCTTTTAAAATTTTATTTAACAGCTAACGGTATAAATGTGATCGGAATGTCTTTCTAAAGATGTTTGGTAGCTTATTTTGATATGCCCATCAGCTACGATCAAACAGGCTCATAATATAGCCTTCATCCCTTATATAGGTATAAATAGCTGGGGGAGGTTAAAACAACAGCTTTACATACATGGTTACCAAGAATCTAAAAAACTGCCATCTGCTTTGGAAAAATGGAACAAAAATTACCGGAACTTATCTAACATTGGACATGCGCAGTCCCGAATCGTCGTTTTTTGCTCGGTATGCTCCAAACAGAAAAATGAATAACAAACAAAAAAGGCGCGCGTTCAAGGAAGGAGAATATGATGTGTTCAAAATATAAGAACCTCCTCTACATCAAGACATCATTAAAATGCTTTAACAGAACTTTCCAATTGTGATTGAGTATTATTGTATAAATTATCAATTATGACTATCATCATGATCATCTCATCATGACTCATATAATGTTTAACAGTTAGATCTAGAAAGTTATTTTTTTTGTGATATTTTGACCCAACACTGAGACTATCAGTAGGCCCTATCACTATCAGACTATCATTATCATATGATTCATTCATTATCTAGAAGACTAGATAGTAGATTTAGATAAATTTAGAATCTCGATTATTCTAGATCGTAGATCATAATTAGATCTATAATTATAATACTGATAGATGATACTTTGATAGTAGATCTTAGTATCTAAATCTAGTATTCATACCAAAAAAAATGTTTACCTGGTTCTAGATTTACACTAAACTTATATCTAGTTCTCGATATATCTAGATGTTGTTCGGATACTTCCGTGTTGATTAGTGTAAATTCTTGTGGTATAGATTTAATATGTGAGTGAATTATGAAAGTGATTTTGTTGACCTTTATGACCAACGCAAAGTATATAAAGCTTGTATCTATTGGTATTTAGCTTGGCAAGATAACCAATCAAAATGCTTTTAACATCTGAAAGAAATGTTAAAAATAGAGTATTATCACATTATTAGCAGAACAAAACAAAAGATTTATATTTTGTTTGGACAATTACATTAATTGAATCTATATTGATCTTTATATTATAATTCTGTTTTACATTTAGTTATATTATAATTAGATTTATGAATTTGCTAATTATTGATAATTTTCACAAAAAATAAATGAGTAACCTATCATAAGCAAACATCCTACTAAATCATTCAAACCAAACATATCGTATTTTGTCTCAGCTCATTTATTTCGTTGTTTTGAACGAAACCAATGCGCATGTCCAATTTCAGAAGCTTATGTTCCTGTTTTGTTTTCTCCGTGACCAAGACGAAACTTCACAGGTCGTAATATAACAGGTGCAGGCTAATGACTATAGTATTACTTAGGCTCACGAAAGTTAGATTCTGTTCACCTATATCTAAATTTACATGGCCTCCTTCTGTCGAGAAACGACAATGGATCATCTCATGGAAATGAGATGAAAGCCTGGGCATTAGCTATGGTCGGAACGATGTCGCCCACAAATACAAACGAAACCCCCCCCCCCCCCCTTTTTTTTTTCTATCCAGCATCCCAAAGCAACTGCAAGTGCCGACACTGTTTAGGAATAGATCTAGTAGCCTCTGCCATGTTGTAGCTGTGTGCTGCAATCTGCCTAAGGGTCCAAATTTTTTCCCAAAGCCATTTCATATTTGGTTATACTTATAGACAATATAGATCTAGGCCTAGCTGCTGGGCTGCATATAGATGGGTAGGTAGGTGGGTAGCCAACCTTGACTAACTGGCCCCTTAAAGGTTTAGGCACAAGTTACTCTCCTTTGCCACTCCTCCTGTTCGTGATAACAGTTCCTCAGAGCCACACCCGTTGGCCAGGAAAGGGACTGATGGTCAGAGGCTATTTAAGACGCATGCCATTCGAAGTATAGTATGGGTATTAGAGTGTTTATTTCAATTACCACTTCCAGCAATGACAACATTACGGAACGATGTAGATCTATACTAATTTATATGGTATGCGCTTTATACCGTAGTCACGATGTTCGAACCCCTCCTGCTTCCATCTGGATCCGCCTTTTTCTCTTTACGTCCTGCAGGAGGTTTGGGCCGGATGTAATTTTTTTTCCTGTAAGTTGTGTAAAGAACTTACGAAACTTGTAACATTAACAGTTCTGGTTTGCTGTTTCTAAAGTAAAAACAACCTATGGGGTGTTCGGTGAAAAAATAAATATCTAGATTATTAGACTCTCGACACATCTATAGATCTAGCTATCTAGTATGTAATAAAAATAATTCTAAATACCGTAATATAATATCTAGAAGCTAGAATTACGAATGTCCAAAATTCTTCCAATGTAAT
The DNA here is from genome assembly GCA_030265305.1 of Biomphalaria pfeifferi. Classification (NCBI taxonomy): domain Eukaryota; kingdom Metazoa; phylum Mollusca; class Gastropoda; family Planorbidae; genus Biomphalaria; species Biomphalaria pfeifferi. The sequence continues at coordinate 818,424 of JASAOG010000236.1, forward strand.
ATGTATATTATGGAAATTGAAATATTGTTTATTTGTTTGTTGTGTTTTGTTTGTGATAAGCAAACTTTAAGAGCGGGCCAAAAAGTTTATATAGGCGAAAATTATTTTTGTTTAAATAATATCGATGTATTATAGATATAGGCCTAATGAACAGAGCTGGCAGTGTTTTGAAAATTGTTCATCATTGGGTTTAAATTAGGACGTAGTTATTTATGAGAGTGTTTATCCGTCAGTCTATTTCTCACAGGCTACATCCTTTACTTAGTCTCATAAATGGGCTGCCTGGTCGTGCATTATGCGCGCTGGACTGTCGTTCGCACTTGTCGATGGTCCTGGTTCATACCCTGCGCTGCCATCTCCCGTCGTCCTGAGAGGGGTTTAGACTGGAAAGTAGATTACCTTCAACTCTGAAGGCACATCCGAAACATGTAAAACATTTGACAAATACAGCTGCTCACAAAAAAATGTGAATATGCAAAGATTGCAAACCTTCTATGAGCCGAATAGATCATCGGCCTTTCTTTTCTCTCGTCATTAATTAGGAGTGCAGAAGGAGTGTATTCATGTTTAGTAGTGAAATGTCTGGATACATTACTGACGTTTTAAACGGTTTCATTGTTAATGAGACCTTTTTTTTTTATTAGAAAAAAAGTAAAAAGTACTTCCACTACCACTCAGTTATAAAACAACAACAACACAAGATTAATTACTTCTACGCGTTTTTCTATGCGACATTGTAGAGCTAACACATGAAATAATGGGGGGGGGGGGGGGAATGCAAACTCGACAGTCACCGAAATTTTGTTGACTGTAATTGCGAAGTTGAACTCAGCAGATGCAACCAGAGGTGAATCATTAAGATTAAAATTCGCAGTATTACTCCAATGTTTCAACTCGCGATTTGTATATTGTGAGTGAAATTCTTATCTCAAAACATGTGTCGGGCAGGATTTAACATTCCTAGGGTTAAAAGATACCAGACGTCCGCCTAAAAGAGGGCATGTTCTCCTTTTGGTGTTTGTTTTTAGTCCGTCTGGCAGACATTCGCCCAAAGTATGAAAATGTCCGGCTTTTATTCTAATGTTTACCTTCTCATCATGATCTGTCTTAGCTGTAGGGGTGCTGTTTGCATTTTTTGTCTTCAAATACTGGTAGTGCTAATATGAATGAAGATGATCCAGTATTACTTTAAAATTCACATAGAAATTAATGAATTAATGAATATAAATAAATCTAGCTTTATCCACTCCTATCTCTTGCCCCCATCGTTTGTTTTTAAATGAAAAGCTTTTATACTTCAGTTTTATTTGCATCCATTTTTTTTTATTTATTGAGACTTGTAATCTAATTGTAGGTTATCCAATAGTTTCTTTATAATTTAGATAGAAATTAATGAAGTTAGCATATAACTAAAACTAATTTTCTCTCCCCCCCCCCTTTTTTTCCCTTTTATTTTAAAGAGCGTTTATAATTCAGCCGAGAGAATGTCTACAGTTAAAAAGAACCCCGGCCACAGATGCCGTAAGCGCAAAATTCACGCCCCCCAGCTTATAATAGATGCCATTCAGGAAGTAAAGTCAGGACGACTGTCTATCAGAAAAGCTGCCAAACAGTTTCAAATTCCAGCATCAACGCTTTTTAACAAACTTACGTGTAAATCTTTGCTTGAAGCCTCGAGGATGCTTTTGACGATGAAAGAGGAAGCCCAGCTGGCGAAATGGCTTGTGGACTTGTCCCAACTCGGAGTTGTCAAGACCAGCGAAGAGGTTAGGCTAGCAGCCCGTGACATTATGGCTCAAAGAAGTGTCTCATCGAAAAGCCGCAACCAGTTGCCCTCTTACACGTGGCTCGCCGGATTCTACGGCCGGCATCCGGAGCTGGCTCTTGGAATAGAAAGAGCGATGATCACGCCTCAGGAACTCAATCAATGGTTCTCAGATTTTAAAGCAGCAGTCGATGGAAATGATGTTAGTATTTGGAACTGTCCTGAAAGAATTTTCGGTGCTAATGAGCTGGTATTTACATTTAATGCCAAAAACAGAACCATCGGTGCATGCAGAAGATCTAAGCACGTTTACAAGATGTCCTCGAAAAGCAAAGCTCGTGTGACGGTGCTGGCGTGTGCTAGTGCAGGGGGGCATTATATTCCACCCTTGTTAATTTACCCATATAAACGAATGCCTTTCAAGAATCGTTTAGAGCACTTTCCAGAAGCCTCTTTTCAAGTTTCTGAAAATGGGTGCATTAATGCTACAATATTTAACACATGGATCCACGATAGTTTTATACCTGCGACTCAAGATCTTCCCAAACCAGTCGTGCTCCTGGTGGACGGGCACACGAGCCGCACCTCCCTCATTGAAACATCCCAGCTGTGTGCTCGGAACCAAATAATTTTATATCGGCTCCTTCCCCATGGGAGTCACCTTATTCAACCATTGGACCACGCCTTCTTTGGGGCCCTAAAGCCAGCATGGTCCGAAGCCATTAGAACGCATAAATCATTGACTGGAGAAGACATGAAGTTGGAGTCCTTCGCACTTATTTTCAATCCAGTGTGGAAACAAGTAGCTAATCCTGACATAGCTGCAGAAAGCTTTTCAACTGTGGGAATATATCCCTTTAACCCAGAAAAAATAATTAAGTCAGGGAAAATTGACCCAAGCAGCGTATATCATGCCACTGATTCTGATAGCCCAGCTCCCAAAGATGCTTCATCTTTGACCATATCACCCAAGGCACTCACATCACCAGCAGCCTTGCCATCAAACAATCCACTAGAAGGCCTTACATCTGTAATAACATCCACATCTCTCGATTCGAATGAAACATCCTCACCCATCTCACTTCTAATAGAAGCCTCCTTGGTAAATGTTGCACCCAAGAGTTATGCACTTCCAGAGACATCACCAGGGAACATCACATCTGAGACCCCTGCCCTCCCTGAAGCATCTTCATTGAACACCCTATCTATGGGCCCTGGCACACCGTGGAGCATCCCAGCAGAGACCACCAACCTCCGCGAACCATCCTCTTCATTATCCTCACCATCTCAAGCTCACACTTCAAATAAAACATTTACCACTAGCATGCCATTTCAGACCCCAACAACATCGAATGCATCCACCCCGAAAGAAATGTCGAGCCAGCAGTTGAAAGCCCTTAAAGATTTATGCTTTTTTGTAGCAGACGAAATTTCACGCAAACAACTTGTAATGTTTTTATCCAAATTATCTGACTCTCAAGCTGAACATTTTCCGTATCCAAAAGATGAAAGCCAGTTCCACAAATTTGAAGAATTATCTCATGCCCTCCTAGATCTTTGCCACCAAGACCCACCAACCAAAGCAAAAATTACTGAAGATGACATATTCAAAATAGGCCTACCATCATTCAAGGTGAAAATAAATACTAGTTCCACGCCCACTTTACCGAGTCTAGTCAACGGCGAAGTATGTATAGAAAAATGTATAGAAGCACCTGTACTTAGGAGAAAATTAAAAGACAAAGATGACATAAAAAAGGAAAAAATGTGCAAAAAGCTGCAAAAGAAAGAGAAGAGAAAGAAAAAGGAAGAAGAAAAGGAACAGAAAAGGTTGCTTCGGGAGACCAAAAAACTGGAGAGGCAAAAAAAGAAAGAGGAACAACCCAAGAAGAAGTTAAAGCTGAGGCAAGAGTCAGAAGACATTGACAGTGACGAGGACCCTGTACTGGCTGTACGAATGGAAGCTGAAATGACTGCATGCGATGACTACAGAACAGACTCTGAAGATGACCTGCCAAACGATCTCTGCAAAGGGTGTAACAAGAGGGACGGAACTCCTATGATTCAGTGTCAAATTTGTGATACCAGGTGGCACACGAGTTGTGCCAAAACGGTCCGAGGATTGAGCACAGAACAGCTGAAAGAGGTTTGTTACGTTTGCTTTAAGTGTTGCCCTCGCTCGTAAGTTCACCTTGAATTGAGTTCTAAGACATTTCTTACTGCTGACTCACCTTGAATTGAGTTCTTAGACATTTCTTACTGCTGACTCACCTTGAATTGAGTTATAAGACATTTCTTACTGCTGACTCACCTTGAATTGAGTTATAAGACATTTCTTACTGCTGACTCACCTTGAATTGAGTTATAAGACATTTCTTACTGCTGACTCACCTTGAATTGAGTTATAAGACACTTCTTACTGCTGACTCGGTGTGTGCCCGTAGCACATACATAAACTTCTACATCCCAATATTATATCCTTACAATACATAGACTGTTTATAAACTTGTTTGTGTATAACCAAGCATTATGTTTAAGCATAAGGGTACATTGTATTGTGAATTAAAGTTGTATCTTGTTTAGAGCTTCTATCTCAGGTATATGGAATTTGACATTCATACACTAGTCTGTAGGCTGCACCCTATGTATGTGTGTCTAATGGGACATTTTCATTTAGGAAGGATAACTAAAAAGTTATGATCAATTGAAAATGTATGTTGCATGTTGTATAAAACTATGTTCTACAGGTTCTGTAAAGTCCTGATTATTATTGTTCTAAAAATGTGTTCAATTAAAGTTCATATGCGAATGTAAAATAAAAGTTTAGATCTAGCTTGTATCTATGAATTCAATTTGTTTATAATTAAATATTGTTGTCGGTGGCGTAGCGCTAAGGAAGTACACTTGCGCCCGCACCCATGACCAATTCAGGGTTTACAATTTTAGTAATTAATATCGTGTCCACTTTAACAACAAAACGACTATAAAGTTCACGGATAAATAATTGATGGGAATAGAATTATAGTTTGTCATTGTCTAAACATTCTCATTTCACACATGTTTTCCAAATATAAATGTATGTTATGGTCAAAGCATGTATTTGTTAATTGGAGAGACAACCGATAATCGTTTATCACGAGATCAGGGCTGGAAATAGACTTAATAAGACCCTAACCTATTTGAAATATGGCGGCCCTTGTAATCAACATAAGTCAATTTTTCCTTTGTTTTTTTCTACAAATTGATTGAATGAAAGTATCCCTGAGACAGATTTTTTGGAGGCCCAAACTTAAGCCTTGTTGACTTTAGGTAAATCCAGCGCTCTACGGAATATCATGCAGCTTGTTGCTTGTAATTAAGGCTTAAACAAGGTCTACTTGTTAGAAGTTGGAACTGACGAAGAAGGACGTTTTGGCGACGCCGTTTGGGATCGGGGGGGGGGGGGTTTGGCAAGTGGACGTTTTGGTGCTAAATGCTGTAGTCATATTTGTAAATGAATTTAAACATGTCTTCGAAAAAGCTGATAATTCATGTTTTGTTTTGTTTGCATTTCTATTACAATTTCTAGACATTTTTATGTGCAAACCATAGACTTGTATATACTATATCTAGACTGGACATAGAGATTTTTTAACACTACAAAAAAAAAGTCATAAATTTTTTTAGAAAGTTGGATCAAAGCGTTGTTTTGTAAAGTAGTTACAAGAAGTGAAGTTGTTGTTTTTTTTCAACCCTAACCTATGTAACATATAATTTAATTTTTAGATCTAGATCATAATGTATAATATATAAGTCTATGGTGCAAACGTTTTGTTTTCGTAAGATTTTGAATTATAGTTTGTAATACCATTATATTGTCACTTCTTGACAAAGTTATCTCTACTTCTAACCTGTTGATATAAAGGATGAGGATGGGGTATATATATTTATAGTATAGTTCGTCCATCGTGGTTCGATGATGACCACTTTGTCATCCAGGGGGGCTGAGGGCTTTGCATTGGGGTTTTATGCCTCCCCATGTGGCTGGTAAGACCTATGTGAGCCCGAAATGTTCGGCTGCACACTGGGCAGGTTATTCCAGCTGGAGCTAGTGTCGTGGGCCTTGCTTTTCTTCTCTTGCGTTTTTCTTCTGCCAGCGTGGTTCTCTTTTTCTCAGCAACATGTGCGCCAGTTTTCACAGCGCGACGCCATGATGCTCTGTCATGTGCCTCTGTCTCCCAGGTGCCTGGGTCTATGCTGAACGCCTTCAGAGAAGTTTTGAGGGTGTCCATGAAGCTCTTTCTTTGACCACCTTGCGAGCGCTTTCCTTCGCTTAGTTGGCCATACAAGAGTCGCTGAGAGATGCGGCGGTCTTCCATTCTGCAGATGGAGTATATATATATACTAGCTGATACCCATGCTACACTATGGTTAAAATAGTTGGTATATATTTTATAAATATTGTTGGAATAAATGTTAATTTTGCTCGGAACACTATGTTTACTATATCTATCGATATATCGGTACTAATAAGGCTTGTCTTCGAGTCCGGAGATAATGAGGAGTGCAGTATTTCCCGTGGCTACGCTATAGAGCCATCTATTGCTTTTACCTTTTTTTTAAAAACCTATCTCGTGATCTTGGTTATGTCTGATTCACGCCAATGAACGTGTATGAGTATATTTATAATTTTCGTCAAGATTTCTACTAGAATCTAGATAGAACACAACAAAGTGATGTTAGGATGTCAGCCATACGTAAGGCATTCGTAAGAAAAAAATGCCTACGAAGAAATTGAAACTCCTTTTGTGTGTGTGTGTGAAGAATCGGGAATAGTGTTGAACTTATATTATTAAAAATTAAGATTTCAATTATTTTTTTTTTTTAATCCAAGGGCAAATTCGCATAGTTCTTAATGACGATTGTCTTTTACACTATGAGTTAAGTAGCAATTATACATAAAACACTGAATCATAAGCTTCAAATACAAAAACAAAATGTAATAAAATACTTAGAAAGACACAAAGATAAAGGCACATTTCTCGTTCCATATGCTAGGACAAATTTGTACAAATGCTCCTTCTTCCTTAGCGCTAATAGAGCATGGAATTGGTTGCCATGAGCCACCCAGGAAAAACAATGATTTGGCAGAATTTAAGTCACTGGTTTAGATGCCTGAGGCGTAGGAATTTACACAACCTAAGTTTAGATTAAATCATTAGTGAGCAAATAGATACTATCTTACTAGATTTTTCCAAGGCTTTTGAAAAAGTTCACCACTAAAGTAAAAATTAAATTATTTTGGCATTGATGGTCAATTGATTCAGTGGATTCAAGATTTTCTGATAGGGAGAGAAAAAACTGTATTAATAAATGGCTCTAAGTCTAAATCAACACTAATAACAGTAAACTCAGGTGTACCTAAAGGATCAGTCTTAGGTCCACTACTATTTTTAAGTTACATAAATGATTTACCGAATTGCATTAGTTCAGGAACAAAAGTCAGATTATTTGCAGACGATTGCATAATATATAGAACAATAAAAACAACACAAATTACAGAAATTTTACAAAGAGAATTAGATGAATTACAGAAATGGGAATCAAATTGGAGCATGTCTTTCCACCCAGAAAAATGTCAGTTGTTAAGAGTAACAAAACAACTACAACAAATAAATTTCACTTATCTTATTCATGGCAAACCAATAACACAGACTAAAGACGCAAAATATCTAGGTGTTATAATAAATGAAAAACTGTCATGGAAATGATGGAATCCCCATATTGATGAAACTATTAAAAAAAATCAAATAAAGCATTTGGGTTTATTAAAAGAAATTTCTATAAATCAAATAAGAACATAAAACTAAAATGTTATTTAACCTTGGTTAGGCCAATAATAGAATATGCATCCTCTGTTTGGGACCCCTCAACTTTAGAATACGTTAAGAAACTGGAACAGACACAAAATAGAGCAGTGAGATTCATAACAAATGAATAGTCCCATTTAACTAGAGTAACACCTTTAGTTAAATCACTAAGTTTAGAAAGCCTCCAGGAGAGAAGACTTAAAGGTAAAGTAGCAATTATACATAAAACACTGAACCATAATCTTCAAATACAAAAACAAAATTTAATAAAATACTCTGAAAGACACAAAAATAAATGTACATATGCTAGGACAATTTTGTACAAAAGCTCCTTCTTCCCTAGCGCTATTAGAACATGGAATGAGTTGCCTTAGCCAGCTTGGAAAACCAGTGACTTTGCAGAATTTAGGTTATTGGTTATGCATGACAAAATGCATGACGTGTAGGACGTAATCATCTTCTTTTTTTAAGTAACGTCTGTATTATATAAGATAAGAGTATAAATAATTAAATACCAGAATAAAATGGACTGATACAAATTGTATCTTTCTACATTTTGTATAATTGTTTTATAATCACTCAAAATCTTTTTTTTTTTTTTTATTATGATTGATTGACCTAAGATTGACCGTTTGATTGTCGTCTGAGCTGAGCCGAAGGCTCTTCGAGCTCAAAGTTTGAAAAAAAACCTGTTAGGTCGTCCAGCCTGAACAGTAAAAAAAAAAAAAACCTGTGTGAACACACAGTTCTGTTTGAGAGCGACCCAAGTCAATGCCTATGAAAGCCTTGCTGTTTCCAATGCCTTAGGCCCCCGACTCATGGCCGAAGGCCGAGGACACCGGGAGCCTCCGTCATTTTCCTTCACTATACCAAGCTAACCGTGGGGGACTCGCATATTTATGTAACGGTCCTTTGAGGAACGGCGCATGGATGTGTGACAGTTTTGTGGGGACTTTTTTTACAACCCCGCCCGTGCAAGGGGTTGACTCTCGTCTACCCGTGGGCATCCCCACTGGGTTATGTTTTGCCATTCGTTTCGCCTAGCTACCCCCTCAAGTAGCCGTTTCCACCCACGTGCCACGATGAGGCAGAACAGCTCACCTGGGCTAAGATTGACCTGTTTCACCTTTGGTATTGTAGTCAGAAATGCAGCGAATAAAGGGAGGTAATGCTGAACAGATAACATTTTTACTACAATTGTATGGGTAGTGTCCCTTGCACCATCTCACCGCTGAGCAAGAAACTTGTCTACCAGGCTAGAATCAAAAGCAAATAAGCAATGTTAAGTCAAAAAGTGCTTAATTTTCCTGTTAGCATTCGAGTGATCAATATTGTGCCAATAGTTATTGCTGAGGTTGAAGAGAAGGTTGTTTGTGTCGGTTTACACATACATCATTTATAGGACCTTTACTACGTGTGAATGGGACTGTTAGTGTGAAGGGAACTGAACTGTTAGTGTGAAGGGAACTGAACTGTTAGTGTGAAGGGAACTGAACTGTTAGTGTGAAGGGAATTGAACTGATAGTGTGAAGGGAACTGAATTGATAGTGTGAAGGGAATTGAACTGTTAGTGTGAAGGGAACTGAACTGTTAGTGTGAAGGGAATTGAACTGTTAGTGTGAAGGGAACTGAATTGATAGTGTGAAGGGAATTGAACTGATAGTGTGAAGGGAATTGAACTGATAGTGTGATGGGAACTGAATTGATAGTGTGATGGGAATTGAACTGATAGTGTGATGGGAACTGAATTGATAGTGTGATGGGAATTGAACTGATAGTGTGATGGGAACTGAATTGATAGTGTGATGGGAACTGAATTGATAGTGTGATGGGAATTGAATTGATAGTGTGAAGAAGATGGGTCTGGTAAGTGAAGTCTGTCTTCGGGTAATAATTCTGGCTCATCCTCTCTCTCTCTCTTTTTGTCGCTCTTTGTTTTCTCTCTCTTTCTTTCTCTCTCTTTCTTTCTATCTCTTAATCTCTTTTTTTGCTGTCTCTCTCTCTTTCGTTCTCTCTTTCTCTTTATTTCTCTCTCTCTGTCTTCTTTCTTTCTTCTTCTTTGTTTCTCTGAGCTCCAACATAGATGAGATTGTGTGTCATTGCCAGGAGGCCCAGTGACTCCGACTTCAGCCTGCTTTTCATATTGGGTGTCCTCTCATAGACTTTGATAAGCCAAGATCATCTGTAAGGCAGCAGGTGTTTATTTTCAGAGTTTTCTCTCCTAGCTAACGAGCTTTATCTACCCGGGTTTAGAATTAGAGCGCCCTATACTCGCCTGTTTGCAATCATTCCCTAGATTTGTGAGATGTTTTAAGTGAATATCTACCCCCACTCCCTCATCCTCCATGACTGCAAACCAGTTGGTCCGCGGCTGTTTATTTGATATTCACAGCTAACCTTTATATCTAAGGGTTTTACCCCTATCTACCACCTGGGGACGTGCTTAGTAGAAGATAGTAGCTCCCCCAAGTCTCTCTCTCTCTCTAAAGATGGTAGCTCACCCAAGTCTCTCTCTCTAAAGATGGTAGCTCAACCAAGTCTCTCTCTCTGAAGATGGTAGCTCCCCCAAGTGTCTCTCTCTCTAAAGATGGTAGCTCACCCAAGTCTCTCTCTGAAGATGGTAGCTCACCCAAGTCTCTCTCTGAAGATGGTAGCTCACCCAAGTCTCTCTCTGAAGATGGTAGCTCACCCAAGTCTCTCTCTGAAGATGGTAGCTCACCCAAGTCTCTCTCTGAGGATGGTAGCTCACCCAAGTCTCTCTCTGAAGATGGTAGCTCACCCAAGTCTCTCTCTGAAGATGGTAGCTCACCCAAGTCTCTCTCTGAAGATGGTAGCTCACCCAAGTCTCTCTCTAAAGATGGTAGCTCACTCAAGTCTCTCTCAAGATGGAAGCTCACCCAAGTCTCTCTCTCTAAAGATGGTAGCTCAACCAAGTCTCTCTCTCTGAAGATGGTAGCTCCCCCAAGTGTCTCTCTCTCTAAAGATGGTAGCTCCCCCAAGTCTCTCTCTCTAAAGATGGTAGCTCCCCCAAGTCTCTCTCTGAAGATGGTAGCTCCCCCAAGTCTCTCTCTGAAGATGGTAGCTCCCCCAAGTCTCTCTCTGAAGATGGTAGCTCACCCAAGTCTCTCTCTGAAGATGGTAGCTCACCCAAGTCTCTCTCTGAAGATGGTAGCTCACCCAAGTCTCTCTCTGAAGATGGTAGCTCACCCAAGTCTCTCTCTGAAGATGGTAGCTCCCCCAAGTCTCTCTCTGAAGATGGTAGCTCACCCAAGTCTCTCTCTGAAGATGGTAGCTCACCCAAGTCTCTCTCTAAAGATGGTAGCTCACCCAAGTCTCTCTCTAAAGATGGTAGCTCCCCCAAGTCTCTCTCTAAAGATGGTAGCTCCCCCAAGTCTCTCTCTGAAGATGGGAATGATGGTGATTTCTGAAGAAAGTTGATGGTAAGAAGAAACTGCGAACTGAAAGAGAGATATAAAGATAAACTGAAAGAGAAAGGCAGAGACAGGAGCGATGAAGAAAGAAAGAGAGAAACAGAGATTTGATGAAAGTAAACTCAGAGGGAAGCAGAGTAAATAAACGAAAGAGAATACTGTGTGGCATCGACTCTTGATCCAATAACAAATATTCTATTGATCACACAGATCGATAGTCTAGCCCCAAATCCATTCCTTCTCCTGTGCACTTCTGGTCGACCTGGAAGAAGTAACCTAGTGAGAGGGGGAGGGGTGATACGATGTCAGAAGTCGCTATGATCACGTGTCATGTGTGGCAGGGGGAAAAAGAACGATGCAGGCATCAACAGGTTCTAAATCTCTTCACCTTCACGTCTGCTATTAATACGCTTTTACCAATGTGACGCAAAAGAATATATATTTAGATTCCTCTATTCCATCACACACAGAGTAGATAGATTTAAGATTGAAGTTTTGAGTGTTACATGTTTGTAGATGTCTTGAAACAAGCAAAGAGTACATTGTTTGTTTATTAGTTTCACTTGACCTCACATTTACCTATCCCTTAGTCTTTTTGGACCGCTGGGCCACCACACAAGATCTGTTGACCGTCTTTTCCATTCCTCACTGTCTTCTGCATTTGATAGAACCTCTTTCAATGACAGGCCCGTCCATTCTTTTATGTTGTCTTCCCATCGCTTCGCAGTCTACCTCTTCTTCTTTTTTCCTGGTACTGTTCCTTGAAGGATGGTCTTTGCGAGCTCTGAGAACCTTGTGATATGACCATAGAGTTTTAGCTTGCGTTTTTCTAGAGTAGTTAGCAGAATGACTGAGTACTGACAACACTCCATCCATAAAAACGTCTGTGTGTGTATGTGTTCCAGAACTGTTGGACTTTACTAGTAAATAAAGACATTGACCTTCAAAACTTCGTGTGAGATGCAAGCCCATGTGGGTCGTATGCGGACTTTCATGCCTCTAGGGCAGGAAAAAGGACAAGCAAATGAAAGCAAGAACTATGAACTATTTCTGAACAAAGTTTTTACATTTGTTGTTGTGATGCCATAAAATTCGTTTTATTTTGCAATGTATCTTTTGGAAAATAAAGTGGAAAAAAAAAAGACCAGACACGCTTGTATTCATAATCTACATATTTAAATTCCTCATGAGCGCACTGCAAAGCTATTTGGCTTCAATTTTTGGTTTGATGACAAGTTAACTTCTGGAAGCCGGTGCAGTTCTGCCCACTAAGTGTTTCTTCGATAGTGATGAGGAGAGACGGTCAGACTAATAAAGTTCCTTTGGACCTGTAGGCAATGGCGCCGAACTCACGTCTTTTCGTGCGGATGACTGAGTGATGTCCAGCAACAATGTTGATTAGCCCAGCTTTAAGTATATAGTGTTGGACATAAAAACATCAGCACAATAGGAATTCAAGCTGATCTGTCAGCTGGTTAACGCACCAATAAAACCATTAACTATGAACAGTTTGGGGTCTTCGCTCTTTGTAGTGAACTGGAAAAACTGATCTTGTTTTGATCACTTGCTTATTCTCCTATATGTGGGACTATGATTATATAATCGATGAACTCCAGCAAGTATATTACAATGAACACTGTACTTGATCATGACTTATACACAGCATCTCAATAACCTTGACTGCTCAACAGTATTATATGGTCTGGACGTGGATGCGTTAACCTGTTTGTCATGTGTGTTAGTGTAAATAAAAGTATAATCTGAAAAAAAAGAAAAAAAAGTTGGTAAACGCACTAATAAAAGCATTTAATAAAAGCATTTAGCGTTATATTTCTTGGAATATTTGGGCTTCCAAAGAAACTAAAGACAGTTGCTTTCAAATGAATCCCAATATCAAGAATTAGTTTGGCATGTATGACACACGTATCTGCAACAGATGACAATAGACAACCTTATGATCATGAAGTCTGAACAATTTCTGAAAAATGTTAGCCTTAATCGTTACTGTTTTGTCTTGTGTGGTTTTGACAATGTTATTTTCTACTGAAAAAACAAACAATCAATGGGGGAAAAAAGCCATTAAAGATGAGCGCTCCATGTTAACGTATACTGTGTCGAAGGTCGAAGGTCAAGCAAATTGTACACCAAATGATGGACATCCAATCATACTTGTCTTCAAAAGCATTGTGTAAAGTTTCAAAATGTATCGAAAGTAGTTAGCTTTGTGAATAATTTATTAGATGGTTTTGAAACTATCTGATAAGCTCTATTACTATATAATAGTAGAACACTTGGATGGGGAATCTCTTAATGTGAACAAATTCCTGCTACCATGTAGTCCTACATTAACATATACACGTAATTCACACTCAAGACATCTGAGGATCCTCCATCGACAAACACATTGTTTATGATTCAGTTTCACTCCTCGCCATTTTCTCAGGCCTATGGCGCGGTTACTTAGTGGCTAAAGGCTTGGCTTCCGAACCTGGGATCCTGGGTTCGAATCTCGGTAGAGACTCGGATTTTGACTTTGGCAATTTTTAGGGCGCCACTAGTCCACCCAAATCTAAATGACGTTAGTTGGGGGTAGTATAGACTGTTGGTCGTTGTGCTGGTCACATGACACCCTGCTCGTTAACCAAAGAAACAGAGGACCTTAAAACCAACTTCCCTATAGATCTGAAAGGGAAATTTTTCTTTACTCACAAGTTATTTACGGCTTTCACATTAACTTGGAACCTAGTTTAAATGTCACACATAACATAAACTAAAGTCGACTTGTTGGAAGGTAATTTAATATCCTTACGATCAGTAAAACAGATGTTTGTAAGATTGTTTCATATTTTAGAAAAGCTTCTTTGTACTTCGATTTAAGTCCATATCTTCGACTTATGGCGCATGTTCATTCATCAACGCCGCCATCCTAAGACTGATGAATTTCTAGTGGTGGTGAGAAAACATGAATAATTTTAATTTTTTTGCTTGCACAGGATTTTACTAAATAGTTGCTTTTTTATCTAACTTATTTTCTGCTCCTTCTTATTTGATTCTATTGCATTTTGACTTCATTGCTACACTGTTCAAGATAATAATTGTGAATTATGAAGGACTTCGTAGCGGGACCAACTTGAGATCATGCGACAACTCCACCAAACCAATAAGATTTCGTATATGACTAGACATGTATCTATAGGAATTGAAACGTCCTTGAAACATTTCAACAGATGTCATTGTCTCAAAGATGAACATTTGTTCAACAGGTCATTCTCTCAAAGATGAATATTTCAACAAATGTCATTTTCTCAAAGATTAACATTTCAATCGATGTCAATTTCTCAAAGATGAACATTTCAACAGATGTCATTCTCTCAAAGATGAACATTTCAGCAACAGATGTCATTGTCTCAAAGATGAACATTTCAACAGATGTCATTCGCTCAAAGATGAACATTTCAACAGATGTCATTGTCTCAAAGATGAACATTTCAAAAGATCTCATTCTCTCAAAAATGAACATTTCAGCAACAGATGTCATTGTCTCAAAGATTTCAGCAACAGATGTCATTGTCTCAAAGATGAACATTTCAACAGATGTCATTCGCTCAAATATGAACTTTTCAGCAACAAATGTCATTACTTTTGAAACCTTCAGTCTGCATGCAAATTGATGTTGGAATGTTGATGTTGTGTGAGGTATCTAGGAATATATAATAGAATACATATACCAAAAAAAGTTACTTTTTTACTTTTTAGAGGACCCGAAGCTCGAGGACATGTTGTGTGCTCTAATGACGAGTTTTTGTTGAATTGTTTTTCTAAAACCAAAAGGCAGGCGTCCTAAAGGCAGAACACGAGTACGGTTGCTTGATTATGAGTAGAGGCAGATCTACAACAGCCAAGAGTCCGGACATGGAGACGTAAAGCCTAGGATAGATCAGAATAGAAAGATGGGCTAGAACAGGCCAGGTCCCTCCATGGGCTGTAGTGCCACTGGGATGGATGGATGGATTTTTGGACGGTATCGTTCTAAGGACCTGTTATCTCACATTTATAGGCCTACTGAATGGAAAATAAATCTAATCCTAATCTATTGAAAGAAAACTGTGTCTCCTGTGAAGTTGACCTTGTAACAAGTTGAAATTTTGGAGCTTCTTGTGTATGTCCTTTCCATTCTCGACATCATGAGTTCAAATGTTGGACTCTTTTTCAATGCAACCATCGTTCTCCGTCAGATACTGTCTTTGTTCTCTAAACAGTTTCCCTTTTCTCTTCCAGCTACTTTGGCCTGAATCTTACCGTTAGGCTGGAGGAATAATGTACAATGGATAAAAAAGTAAATGTAGCTGTCCATTTAATAACAACCATAATTTAATTTATAGAGCGCTGATTAAACATAATGTGGGTTCAAGGCGCTGTGATAACATTACAGACATAAACACGAGAGATAAAGTGATAAACTAATCTAAAAAAGAAATTGAACAGATATGTCTTAATGTTCTTCTCGAATGTATTGAAGCATGTTGTCTGTCTGAGATGAATGTGGAGTAAGTTCCGAACCTTTGGTCCGTGCATTTAAAAAGCCTGCAAACCGTTCCTGTTGAGGGAGAAACGTGGCATCACTAGAAGCGTTGAGCCCATGGAGCGTAGGGCTCTCTGGGGAATATATGGAGTGATCAGTTCACTAAGGTGCTAGGGCGTTTCTTAATAATAGATACACTGATGACAAAGTGTGGCTTTCACATGAAGCCAATGGATTGTGTGCAAGAGAGTAGTTGCAGACTCTCGTCTTGTTTTTCCTTGTATGCAGCAACCTCAAGACATATGAATGTTGGTGGTCAAACTAGAGACATATGAATGTTGGTGGTCAAACTAGAGACATATGAATGTTGGTGGTCAAACTAGAGACATATGAATGTTGGTGGTCAAACTAGAGACATATGAATGTTGGTGGTCAAACTAGAGACATATAATCCAAGTGCAGTTGCTATCACCATGTAGTTTTGTAATAGATAGTCCATATCCCTTATTACTTTATTTATTTTTTGTCTTTAATTTTCGATAATCTCTTCCCGTATTCAAAATTACTTCACCTTACAGAATGCATGTTGAGATTTTATGACCAGCTGTCTCTCTCTACAATTAAGTCACACTCCGAGCTATAAAAAACTGTAGCTTTGATCTACATTAATTTGTCGCACAGAGATCGATCTCTTTTTCTTTTGTTATCGGTGGATTTTCTTTCATTTTAGTTCATATCAACTCTGTCTGTCTGTCTGTCTGTCGGGTACAAATTATTGTTCCCACTCCCCATTCTCGGATCAAGTTGAAACTTTGCACAATTCTTCATTGTACCTCACAAGACATGAACCAATAACAAAAAAAAAACAAAAAACAATTTGTTAATAAATTATTGGTGATTAATTATTTTGTTTGCTATTGAAAGAAGGGGAATAACTGCTACTTAATGAGAGATGTGGATGTACATATGTATTTAATCCCCTCATTTCGTTTTGACCCCATTTTTCTTCTCGCTTCCCATGCTTGGAAAAAGTTGAAATTTCGCATATTATTCATAGTCGATAACAATTAACGAATCAATGCAAAAAATAACCAGTTAGTCAATCAGTTGGTACTAATTAATTTATTTTATTTAATATGGCAGAAAAGGATCTAAACCCAACCATTTTCAGATAGATGGCAGTAATTCGCGTTTTTTTCCCTTAGATAAGGTTTATTTTTTTAAAGTAATTTTTTTTTTTTTTTTTGCTTGTTTAAATACAAGTAGAAGTCTGTACAGTGAAATGATCGGGTCTTCAGTTTCACCCACATAGGGGCATCAATACATCATTACATTCATATGAAAATCTGCATTGATCATATGGACGACTTTAAATTTCTGATAATCAATCAATACTTCCCTCGAGTCGAAGATTTTTGATAGAATCATTTGTCGAAATATGAATAAAATTAAAGACACTTTTTAAAAATCTACAAAGAAGGGGGTTGATGACGTCAGAGCATACAGATGTTGGCGTTATGAGCTTGAACCACACACACACACACCTTTATCCCCAAAAGTTATCTTCAAGGAAGTCGTCTATGAAAGAGGGTGTTGATAACACGTCAATGCTCCGAGTATCGATCTGGGGAATTGATTTACTGATGGGCCCGATAGCTGTGTAGCTGTGAAGGAAACAAGTGTATGTGTGTGTGTGGAGGGGGGTGTTACAGGAGAAAAAGATATTAAGGATAAGTTTTTATAAAAAAAAATTAATAACCTTGTGACTTTGGGGAGGCAAGAGCAATAACCTAACTCTGGGAAGTGGCATTTTAAAAACCTGAATGACAACAAAAAAAAATTAAAATTAAAACAAATGTAACTTGTTTTAATATACATTCTAGCATGTAATGGAAACACTGGGGTGGGGGGGGGGGGCGAGAAGAGTTTAATAATATGAACGGACAACTGATGTATATGACAATGAACAGTGACAACACGAAGGCGAGATCGCGCAATGAGGACACCATATACCATATATTGACCACTAGACCCAGGAGTCCTTCCCTTGTTGGACACAGAACGAGCTGTTTATAAATAGTGAGTCATTCCTTCTAGGCAAGTGTCGACTACAGCTAGTTCAATTGTTGCTACATGGCCTAACCACGGCAAGTGTTGACTACAGCTAGATCAAAGTTGCTGCTACATGGCCTAACCACGGCAAGTGTTGACTACAGCTAGATCAATGTTGTTGCTACATGGCCTAACCACGGCAAGTGTTGACTACAGCTAGATCAATGTTGTTGCTACATGGCCTAACCACGGCAAGTGTTGACTACAGCTAGTTCAATTGTTGCTACATGGCCTAACCACTGCAAGTGTTGACTACAGCTAGATCAATGTTGTTGCAACATCAATGTTGTTGCTACAAGACCTAACAACGGCCAGTGTTGACTACTGTTACATCAATGATGTTGCTACATGGCCTAACCACGACAAGTGTCGACTACAGCTAGTTCAATGTTGTTACAGCTACAAAACTTAATCTCGGAATTAGTTCATTGATTTTCCAGGCTGATTCGGGCAAACCATTCCGTGCTCTAATGGCACTAGGGAAGAACGATTTGTCTGTTTTGTATACTTCTTAAATTACAGTGT
This sequence comes from Biomphalaria pfeifferi, assembly GCA_030265305.1. Classification (NCBI taxonomy): domain Eukaryota; kingdom Metazoa; phylum Mollusca; class Gastropoda; family Planorbidae; genus Biomphalaria; species Biomphalaria pfeifferi. The sequence continues at coordinate 836,628 of JASAOG010000236.1, forward strand.
TGGAAGGCAAGCCTATCATTATTTATCATTATTTATAAAGTGAGATGGTGTAAGCATAAATTCTTTGAAATGTTGGATTGATGAAATAGTGACCAAACAGATGGCTTCCTGTCGTGTGGCATACTCTTTGAACTGTCGTTTTTAGTTAGGACCCATCTCACTGTCATCCCTGCCTATGTGGGCTTAGACATAATAATCCTCATTTATGAATTTCCTAAACTTACTGGGTCCTGGGTTCGAATCTCGTGAAGACTGGGACTTTGAATTTCGGAATTTTGAAGGGATCCACTGAGTCCACGCAACTCTAATGGGGACCTGACAATAGTTGGGAAAAGTAAAGGCGGTTGGTCGTTGTGCTGGCCACATAACGCCCAACTCGTTAACCGTTGGCCAAAGAAACAGATGGCCTTAACATCATCTGCCCTATAGATCGCAAGGGATGAAAGAGGATTTTAATATTTAAAAAATCGATACAGGGTATATTTTATTTTAACTTTTGTCTTTCCATTCGGCGGTACACATTAGTTACTGATGAGAAACAAAAGGTTATTATTGAACTAGAGAGGGGCTCGTTTGGATACATTGTTTATACTCTTTTTGTTACGACAGAAACACAGCAACACGTAGGCTACGAGTACAGGTCTAGACATAGCTCCACTGTGCATGATACACCCGATATCAAATATAGGCCTATATGTTAAAGGAAACAAAATCGATCTCTGCGTCTCTTTCTCTCTTTTTTTATCATGCAAATCTAATGGAGCAGGAGCCTAGAGATTTGAACTTTTGCCAACTTGAATCAACTGCTGATGTCAGAGGTCTGGAGATATCGATTTTATTTACACGTATCTCCTCACAAGAACAGACATTCAAAGAGGGGGGGCGATAACTTATTGATAATTTTTTTTTCCTTTTTTTTTTTCACTATTGGAGTCTTTAAACAAATTCGATCTTTCTAAGGTCGATTTATATGTTTTGGAGGTTTGCGATCTGCAGTGGCGGTGAAGTTAAGTAACATGTCTGTGTCACGTGACGTGGGTATGGAAGACAGAACGTTCTGCGTCCTGGACTTGTGGCCTGGGCAGACGTTTAAATTATTAAGTCGTATGGTCTCCATGTCCAATACACCCTTACAGACCATCTCTTTCGTGCGTCGTTAAAAAAAAAAAACAGGGGCAGACTGGCTATATGGGCTTTCGGGCAGATACCGGTTGGCCGGCCAATGACTTTCTAAAGACAGAAAGGCCCATTAAAATGTATAATAGGCCCTATAATAGAAGCGTTCGACGGATGTGCCTTACCTTTGGATATGTAGAGATTACATATTAGTCTACAACCCTATCATGTATACATACAAATACATTTTGTCAACCAACATGCAATTGATTCAGTTTTCGACGCATTATAAACTTTGCAGATTAAGATGGCACGCAATGAGTGGGCCCTGAATGTATTGTACTGCCAGGCCCTACTATTACACCCAGCCCGCCCCTGTTTACAAGTTATGTAATACATATGGTATAATAATAGTAAGGGGATACATTCCGATAAATAATATGTTGTCAATACGTTAATATGTTGTCAATATGGAGGGGAAAAAATAGTATTTTGATAAGTTAGTATTTTTTTCTAAATGCACAAGTATTGTGACGATCTGTAAGAACAAAGACTGGACAGGGGATTCAGAAACTACAGGAACTATGGCTCTAGATGTGTGTAGGTAAAAGAACCTAGGACACACAAGAAGCAGTTGGACAGATAGACAGACGGACAGACAGACAGGCAGATAGATAGATAGATAGATAGATAGATAGATAGATAGATAGATAGATAGATAGATAGATAGATAGATAGATAGATAGATAGATAGATAGATAGATAGATAGATAGATAGATAGATAGATAGATAGATAGATAGATAGATAGATAGATAGATAGATGGGTATCTGTCTCTACATGTTTATTTGTTTTTATTTGGGGTATGTTTTGCTACCTCGGTATTTCTTGCTACTTATGTATTTGTTGCTACATCTTGTTCTTGACTGCAAGTGTAAGCTTCTCTCACTGGCGGATCCAGGGAGGGCCGTAGGGGCGATCGCCCCCGCCCACTCGATCGACACTCCCCCCCCCCGGACGAATTATAGTAAAGAAATCACACAATTTGTATACGAATTTACTAGTTATGTTAATAATGTATACTTATTATTTATATTTCAACCTATTTTTATATTATTTCGCCCCCTTCCCTTTCTAGTAGTTGAATTACTATATAATTTTTATGCTATGTCTGGTATCTTAGCCGATTTGGTGAGGTGGGGGGGGGGGGGGCGATTGCTTCTACTGCCCTCACCACTCTAGCCTTCTGAGTGGGGGGGGGGGCGGTCCTATTATTCTTGAGAAATCAAAGTTTGTGAACAAAATTAGTTGAATATCTATGTAATATAAGGTAACCCGTTTGTATATTATGTCGCAAACAGACTCTGATCTCAAATTTTATCATTAGTAAATATAAAATTAAAAAGGGTTGTACCAGATGGAAGGGGCGATACATGCAATCACGTTACGCCCATCGGACAGACCTATACTTTTTCTTTTTGTATTTTAGTTAATAAATTAGAAACTTTAAAAAAAAAGTGTGACTAATATAATTTATATAATAATATGCTTTAAATTAAATTCTTATATCGAGTTACCCCACCACATATTCTTTAATGCCAAACGCAATCATTATCAGAAATTATAAAAAGGAGCGAGGATTACCTTTTTAATTCTACCACCCTCTCCCCTTTCCAGGCGAAAACAAGACGTTTTAAAGCAGACTAGTCAAATATGGCGACAGAGTTTATGTAATTTGCACACGAATTTATCTCAGTTATTTTAAGAAAGACTTTGTTATGGAAAATTTAGAATTCATACGAAAATTTTCATTGTAAGAGTAACAATTGGGAATAGTTCTTGTTACGATGGACACTCAAATATAAATACACTTAACATAAGAACAATCTCAGGTAAACACAAACAAGTTTAATCAGCCATCTTGATTACTAGAGTAGTTTCCCCTGTTCATGGGCACAACTCTTCATACAAATATAACATTCCATCAACATCCCCTCTCCTCCCCCAAAAAAAATAATAAAAAAAAAAGAAAAGTTGAAAAACAATAGAACGAAAAAAAAATAATTATTCAATCAACTTGACAACACTGTTTACAGCCGTCACTATGTTTCACATTAAATAACTATAGTCAGATTAACAAAACTATTTACAACAGTTCATATGCACAGTTCTTAGACATAGTCCCCATATCTTGACGGTTTCTGGAGAGTGGCCCTAGGTCTCAGAGAGTACTGGTGAGTGTTTTCGGCGTTGGGCGGATTGTTAATACACTCGTTCTCTGCGTCTGGGAAAATGTCCGTACTATTACTTTCTCTATCTGGAGAAAAGTCTATGTTGTTAGTGGTGTCAGGTCGTAGGTGTCTTCTATTTCTTTGGTACATGAAACCATTGTCGCCTTCTATAATGTAGGCACGTTCGTTCACTTTCCGACATACTCTGCCTTGTCTCCAGGTAGTATCGTTTGGCGATTGATAGAAGACTTTCTGTCCGACGTTTATAAGCTTCATGTCACGAGCTGTTTTGTTGTAGTGTTTTCTGACACTTTGCTGTCGCTTCTCCCTTTTGGCCGTGGCTTCTTGTTGTGACATTCTTGCAGGATGCTCTCTTCTTGGCAATAACGTTCTTGTTGCCCTTCCAAAGAGCATCTGAGCCGGACTTAAGTTGGTATCTTGCCTGGGTGTATTTCTGAACTCTAATAGGGCTTCATAGGCATCTGATTTACTTTCTTTGGATTTTTTCATCAGATTCTTTAATATTTTCACTGCCGCCTCTGCCTTGCCGTTTGACTGATGATGTCCTGGTGAAGATTTTAAATGGTGGACACCCCATGCTGTCATAAATGCGGTGAATTCAACAGATGAAAACTGAGGTCCAAAATCACTGATACAAACTTTGGGGACACCATATCTGGCAAACAAATTTTTTAGTTTTCTTATAACAACTTGACTTGTTGTCGTGTGCAAATGTTCTACTTCAATAAAATTTGAATAGTAGTCAACTATGGCAAGGTATTGTTGGTCAAATATTTGGAACAAATCTATTCCAACTTTATCCCAGGGATTTGAACCCTCATTATGCTGTATTAAGCTTTCTTTCTGGTTTGCAGGTTTACTTTGCTGACAAGGTTGACATGCATTAGCTATTTCTTTTATTTTTGCCGCTATTCCCGGCCAGAAAACTGCGTCCCTTGCTCTTCTCATCATGGCATCATACCCTAAATGTGCTGCATGTAGTTTGGTCTCAACTTCTTTTCTTAATGCTCTTGGGATAATTATTCTCTCCCCTTTCATTAGAAGGCCATCTTCATAGGTCAGTACATCTGCAAGTGACCAATACTGTTTGAGTTCTGGTACAATATGATGCTTGTCTGGCCAACCGTTCAGTATGTACTGTTTCAACATCTGCATCTCATTGTCTATTTTGACTGCATCTTTAACTTTATCTAACATTATATCTGGGAGAGCCAGTCCTACAGTGTTGATAGACGTGTCAGGAAAATCTTCCTGTTCTGGCAAAGGGTCTCTGCTTAGCGTGTCAGCAATCTGTAATCTGTTTCCTTTGGTATACTGGTACTGAACATCGTATCGGTACAAGCGCATCATTAAGCTTTGAAGCCTTTTAGGTGCACAACTGAGGGGTTTATTGAGTATATTTTCCAAAGGTTTATGATCATTCTGCATTATTATTGTTCTGCCGTACGTGTACTGGTCAAATTTTTCTAGAGCTACTACTACAGCCAAGAGTTCTTTTTCGATTTGAGCCCACTTTTTCTGAGGCTCTGTGAGTGATCTTGATGTGTATGCTATGGGTTTGTCATCTTGTAGTAGTACAGCTCCTAGGCCATTTTGACTGCTGTCCGCCTGAATAGTTGCTTTCTTCTCCGGGTCGAAATAACTTAGGGTTCCATGATTGGATATCTTCTGTTTGACACTATTAAATGCTTTCTCACAGTCATTCGACCACACGAATAGCTTGTGTTTCTTTGTCAGTTCTGTTATTGGTTGTAGGTCTGCTGAAAGACCTGGGATGAATCTTGATAGATATTGTATCATTCCACAAAATCTACGAACCGATGTAATGTCTTCAGGGGTTTTTAGATTTGTTATGGCTCTCACCTTGTTTGGGTCTGGTTTTATTCCTGACTGGGAAATAATGTGTCCCAAAAACACGATTTCTGACTTTCGGAATGCTGACTTCTTTTCATTTAGTCTGATGTTCTTTTCTTTTAGCCTATTGAGTAATTTTGATAGGTTTTCGTCATGATTTTTGCGAGCCTCTTCTACTGTGTCCCCCTTTCCAATTACCATTATATCATCCACCACGTTAAAACATCCTGTTAGTCCCTCCAACGCATCATTCAAATGTCTTTGAAAAACTTCCGAGCTTACTTTGAGACCAAAAGGAAGTCTATTCCATTTGTATCTACCGAATGGGGTCGCCATTGCAGTGAGACCTGATGAGCCTGGGTCTAGTTTGATATGCCAAAAAGCTTCCTGGATGTCGACTTTGCTAAATATCTTGGCATTACCCATTTCAGCCAAAATGTCTTCTAGTGTTGTTAGGTTGTAGTGCTCCCTCAGAAGTGCCTTGTTCAAGGGTTGAGGATCAATACAGATTCTGATACTGCCATCTGATTTCTCTACCAATGCCATTTGACTAACCCACTCTGTGGGCTCAGTTATTTTTTCCAGAATTCCTCGTTGAACTAATGAGTTTAGTTCGGCTCTGACTTTCTCTTTTAATGCTATAGGAATTCTTCTACATGGTAGGACTTTGGGCTTCACTGTCTTGTCTATTTTCAATGTAGCCACGCCCAAATCACCAAGTGCGTCAATGTTTTGGTGTTTGTTTCCTGTGGCTTCCACTTTGGCAATAAATCGGTCTTCATTAATGTGAATGAGTTCCATCTTCCTCAGTGTTGATAATCCTAGCAGGCATGTTAGATCATTTGGTACTACCACATACTCTACATTGAATTTCTCATTGGTCTTTAGATTGGTGGTTACCAACGTAGCTTTTCCTTTTGGCTCCATTACCGTCTTATTCCACATTGTTAATCTCTGAGACGTCGGTACTATCTGGTCTGGGCACACATACTTTTCGTTTATGGTATTGACGTCGGCGGCACTGTCCACTTGAAATCTGACTCTTTGGTTGTTGATCATCATGACGGCCGTCATCCTATGCTTTTTGGGGCCATTCATTGCCATTACCCATTCAGTTTGGAGTGTAACTTCTTCTTCTTCTTCTGTGTCTGAGTCTATGTTGCTCTGTGCCTTTGCTTGAGTAATGCTATATATTTTCTTTTTGCAGACTGAGGCAAAATGATTCCTGCCTCCACAAATGTGACATGATTTTCCCCAGGCCGGACATTTTTCCTTTATGTATTCATGGTTGCCCTTGCAAAATTTACAAGTTTTACTTTGTCTTGGCCCTTTGTCACTCTGTTGATATTCCTTTCTGTATTTCAGACCTGACTTAGATGTTGAGATTCTTTCAATCGTTGGTTTGTCCAAAGGTTCATTTCTTCCTTCTCTGATATCCTTCATTTGCCTTTGTGAACTTTCATATATCCTACACACATCTATGCATTTCTGTAGGGTTAGTTTATCATCTTGCAACAGCTTCATCTTTAAGTGTTCACTTCTAACCCCTAAGATAATTCGGTCCCTAATCAGACTCTCTTCTAGTTTATCAAAATTGCAGCTGCTTGCCAGTTTCTTCAGGGCAGTTATGTATGAGTCAATGTTCTCGTCCTCTTCTTGTCTTCTCGTATTGAAGACATATCTCTCATATGTTTCGTTGGTTCTCCCAACATAGAACTCTTCAAAACTCTTTAAAATCTCATTTATTTTTGTCTCCTGCCCTTTTCCAAATGAATCAAACACGTCTGCAGCCTCACTTCCAATTATGGTCATTAGTGTTGCTACACGTATATCTTCTGTCTCTGTTGTGAGTTTCGTGGCCTTTTCATAGTTATCCCAGTCTCTTCTGAATCGTTTCCAATTGGCCGCCATATTGCCTGTTTGCAATAGCGGTTGCGGTACTGGGAAATATCTGTTAGCAGTTGCCATTTTAGCAACTGATTTCTTATATTTTCCTCAAGATATTCTAGGTTATCGTTTACCTTTATTAGATGTGTAAACCGCTGCCACCATGTTACGATGGACACTCAAATATAAATACACTTAACATAAGAACAATCTCAGGTAAACACAAACAAGTTTAATCAGCCATCTTGATTACTAGAGTAGTTTCCCCTGTTCATGGGCACAACTCTTCATACAAATATAACATTCCATCAACAGTTCTGACCCCAAATATTATTTTCCTAGTCACCTTTTTCCAACCTTTACTCATACTGATATTTTGTATTGTATAAAAAATTTTGAGACTATAACTAAAAATTTAGAGTAGAATCTAATTTGTCCACTCAATTTCTCCTCCCACTTCCAAAAAAATTTTTTTTGTACAGCTTTGAATTATAGTTCTGTAACAAAACAAAGTTACAAACATTTGTATTGAACAAAAATGTATCACTTGAAATGAGCTTTTTAAAAAAAAAGTATTATTTTTCGAATATATTTTTTTTTAGGCGGCGATCCTCAAAGTCTTAATCTAAATATGTAGGTATCTTATATTTTCAATTAACAAATCAGTTGGTATTTGCAATGTAGTAAGGTCTCTTGTAAATTCATAGTAGAATAGTTTTCAAGTAAAACGTTTTCCAACTAATTTTTGTTTCTTTCTTTTCTTTGTCCTCAATATATATTGTCGATATATCTATATACGTGTGTTTATGCTTAGAGCTAAGAGTTAGGGTTTGGAAAAAAAATCGCCCCCCTCTCCAAAGTTCTGCATCCGCTAGTGACTTCTCCACATGTGTATTTGCTGCTATGTGTTTTACACGTGAATGTATCGCTACATGTGTATCTCTTGTAGAGAACAATGGAGTAAAAAAAAAAAAAAAGCAATATACATGAATGATTTTTTTTTTACTTCCACAGGTCATACTGCCCTGACCCTGCGAGACGTCTTTACCTGACATCAGCCTTGAAGACACTGGTGGAAAAAAAAAGCTACAGAAAATAAAACTATCATGCAAGGAAGATAAAGGATCATGTCGTCTGCTGTTTCCAGTTTTTACCGCCAAGTTTTGTTTTTGGATTGGCGTCTGCTGTGTCTGCGGCAATATAGTCTGGAGAAAAAAAATGTCATCTGCTGCAATGTCGACTTTAACATGTCTGAAGCAAAGTCGACAGTAAAATTTTGTCTGCAGCAATGTCGACTGTATCATGTCTGTAGCAATATCGACTGTAGCGTGTCTGCAGCGATGTCAACTGTACAAGTTTGCCTGCAGCAATATAGACTGTAACATGTCTGCAGCAATTTCGACTGTAACATGTTTGCAGCAATGTCGACTGTAACATGTCTGCAGCAATGTCGACTCTAACATGTTTGCAGCAATGGCAACTGTAACATGTCTGCAGCGATGTCGACTGTACAATTTTGCCTGCAGCAATATAGACTATAACATGTTGTTTGCAGCAATATCGACTATAATATGTTGTCTGCAGCAATATCGACTATAATATGTCTGCAGCTATATCGACTAAAACATGTTGTCTGCAGCAATGTCGACTGTAACGTATTGTCTATAGCAATGTCGACTGTAAAATATTGCCTGGGGCAATATCGACGGTAGAGCTGGTCATTTGCAGGTATTTTAAGATTGTCGTCTGTGGCATTGCATTGTCAACCACAAAGATTGACGCTGACGCCTACAACAATATCGATGTTAATTAATGTTGGTGACAAAATCAATATAAAATGGCCCCTTGTGTCTCAAAACACAATGGGGGATTCGCTCCGATGAACTACTGATGTTGGATGGCTCACCCCTACTACTTTAGTATCGGCCCATTCCTCCACATGACTTTATTTCACTTAGATTGACCTGCCCTTTTTAATAGGTTGACTAGTGAACTATGGACATCAGGAGAATGCGTTTGAGCAAGTAAGAATACAAGAAACAGGGTTACTACAGTGATTGGACCCCATGATAACCTGCTAACTATCGTAAAAAAACGCAAGCTAAAAATCTAAGGCCATATTACAAGATCTTCGGGGCTCGCAAAGTCCTTCCTTTAGGGAACAGTACCAGGAAAAAGATGAAGATGCAGACAGAGCAAGCGATGGGAGGATAACATAAAAGAATGGACGGGCCTGCCTTTGAATGAGGTTATAACTAAGGCAAAAGACAGGGAGGAATGGAGAAAGACGGTCGACAAATCTTGCCTGGTGCCCCAACGGTCCAACAGACTAAGGGATAGGTAAAGGTAACATTGTTAAATGGGCCGGCCTCTCTCACAATCGTTGAAACACTTGGCACAGTTTTAGTAAAAGATTGTCGCTTCTATTTTGTTTCTTCTCACTAAATCATCGGCTCATCTCTGCGACTCATTGTACACTTTGAGCGGAAGTTTCGAAGGGCCATATAGCTGGGGAAGAGGGCTGAATGGTAAAGCTCTTGGCTTCCAATCCTTGAAGAAGGTGATTTTGAATTTCTGTATTTTTAGGGCGCCCCTGAGTCCACCCAACTCTAATGGGTACCTGGCATTAGTTGGTGAAAGTAAAGGCAGTTAGTCTTTGTGCTGGCCACATGACACACTCGTTAACCGTCGGCCAAAGAAACAGATGCCCTTTCCATCATATGCCCTACTAGCACCGCGTCGAAGGCCAGATATGACCCGCAAGCCGAATGTAAGGTATCACTGTTCTAAGAGGTCGGATTATGTTTTAAACAAGTAATTACACACGTTTATTTTTTAATTTCTAAACAAGTTGGTAGGCAGTGGAAATAACCCTGTCTCTCTACTACGTACAAGAACTACATCAAGAAGCCTTAGATCCCCTGTGGTTAAGACTATTGTTACCTGAAATTAAATCTGACACACAACCCTGAGACACAGTGATCAAGACACGCCCGTTCTTCCTGATGCATGTCTCGGCCCGCACAGCTGAGAACAATCGATCATCGATCGGCATCTGATCTGACACGTGATCCCCTTCACTTCCTAAAGTAGCCTATTGTAGGTTGTGTTTGTACACAAATTAGACCTTTATCATTGACCTCTAACCCCGTAAACTAAATTTACATATTATAGTACACGTCTCATCAGGAATGAAGAGGACTTAATCTAGTTCCTTCTGACTTAGTGACTCGCCCAGTAGGCCTATATAATACATGGCGACTCGGCCTGTGTTATATTTTAGTGACTCGGCCTGTTATAACCTGGTAACTAGGCCAATGTTATCATAAGCTTGGTAGCTCGGCCAGTGTTAGAACTTAGTGACTCGGCCAGTGTTAAAATAAATTGATGAGTCGGACCATTGGTGATACGTTTAATGAGGGTGTCATGTGACCAGCACAACGACCAACCGCCTTTACTTTTTCTTAACTAATGTCAGGTACCCGTTAAAGCTGGATGGACTCCGAGGCGACCAAGGATCCCGCAATTAAAAATCCGGTCATGTGTTTATTATACACTTAGTGATCCGGATCGGCCCGTGTTATCCTAAACCAGAGAGAAACCAGACCAGATATAAACTAAACCAGAGGAAAACCAAACCAGAGAGAAACTAAGCCGGAGAGAAACTAAACCAGAGAGAAACTATCCTTATTCTTAGTGTCACCTGACGAGTACCTTTCAATTCTCACCTACCTTATTTAAACTTCATTCGTCCTCTTTTCCCGCTTTGAAAATTAAAATAATTCCATTCTGGTAATAAAAACTGGGAAATCATATTCTGTGCTAGATCTATTTGAGGATGTGGTGGCTGAGTGGTCAAGCGCTTGGCTTCCAAACCGATGGGTATTGAGTTTGAATCTCAGTAAAAAAAAAATTAACTTTCGGGATTTTTTTTTAAAAGCCCCTGAGAGCACCCAACTTTAATGGGTACCTGACACCCTCGTTAACCGGTGGCCACAGAAACAGAGGACCTTTACGTCATCTGCCCTATAGTTAGCAAGGTCTGAAAGAGGAACTTTTACTGTTGTTACGTCCATAAGCTCCACGACCAGGCCCGTACATCAGAAGATAGTCTTCAGGAATCTCTGAATTGTACATTTCCATTCTCCAATGTTCTCATTTCTAGGAAATATCTGATCGTAGTTACAGGTATAAGAAGCTCATGGTTACACTTCCTTTATGTCGTTGAATGTCAAATAATCATATGGCCTAATCTAGGTATGGTGGGGGGGGGGGGGGGGGGAGGGGGGGTGACGAAGATCCAAAATATCTTGGTACTTTGTGCATCTATCGATCTTAATCCGGACCTGCTAAGGCTGCTATATCCGTAATGTTATAATCAATTAATAGCATATGGTTTCATTACCCTTTTCAAAACATTCATTTTAAATTCAAGTTCATTTGGGAAACGTTGGATATGGTACAGATTGTACCGTAAAATACAGGGACGGAATGATTTTTTTTTTAAAAAGGTTTTAATTATGATTTAGTCTAGAAGCAAATGCTGGTTTTATAAATCAACAAGGGGCGTGGTTGTTAAGTGATGAAACACTTAGCTCGTGAAGCGAGGAGTAGCGACTTCGAATTCCGATTAAGACAAGGGTTTGTATTAAACAACGAGATTTTTCGGACGCCCTTGAGTGCACCCAACTCTAATGAGTATCTGATTTACGTCGGAAAAGTAACGGCAGTTGGTCGTTGTGATATCCCCCTTGTTAACCGTCTGTCATAGAAACAGATGAGCTTTACATTATCTCCCCCTCATAGATCGCAGAGTGTACCTTTACATTTTGGTTTGAACTATACAAGTCAACACCGTTAGGCGCACATATTAACAGGCGACATGAGGTTAACAGCCAGTAGTGTTTCTAATTCTAATTTTTGTAATGTTACTTCTATCGACATAGTTAGGAGACAGTCCGGAGATAAGTTTTGACCATCCTGACAATTTCCTTTCATTCTCCTCTGGCTCTTATCTGTGGGCGTCCTTATTATATGTATATGTTGACAGGGCCGGATTGAGGTCATTAGAGGCCCTTGGTGACGTCTATTTGGTGGTCCCAAGTAAAACAAAAATAAATGATAAACAACGAAATAATAAAATTATGCAATTTATTTAAAACCTATCTCTATCTTACCCAATAATTAACTGAAAGTCATATGGAGCAAAATCCCTATTATCCCGCAAAGGTTACTAAATCTTATTAAACATATTCGTGCAGATGTTATGTTATAAACCTTCAAAAAGCCAGATTTTCACCAATAGGAAGCCACAAGGGTCTCCTGTGAGGTCCCCACCTATAGGAGGCTGCCTAATTGATAGACAGGTAAAGTAATAACACACATGTAATAAAAAATTCATCACAAAATTACAAAAAAAAAATAAAAAATTCTGAAAGTATTTAAAACATTAAATGAAATATTACTTTGGAGCCTCTCCCTCACAATATATATAAAGTGTGTGTGTATTGCTTATTGGATAATGTAATTTTGAATAGGATTGACAACATCTGCGCTGTATGATGGGCGTCTGATGAAACAGGAAACGGAAACACGTGTAAAAAGGGGGACAACCAAATGGGCTATGGATGAAGGGGAAAACTATTTGTAAAATCCTGAACCATCTTGTCATCCATTTTCTTGTTTTGTATTTTTTTTTTTTTTACAACGTGTATATATCAACTCACTCTGTCTGTCTGTCTGTCTTTTCTCCCATTTTCCGTTCTTGGACCAAGTTGAAATTTTCCATAATTATTTATAGTTGATAACAATAGAGGAATCAATAAAAAAAATCGACCAATTAGTTAATCATTTAGCACTAATTAATTAATTTTGTTTCATTTATCAGAAAGGGAGCCTGTAATTTTCAGATAAATGGCAGTAATTAGCGGTTCTTTCTCTTAGATAAACTTTGCTTTTAAAAAGTATTAATTTTTTTTATTGTTTGTTTTACACTGAAACTGAAAGTTTTTAATAAGAATACACTTTTTTTTGTTGTATAGTATTTGACAAAGCTTCTATCAACTCACTCTGTCTGTCTGGCCAAAAGTTTGTAAACGTTATTTCTTCGACACCCAATCTCCGATCAAGCTGAAATTTTGCACATTTTTTTTTACAAGACTATACAAGAACTATTTTTAAAAAAAAAAAGAAAAATAACCAATTAGTTAATTAACTGCTGGTGATAATTATTTTGTATGGAATCGCAAACAGGGGAAAAAATAGTACTTGACTAAAGTTGTGGTATAAGCTGAATTAGTCCACTTTATATTATTATAATAGGAGGCGTGCTTGCTTAGCGGTAAAGCGCTTCACTTCCAAACCAGGTGTCCCGGGTTCGAATCCTGGTGAAGACTGGGATTTTTAATTTCGGGATCTTTGGGCTCCTGAGTCCACCCAGCTCTAATGGGTACCTAACATTAGTTGGGGAAAAGTAAAGGCTGTTAGTCATTGTGTTGGCATCATGACGCCCTCGTTAACCGTAGGCCTCGGAAATAGATGACCTTTACATCATCTACCCTATAGACCACAAGGTCTGAAAGGGAACTTTACTTTTTTATATTATTATAATAGGCTGCCGTCTTAGGCTTAGTGAACACAAACATGAAATTGAGACAATAGATAACTATACAATCTTCCATGTTTATAGACTGTTAGCAAGCAGAGTGGTTACAGCGTTGGCCCGAGAAGGCTTTAGCCCACAAGTTCGAATTCAAGTTGTTCCCTTTTTTTAATTAAATAAATACATTTAAAAAGCGATCACCCAGATATCCCGTGCTTTCTCTCCCTTTCCGACTGGTCCAGTCAAGTGATAGGATCATAGCGTATTGAGAACGCTAAAATCATGAAATTGCGCTAAACAAAAACAATTGGTATTGTTATTCTACATCTATTATAAGTTTAATTACACGACTGATCCAAACTAATTGATCCACATTTAAATAAGCTTTTTTTAAAGTATTTTTTTTTTTACAAGCGATTTTTTTAAAGGGACAGATACCTTTACCGAAAAGGCGGTTGGTCGTTGTGTTGGCCATTAACAACATCTTCCCATATAGATTGCAAGGTCTGAAAGGGGAACCATTTACCGAAACAGAATTAAGACTGTCAGATATTTTATTTCTCTTGCCCCCAGTTCAGTACTCGTGTCCATCAAACTTTCCTGTATTTGAGGTATTGACTCCGCCTGTTCTCCTTATATTTTCAACGTGAAAACATTCAAACGAGTAAGAATCGAACCTGAAATGACAAACTTCGCATTTCACAGCGGGAGAATCTCGAGCTGGATAAATACCGCGCGATGTCGCGGCGATACAAGGTTAGCATTCGTGTGATAAACTTTAAGAGGTAAGGGAGGATATTTCGCGCGGGAGGGGGGGGTCTGTGTGTGAAGGGGGAGGGGGTGACTAGGTGTCCCCACTTGACTTGTATTTATGCCAGCTAAGGTATCAAATTAAAAGTTCTGTTGATCGATTTAATACCACACAGGTGCGGGAAGATTGCTGAAGTCTTTGCTTGCTGACTGGCGGTCCGGGGACGTTTCTGGGAAAAAAGGAAAATAAAAGAAGTAACAGAGAAATATATAAACACTTGAACATTGTTACGGTACAGCGTTAGGTAAGAAGTTTTGTTGGTATAGCGAAAACGATCTATTCCTTTTTTTACGATTTAGAGGGATAAAAATGAGGGGGGGGGGCATATATGGGAGAATAGCGTCTTGTAGCGACCCATTCATGCTAGTCTTGAGCGAGACTTCTTGTTTTAGAGTGTAGACGTTTGTTCTGGAAGAGAGGTGATTAGTAAAGAGCGTACGCGGCAAAATGGGTGGCCCCGACTTCTGATGGACGTGTGCCAAGAGATGGTTAAAGTAGGACAGGCCCAGATGAGGAAAGCGGCTGCTTACTTTATATGTGGGTAAAAGATTCTATAAGTCTGATCTACTAGGTCCGGGGAGGTTTTAGGGAGGGTTGGTATAAGAGAACGTGTGGAGGAAGTCAAAATGTTAATTGTTGGAGTGTTGACCTAAGTAGGCAATTGCCGACAATACGCTCTATGATGTTGTAAAGTAGATCTGTGGTTCGTGTTACGAAGCTCCTCTCTCTCTCTCTCCCTCCCTCTAACTTCCCTCTCTTTACCTCCCTCTTCTCTCTTTCTTTCCCTATCTATTC
The DNA here is from genome assembly GCA_030265305.1 of Biomphalaria pfeifferi. NCBI lineage: Eukaryota > Metazoa > Mollusca > Gastropoda > Planorbidae > Biomphalaria > Biomphalaria pfeifferi. The sequence continues at coordinate 851,944 of JASAOG010000236.1, forward strand.
CTTTCTGTCGCTCTACTTCTCTCTTTTATCTATTTCTTCTTTTCTCTATGTTCTCTCTCTTTCTCCCCCATTCAAGTTCTTTCTATACCTCTCTATCGCCTCTTTTTATCTCCCTTTCTCTTTCACGCTTTCTTCTCTCTATATATATTCGACTCTCTTTCTCTCTTTATATTCCACTCTCTCTTTCTTGTCTCTCTTTCTCTCTATATCCCACATCTCTTTCTCGCACCTATCTCTCTTCCCCTATCTTTCGATTATCCTCTTTCCCTCTCTCTTTTTATCGCTGCCTCTCTCTCTCTCTCTCACACACACACACACACACACTATACCCTCTTCTTTAGCCACTTCGAAGGAACTCCAACTCTAAATAGGTCATCGGTTCTCTATGTCATAGGTAGAATCTATAGGTTACGTCTGCGTCTAGCAAGGGAATCAATAAATCAATGCATACAATTTATGCAGTCGCCTGTCAGGAAGATACTTTGTGGCTTCTTAATGGCTTCATTGCAATCACGCATTTTAGGGGTTTTTTTTTCCAAGAGAGATAAACAAGGAAGGTCGACTTCAGGATAACTCTTTGCAGTAAACACAACTTTCTGGATAATTGTATTAATCTTTCATCATTTGTTGCTGTTTTCAAAACTCGTATTGTAATTTTGTCTGTCCCTTTTCTTTAGGACTGTCATCGGCATTCTGAAAGGAGAAAAAACAAAATTAGAATTAAATTATGAAATATAAATAATGTTAAACATTTAAGACGGAATTGCGAATGGAAATGTAAAAGTATAAGTGCCTCTCTTGGCTATCCCCAACATTGCGTCAGGCAGTAAGACGAACGCTATTACCGGTACTATGTGATTATAAAGCCTCTATCAACTCGGTCTGTCTGTCTGGTAAAAAGTTTGAACTTGTTATTTCTCCCACACCTCTCCTCGCATCTAGTTGATACCTTACATAATTACTTATTGGCGTAGACAATACATGAATCAATACAAAAATTAAACAGTAAGTCAACGTATTACTGGTTATTAATTATTTTGTTTTATACCATCATGGGAAATTAATTCACAGGTATGGTTAAAAATCTCGAGTTTTATCCCCTTAAATAAGTGTACACGTTATTTCTACCATATCCATTTTCAGAATCAAGTTGAAACTTTTAAAAATAATTTATTGTTCCTCACAAAACATCAATCAATTAAGGAATTAACCAATTAGTCATTAAAAGAGATTTTATCAAAAGCAAAAGACAAAGAGGAATGGAGAAAGACTGTCTACAGATCTTGTATGGTGGCACCATAGTCCAACAGGCAAACAGGATAGGGGAATGTGAATGTAAATCAATTAGTCAATTAATTATTGGGTAATTATTTATTTTGTTTGAAATCAAAAAAAGGGAAATAGCTTCTACATTCTGGAGTAATATAGGAGGAATGGAGATCATGTTCGCCTTTGCTGGCATTAGAGTTCCAAGTGCGATGCACAACTCTACATGACCATTTCAGATGGAGCGATAAAGTTGTAATTGCGGAGCACTAAAAGAGACATTACAGATACATCACAACCAAGGTCACAGAATAAGATCACAACAGAGGTCACACACAAAAAACAAATGTCACAAAAAACAAAGGTCACACAAACAATAAAGCTCACAAAAACAGGTCACCAAAAAAACATAGGTCACAAACAAACAGAGGTCACAGAAAAACATAGGTCACAAAAAAAAACAGAGGTGAAATAGATGAAATGATTAAGAACTGTTAACTCAAGTACACAATACGTTTGAAGATTTTGGCATGGGCAAAGTCATGACTTTGTTTGATCAGGTCATTAAGTGATAAATTTAGGGACAAATAAGTTGTGATTATTTGTTTTACAGTAGCGTTAGGGAAGGAATATGTAGGGGTACCTGGTCGTGTGGTATGTTCTTTGGACTGTCCTTTAGTGGTCTCGATGGTCCCGGATCCGAACCCTGTCTGCCGCCTTCACCCGTCGTCTTGTTTGGGGGGGGGGGGGGGAGGGGGATAGGAGGTAATTATCTTCAAATCTGAAGGAACACCTGCTTAGTGCTGCTATGGAGTATGTGTGCGTGTTTTTTTTTATGTTTATATGGTGACAGTGGTAACATTGGTTCTAAAGGATGACGGATAGGTGACATTGACGTCAGAGGTCTTAGTTAGGACAGACGACTCCAGAACGTGAGACTGAACAGAAGTGGTATTGTAGTGAGTTACATTTTGTTTAAAATACTATTTTATAGTATCACTAAAGTCTACTACATTTATTTTCATTGTATCTGAAGTTGATTCTGTCTATACTATAATAAAAGATATGTTTAGTATTGTTCTCAAAGAAGTTATTCTAATTATTTCTAGTTTTATAAGTTCAGATATGAAACGCCTACAGCGGTGTAGTTATCTACCAGAGGCTTGGTGCTACAAGTCAACAACCGTCAACAACAACACCCTAAACATTTTAAAAAGAAAGATGTGTGTGCAGTGGCGCATCCTAGGGTGGGGTGGGGGGGGGGGGAGACTAGAAAATCCCCCCGGACTCCCACTTGCAGGGGCCCTGAAATGAGTTCGAAATTGCTTTTTACATTAAATATTAAATATTATGCAAAATGCAGGGGCCCCCAAAAATGTCAAGCCCCCCCTCCCCCCCCCCCCCCCAAATGATGGCTAACTCCTAGCTACGCCACCGTGTGTATGTGATACAGTCCAGAATAAGAAAGACGGCGATATGTTCGACAACGTAGAGATTTGAAAGCTGTAATTTTTTTAAGTTGTAGCAATGTTTCCTAGTTACGTCGACACTGTATTGCATCAAGTATTTGACTGAAGCGAAATCTAGCATGATAATGACGCCACATTTCATTCAAATGTAGCCGCAAGTGAGCATGTAGCTACAAGTCGTCATTCGTGGCAGCTCATGGCAGTTAATCCATCTAAATTAGTATTGTCTTCATGCAGAAATAGAAGAAAAAAACGTGAACATCATTTCTTTTTCACAAACAAACAAACAAACAAAGAGAAGAAAAAAACCCAACAACAACAACAACAACAACAACAACAACAACAACAACAACAACAACAACCCAAACAAAGCTGATATTAAGAAAATCTCTATCAATCAGTCATGGCTAAAAATAATTTTAAAAAAAAACAACATTTATTTTAAAAAAATTCGAATTCATGGCTCAGGCTTCCTCAAGCAGATATTTTAACCACTCTGCTAGTAAAGTTCTCATGAACATAGAAGAGTTATGTATTGTTTCTATAGTCTCATTGCATTTCATGTCTGCGTTCAGACGACCTATAAAGGGGACAAATTCAGCTTACACCACTACTTCAGTCAAGTACAATTTCTTTCCCTTGTTTGAGATAACAAACGAAATAATTAATTACCAATAGCTAATTAACTAATTTATTTTTTTTGTTTTTTTTTTATACTTGTGTTGTCAGCTAAAAGAAATAACTGTGCAAATTTTCAGATTGATCCCATATTGGGTGTCGGAGAAATAACTTGTACAATCATTTTACCAGACAGACAGACAGCTAGACAGACAGACATGATGAGACGATATATATATTAAAAAAAAAAGCAACAATGCTTTTCATTTCACTGTGTAATCTGGGCGACGTCTGTCCATCAAGGCCTGAACCTAAGGCTACACAAGAGACTCGTTTGTTTTTTCCATCTTCAGACTGTATCTGCGCTACTCGTGGACCTAGGGGAAGGGGAAATATGACGTCTGCGTGGAGTCACTCAACAAACTTCTCTTTGTGTTGTATGTCTGTTCTATTTATGTGCATTGTTGTTGTTTCTTATTGAAAAAAAAATAGAAATGGGTCCTCGTAATCCCAACACATATTCAATAAGGATCAATAAGGCAATCTTAAACGAACTGACCACCTCCAGTCCGCGGTTTAATCCCCCACCCCACCCCATTTTTTAAAATTTTTTTTGCGTACTGTCATTTTCAGACTAATAAAAGTTGGTATAAGTGACTGAATGTAATAAATCTACATTTAATAAATGAAGGTATTGGACTAACAGATTTACTATCATAATAAAGTTAACAACAGAAACAAATGTAGTGGTAAAGGGGTTTGTCTGCATCATGGCGTCAAAACATGTAAGTCTCTCTCACCGCACTCATCTATAAAATGTATATTTGGAACCGAAGACAATGCCTTATCACTACTAGCTAATGATATAACATGCATGACTAGATGCATGACTAGATGCATGACTAGATGCATGACTAGATGCATGACTAGATGCATGACGCGTAGGACGTAATCATCTTTTTTTTTTAAGTAACGTCTGTATTTATTCATTTTTATTTTTTTTTAAAGTATACACTCCCCCCCCCCCCCCCCCACCCACCTTTTCCGTTACCTGGCATTAGGATTAACTGAGTGGGTAATATGTGTATATGTTGAATTGGTCTTCGAACTTTCTGTCTTGATGCTAATTATCTGTCTGACCAGTGTTCGCTGATTGTGTTAATGAGTGGCATATATATATTAAAGAGGCAGATATAGACAGGTCTCTTCTTTTACCTTATAATTTTACAGACGTTCCTTGACGTAAACGAAGGAAATAGTAACGTCATATTTTTTTTTTACCCAGCCATAAAGATGAAGGAAAATATATAATTCCGTATGTTATGACCAATTCGTATAAGTGCTCCTTTATCCATAGTGCACTTAGATCATGGAATGTGTGCACTTAGAATGTGTTGCCTGAATCAGGCAGGGAAACCAACAACAAAGCAGAGTTGAAAGTCACTAAATAAGATGCATGACTAGATTAACATGTAGACGCACTTATCTTTTCTTTTGAATGAAACTATGTAATTAATAAGAATAATTATGCACTTTTCAATACCAGTTACGTCCAAAAAGCAAAACAGAGCTTATCGTATATTTCTCAATTCAATTGAGAAGCCGAAGGATAGTCAGAGCTTATAATTTATACTTTTTCTTTAGAGGGAGGAGACCTGTTTTATTATCGCATTCGTATCTACCACACCATATGGGTTTAGCTAGGTAAAGGAATCAAGATGGATGAGTGAGCATTACATGGCCTGAAATTGCTTTACATGTTTCGGATGTTCCTTGAAGATTATTACATCATAGCCCAAATCTCCGCAAAGACGGTGTGTATGACGGCGTGGTATGACATGGTTCAAACCAGGATCAGTGCAGAGCGCATACCACACAATGTGTCAAATAAATATAACCCATAATTAGGCATGGGTGGGGGAAACTGATACTAGAATTCATGGTCAGATCTTTTAGTCTCTGCTAACTTGAAATATTAATAGTGATCACCTTCCAATATTACTGGCTGCCACTCTTTCTAAACAACAAGACCACTAAAAGAGCCACAAAAAATGGTGCTATACTAAAACTAATTGGGAGGGATACAAGGCAGCTGTCGACACAGCTCTTGAAGAAAATCCAAGTAGAGTCTAGCTCTGTCGACCTGGTATATCGTCAAATAATAGCAGCAATAATGGGCAAAGCTATAACATTTATTCTTCGGACTTACCCTTGTTAAAAAATTCAAGAGCTTTTGGACAGCTTACATCAAAAAGCTTGTTACGGGTCGGAAAATGGCACGCCAAAAAAAACAAAAACAATCCAAAACTCAGACAGAAATATAACAGACTCAGCCTACTTATCAAAACGGCAGTTAACATGGATATAAACGAGTACGTTGGGACAACGCCTGTGCACGGTTAGACCTAAGGAATACTTCTAAGGTCTGGAGTCTTCTGAGAAATCTCGAAAATGCTGGGCAAAGGCGGCCTTAGCAGTGTGCGGGGCTCTGGGAAAGTGTCAAATGTGGGCCCTGAACCGTAAGGATTGACTATATGTATATATAGTACCAAGTCACGCTAAAGGGAACGTCTGCCTCTAACGATGAAGGCCTTATTTTGATACAAAACATACAACATTGAATAACGTCATTTTAATTTAAATAGGAAACCTCAAAATTTGCGCTAAACTTTGAGTAACATCATTTTCTTTTTCTGGAGATATAACTCTCTATCCCGATAAAATAAATATGTATAATCGAAAAATATCTGCATAAAATAAATAAATGCACCACAGCCTGAATAGTACATGAAAAGGACATATTTCCAATACAACTTCCAATGTAATTCTAACAATAATGAATACTTACTAATCTATCTTTTTTTATATATATATTTAGATCTAGATCTAGTTAGACTTATTCTTCCTTTACTATATTCTTAGACCTATGTAGTACATTGGAACAAGTCTCAGCCTGCACTTTAGCAGAAAAATAAATTGTAAAGGAGTTATCGCTCTTGTCACCCCCCCCCCCCCTCCCTTAGGTCATGACGAAATTCAAAGATGCCAGCAGACGACGATGGCACTGCGCATGGTTTGATCGGTGATTTCTCGTCTGGAGCATCAAAACACTGGCCTCTCACTCGCTGCCGATAATTCGATCAGACGACAGCGAGCGTGTGTGCGTGCGAGTGTGTTTTTTTTATTTCCCTTTTTTCTTTCTTCTTCTTCAATAGAAAAGAGGAGAGAAAAAAAAACGGATGTCGCGCCGAAAACAGCCCAGACCTCGGCCGTTAAAAGGTAAGAATTAATTTCAAATATCACAAACACAAAACAATGGTTGTAGGTCTAGATCTAAATACTGCGTCAGGACCTCTACGGCTAGTAGGCCAATATCCGGTTTAGTAGATCTAGTAAGAAAGTAAACAACATATCATACAATTTTTAGTTCATTAGTGCTAAACTATTTAATGTGCCATTGTTGACACTCAACTAAGCACAACCTTTCGTCTCCGATTTTTTTTCTTTTTTCCCCTTCCTTTCACATTCTCCCCCCCCCCCCTTTTTTTTCCCCCAACAAACCTTCCGTCCCACCCCTCTCTATCCTGTCTGCTCGCCTCGCGTAATTTTTTCAAAGCGTCATGTAAAAGTGATTCCCTCCGACAATCGAACCGTTAGGCTGAGCGAAGTGGGCGGAGCCAAGATCGCCGATTGGTTGGTGCGATATCTGCCGTCTGCTTAACGGATTCGTTGATTTGGGGGTGAAAAAAAAACGGCAGGGCGGGGGAGGGGGGTCCATTCTTTTTAACACTTAAAACTAAAAAAGATATTCTATCTTAAATTATATGGATTTTTTTCTTTTACAAAGACAGTATCTTTATCAATCAAGGCTCATTATTAAAGTTAGTTCAACTTACTTGATAAATAATAGCTTGAATTTCCATGAAATGAGCCGATATAATATCATATATCATACTTAGGTTTAGATCTATACGGTATGCCTAATAACTGATGCCATGCCATAAGAAAAAATATATTGAATGTATCACACACACCGTTTAATTACTTCAGCAATAATGGAAGGTTTATTCTCTCTCTCTCTCTCTCTCTCTCTCTCTCTCTCTATATATATATATATATATATATATATATATATATATATATATTTATATATTCTATCTATCTATTTTTCTATCGATCTATCTATATCTATCTGTCTATCTATTAATCTGTGTGTGTCACACAACACACATTTATACAAATAAGAACAGACACAGTAACAATGAAAAAAAAACGTATTCTCATTTTAAGCAGGCGACACAATAATTACATACGTTTGCTCAACAGTTTGGGCGGGAAATGTCTATACTGCCACTGATACTAACTGTTGATACTGAAGTATCATTTGGACTTGACCAACTGCTTGTCTCAGCATTGAACATCATATCGATAAAGTGGAAGGAAAAAAAAGTATTTTGATGAATAGCCTAAGGATTTGCATACACAGTATATGTAGTAGCCTTATGTAGGGTTAAAATTGATGGCATCATTCTTTTCACTAAACAAATTCATTTTAAATAAAACTATTTTACATTCTTAAATCACCTCTTCAGTTCGCAGTCTGCAACAATGTGTGTGTGTGTGTCTGTGCGTGCGTGCGTGTGTCGGGTGGGGGGAACGTAGGGAACCTAGTTGTGGTGGCCAAATGTTAGTTCACTTTCGAATCTCGGTGAGGACTGGGATTTTATTTTTTATTTTTTTTTAATATAGGATTTTTATGACGCCATTGACTCCACCCAGCTCTAATGGGTACCTGACTTTAGTTAGAAAGTAAATACAGTTGGTTGTTGTGCTGGCCACATGACACCCTCGTCAACTGTCGGCCATCCTCTGCCGTACAGATCGCAAGGCGATCTTTGAAATACAGATAAAAGTTCCATGCTTGCCCAGCATTCTTGGAAGAACTTCTAGTTCTTGAGTTCTGAGAAATTTTTTTTGATGTGTCCGGACAGCGGGGTTAGGTCGGGGTGCATTGGTAAGGGTGGGGGTGAACTGATCTGAATTAAAAGTTCCAGTAATAGTGCAAGGATAAATAGGGAAAAAAAAACACGTATAGGAGGCAGCCGCCGCATAGCTAACTGGTACAGTTTGTTTTACGTTTCTTACGTTCCCTCAGGGGTGATGAAGGCGAGCAGGGTTCGAACCCGAGTCCAAATCGACTGCCACAAGACCTGGCAGCCATTTTAAAAACTAGTTGGGGGAGGAAAACAAAACCATACGCCCTAAAAATTGTGCTCTAAGAGACTTGCAGTTAAGGAGGAAGTTTATAAATCAGTTGACAAAGAACAGATCCGAACCAGGCAGACACGTTTGTCAATAGTTTGTTGACATTCTAGAGAAGGAAATCACTCAACCCGTCTTTTGATTTTAGAGTCTATTTAACCCCAGCCAAAACATAATTGTAGCGACTTGGTTTTGAACTTAAGACAAGTGCATGGTTCAAATTGTAACGCAAACAATTCGATTCTGTAGTCCGAAACGTGGATTAGATTCGTCCAGCTCTAAATATAAAATACAATACAAACTGCCGCTCGTTCGCTGTTCACCTTTTGCTGTTCTGTACACTCGCGAATTTTGATGTTACATTTTTTTTTATTTCGGTAATATCGTGAATTTTTTGGATATTCTTTCTACCACATTTAGTCCCACACTAGCAAATAACTTATAATATCAATGTTTGTTAATATCACATTAACCTATGCCTTAGTCTGTTGGACCGTTGGGGCCCCACACAAGAACTGTCAACCGTCTTTCTCCATTTCTCTCTGTCCTTTGCCTTGGATAGAATTTCATTTACTGACAGGCCTGTCCATTCTTTTATGTTGTCACCCTATCGCTTTCCTATTCTTCTTCTTCCTGGTACTGTTCCCTGGAGGAGGGTCTTTGCGATCCCTGAGGACCTTGTGCTGTGGCCATAGAGTTTGAGTTGACTTTTACGCTTGTTAATATCCTTATTTTTTTTAAATCAGAAAAGAGAGTGGACACGTATACCCCTTGGAGACCTTGTGCTGTGGCCAAGAGAGTGGACACGTATACCCTTTGGAGACCTTGTGCTGTGGCCAAGAGAGTGGACACGTACACCCTTTGGAGACCTTGTGCTGTGGCCAAGAGAGTGGACACGTACACCCTTTGGAGACCTTGTGCTGTGGCCAAGAGAGTGGACACGTATACCCCTTGGAGACCTTGTGCTGTGGCCAAGAGAGTGGACACGTGTACCCTTTGGAGACCTTGTGCTGTGGCCAAGAGAGTGGACACGTGTACCCTTTGGAGACCTTGTGCTGTGGCCAAGAGAGTGGACACGTGTACCCTTTGGAGACCTTGTGCTGTGGCCAAGAGAGTGGACACGTGTACCCTTTGGAGACCTTGTGCTGTGGCCAAGAGAGTGGACACGTACACCCTTTGGAGACCTTGTGATCTATAAGTGCTTCCCCAACGTATGATTTGGGTTCCACCCTGGGGCGTTCTAAAAAAAAACAAATCACGAAGCTCGAGTCTTCACCAAGGTTCAAACTCGAAACCCCCGGACAACGCTTTATAATTGTATCTATGTTGTTCACAACCTTATTTTCGGTACCTCTAGCTTTCTCTCTCTCTCTCCTCTCTCCCCCACTGTCTTTCTCTCTCTTCTCTCTCTCTCTCTCTCTCTCCTCTTTCTCTCTCTCTTCTTTACATGACAGCTATTCATGTTTTGCTAGATCAGTATAACGGACATATCTTTTCTTTCGTTTGTTTGACTTTTATGGGGGGGGGGGGGGGGGGAGGGAGTCCCCTGTTAGATACAGAACCGAGTTTTCAATGAATACCTCAGTCCTCCAAGCAGCTAGATATTTCTAATTATTATGCACGGGACAAAAAAAAAAAAACAACACAAGAATTTCAACCCGTAAAATAAAGTATTGAAAAAAAAAAAGGTTGATGGCTTAACAAGATGAAAGAATGAATAAAAGGGACATTATAACATCGAACAGATAAAAAGACCCAAAGATGTAGAAATAACACAATGAACTCAGAAACCAAGACTTCTGGGAAGTTTTCTTCGCTTGTAGCCTAATGCAGATTGTCAAAAGAAACTCCAGCCCGCTACAAATCGCACCTAACACCCTCAACTCCTTCGTTACCGCCCCCAGACCTGAGCCATTTTTTCCCCACAAATTCCCCCCCCCCCCCCTTTCCTTTTTTTATTTCCTTTCCCCCGAAAACCAAAATTGTTAAATTTAAAAAAAATCATCTTTGAGAAACAAATGCTATCAATAGGTTTGAAGTTTAACAGTTGACTAGGGTAAGGGGAAAAGGGTCTGTTGAAATCTAGCCATCACACCCAAGTGAAAGATATATTAAAAAGTGATTAAAACTCTGAATGAAACTATTATTTGCACAAGTAGCGCGGAGAATTGGCAGAACAGTTTTTTTTTTTTATGTTAGTGTTTTGAAGCAGACAAGATGTTCCAAAGTGACTCCCTAGACGTCCTGCCTTCTCGCTCCGCCTCTCTAGTTCCCACCTACCTCTTCGGCCTCTGTCTCTCCACACTCGCTCTCTCTCTCTCTCACTCACACAAACACTTTCTCTAAGGTTATCTCTCTCTCTCTCTCGCTACCTCTCACTTTCTCTCTCTTTCTCTCTCTCTCTTTCCTTTCTTTTTCGGTCTCTAGCTTTCTCTCTCACCTCGCTCTCTTTCTCTCTCTTTCATATCTCTCTCTCTCGTTACCTCTCTCTTTCTTTCTGTCTTTTTCTCTCTTTCCTTTCTTTCTCTGTCTGTAGCTTTCTCTCTCTCTTTGTTCTCTTCATCTCTCTTTCATCTCTCTCTCTCTACCTCTTTCTCTCTCTCTCTCTTCCCTACCCCCCCCCCTCTCTCTCTCTTCCGCTGTCTCTTTCTCTTTTTCCAGCGATCTCTCCCTCTCTCTCTCTCTCTCCTCTATCATGGTCTCTCCCTCTCTCTCCTCTATCATGGTCTCTTTCTCTACTCTCCTCTATCATGGTCTCTCCCTCTCTCTCTCCTCTATCATGGTCTCTCCCCCTCTCTCTCCTCTATCATGGTCTTTCCCTCTCTCTCTCCTCTATCATGGTCTCTCCCTCTCTCTCCTCTATCATGGTCTCTTTCTCTACTCTCTCTCCTCTATCATGGTCTCTCCCTCTCTCTCTCCTCTATCATGGTCTCTTTTTCTACTCTCTCTCCTCTATCATGGTCTCTCCCTCTCCCTCTCTCTCCTCTATCATGGTCTCTCCCTCTCTCTCTCTCTCCTCTATCATGGCATTTCCCTCTCTCTCTCCTCTATCATGGTCTCTCCCTCTCTCTCCTCTATCATGGTCTCTCCCTCTCTCTCTCCTCTATTATGGTCTCTCCCTCTCTCTCTCTCTCTCCTCTATCATGGTCTCTCCCCCTCTCTCTCTCCTCTATCATGTTCTCTCCCTCTCTCTCTCCTCTATCATGGCCTCTTTCTCTACTCTCTCTCCTCTATCATGGTCTCTTTCTCTACTCTCTCTCCTCTATCATGGTCTCTCCCTCTCTCTCCTCTATCATGGTCTCTCCCTCTCTCTCTCCTCTATCATGGTCTCTCCCTCTCTCTCTCTCCTCTATCATGGTCTCTCCCTCTCTCTCTCTCCTCTATCATGGTCTCTCTCTCCTCTATCATGGTCTCTCCTCTATCATGGTCTCTCCCTCTCTCTCTCCTCTATCATGGTCTCTCCCTCTCTCTCTCTCCTCTATCATGGTCTCTCCCTCTCTCTCCTCTATCATGGTCTCTCCCTCTCTTTCTATCCTCTATCATGGTCTCTCTCTCCTCTATCATGGTCTCTCTCTCTCCTCTATCATGGTCTCTCCCTCTCTCTCTCTCCTCTATCATGGTCTCTGACTCTCTCTCCTCTATCATGGTCTCTCCCTCTCTCTCTCCTCTATCATGGTCTCTCCCTCTCTCTCTCCTCTATCATGGTCTCTCCCTCTCTCTCTCCTCTATCATGGTCTCTCCCTCTCTCTCCTCTATCATGGTCTCTCCCTCTCTCTCTCCTCTATCATGGTCTCTCCCTCTCTCTCCTGTATCATGGTCTCTCCCTCTCTCTCTCTCTCCTCTATCATGGTCTCTCCTCCATCATGGTCTCTCCATCTCTCTCCTCTATCATGGTCTCTCCCTCTCTCTCTCCTCTATCATGGTCTCTCCCTCTCTCTCTCTCCTCTATCATGGTCTCTCCTCTATCATGGTCTCTCCCTCTCTCTCCTCTATCATGGTCTCTCCCTCTCTCTCTCCTCTATCATGGTCTCTCTCTCTCTCTCTCTACTCTATCATGGTCTCTGCTCTATCATGGTCTCTCCCTCTCTCTCTCTCCTCTATCATGGTCTCTCCCTCTCTCTCTCTCCTCTATAATGGTCTCTCCCTCTGTCTCTCTCTCCTCTATCTCTTTCTCCTTCTCTTTCGTTTAAAAAAAACTCTTTCACGCGTCTTGAGAGGAGTGTATGGGAGCAGCAAGGTTTTCCCACTCCTTTGGATTCAGTTTCTCCATCACCCACTTGGATGTTACAGAATGTCATCCATCTTAGTCCAGTCATTATCTTCATTTTTTTTAATGACAACCAAATTTTCGGTTACGATAGAGAAAGTGAGAACATGTCAGAATTTTTATTTTTTAGGAGCCATGCCAATAGCATCGGCAATACCCCCTTTGTTGTTGTTTTTTTATTAATATTTTTTATTTTGTTATTTTAGTTTGTAATAATGAAATTATAGCAAAAAGAGACAGGCAGACGGAGAGACACATCGACTGCAGTGTTCCAGGCGTGGACAGATACGAAACACACCTTCGAGCGCGCGCTCAAGGAAAAAAAAAAGTGTCAAGGACGTCTTACTGTAAAAACATCACTGTTGCCAACTAAAGACGACATACTTTGTGATTTCAAATATAATCTTGTGTTGCTAAGAACACAAGCATACCCTATATCATATACCAGACACCATATACCTTATACCTTTTAAAATACTTACACCTAACTTATCAACAGAATATTATGTATACCAAAAAAAATGCAACAATAATTATCCTCCATCCGCTGACTCAATCTCCAATAGATGGCGCGTGTTGCTCACTCTGGTACATATTGTGTACATGTTCATACAACACGCTATTTCTCCTCTTCCCTTTCAAGCTGAAACTTGACACAATTATGTCACTGTACCTAACAAAACGTGGATCAATCAATACATTGACCGAATTATTTAATTAATTAATTTTGTTTGATATTGAACAATGGAAATAAATCTTAAAGTATTGAGATATGTGCGCGTACATGTGAAGTTATTTTTCTTATGTTAGCTATGTTTTTTTTTTATTATTTTTTTATTTTTATATATTTCGCTTTTTTTTTTAAATTAAAATCTTATAACATACAAGACGCAATTATCTTGGACCAAATCGCTTTTAATACGATAATGACTTAATTGACTCTTTATTCACATCTGTGAAATGCTAGTTCAAGGTCATCCTGGCACTCTGTACTTACCTATTCATCGATTATCGCATTAAATTAATATCTCTTCCCCCCCCCCCCCCCCCTATTTTTTTGGTCAACCTCAACTAGTATCAACCCGAAACAGATTTGGGCAAGAAATGTATCCCAGAACAATGACTACAGCACAGGTGATATACAACACCGCCTCTCCAAACCTTCCCCCCCCCCCCCCCATCATGTACCCTCTGCTCCGTCGCCCCCCCTCCCCGGCCGCCTCCACTCGATGGTATGTCGTGTCTCACGCTTGATTTAGTTCCGTCTTTCATCATTTCTTAATTACCGACAGATGTACTTTATAACCGTGGCCCTTATAAACACACACACGCATGCACAACACACACACACACACCGAGTCTCGCACGCACTGGCACGGTGGCTTCTTCAAGCACATTTTTATTTCTTCTTATATTAAAATTAGCCCGCCCCCCCCCCAACCCAACGCTTTTTTTTTCTGTATCCCAATAAAATACTACATCTAGATTTATAAAAAAAATATCTTTTGTCAATAAACAGAACCCATTGTGTTAGAAGCGGAGAGACGAAGGCACTATTGGGGTCAATACACTATTTCCCAAGCATCTCGCTTATGGCTATAACAAACGGCCCCTTTGTTGACGCCTCATAAGATGGAAACAAATAACAGGGGGGAGGGAAAAAAATGACTAACCTAATGTATTGCGTGGCGCCCCTGCCACCCCCTCTTCCCATCACTCAATAACCTACTCCTCCCCCTTCCATTATATACACACACACACCAAAGTCATAAACTGCTACCCTACCCCTCTGTAGAACTGCACTTCAAACTCGTATTGGATCTAACCTTGTTTCCGAGATGATATCACGACAGAGGGGCTATAAAGCTACTGATATTGTCTGCACAGAGCTTCCAAAGCTTGATATTTCACTCTAGATCTTGATGTTTTAATCTCTTTAATGGGAAAAACCTGGTGTGGTGGCTCGAACCGGCCGCAGTCGGGTCAATCAATAATCTGAAGATTTTAGCAAATGTTTCACTGTGATTGTTTATAACTATATTCCCATCTCGCGAAACTAGACCTATATAGGTCTATATATTTATAGTCTTTGCGATCTTTTGGGCATATGATTTAAAGGTTATATCTGTTTCTAACTATGGTGTCATGTGGCCAGCACAACGACCAACCATTTTACTTTCCCAACTAATGTCAGTACCTTTCGCACATATAGCCTACACACACTCACATACATAGTCATGCTAGGGCACAAATAGACACACACATACATAGTGACGCCAAGACACAAATACACACACACATATACATAGTCATGCCAAGACACAAATACACACACACATACATAGTCATGCCAAGACACAAATAGACACCTACATATATAGCCATGCCAAGACACAAATATACACACACACATATACACAGTCATGCCAAGGCACAAATGCAAGATCGCCGAGTTTCACTAAGACAACAGTTTGGAGTTTATCTGATACATGTATTGAGATCTTGGTAATAGCGTGTGTGTGTTTGTGTTACATAAATTGAGATATTGTGTGTGTGTTTGTGTATTCCATAATTTCCATAAAAAGAGAAATAATTGTACAATCAAATCTGTTTAATCCGGCCACCGGTTTATCTGACCAGCCCCTTAGTCGGACCGAGTCTTAAAGTACCGAAACAAATTATATTCTACAGTCGAATCCGGTCCGTAAGACCAGCGAATTATTAGGACCACAAAGATCGTATCCCGTTGTGGTCCGATTACCTTGATTCGGCTGGATAAGAATGCTTTTAGAGAAATCAGAAACAAAATGGTTCAATAATTGTTTCGAATTTAAAACTTTTTTAAAAAGATTATCTGCGCGTCGGCAAGGGTTTGAGATGTTTAATAAAAACTGCTTATCTTAAGACCGTCATTTCGTTAAATGATTACGTCCTGCGTCAACGCCATTTAGTTTGTATCCCAGCATGCCTCGGTAACCTAGTAACGCGATAGCAAGGCTTGTGGGAAAAAGGGATGCGGAAATTACAGCTCAAAGTACACGCAGCGAGGTATGGAAGTAAGGTTTTCGAAAAAGAAGGTCACAAAGGTCACAATGGTTGGGACAGACAGGGTAACGATTGTTTTTGTCCTGTTAACCACAGAAAGTCCTGATGAATAGATTGGACATCACAGATGTTTAGTGTAGACATTTTTCACACAATATTGACATTCTGACATCATGCAGTTATGACGTCCTGCAGACATTCATGACGCCTTGTAGACATTTCTGACATTCTCTAGACATTTCGGACATACTATGCACATTTCTGAAGTCATGTAGATATTTCTGACGTCATGTAGACATTTATGACGTCATGTTCATATTTCTAACGTCCTGTAGATATTTCGGACGTTCGCACTTCCCACGTCCTATATAAATTTTGGACGGCCTGTAGGTACATTTTTGACGTCTTGTATACATCACGGACACCCTGTGCCCACCAAGGGCATCATGTGCCCATCAAGAACACCCTGCGCCCATCAAGGACATCCAAGTACATTCCCATTGTCCCTGCCTAAACTTCCTTCAGCACGCCAGCTTTCGATCTCTGGACTATCGATACAAAAATTCTAAATGTCATGTAACCCTACCAAGTAGGCTTATCCATCCTTTTCAATAGATCTAAAACTGAAGGGAAATGTCTGCGCTGTTACGGGAGATGGTCAGAAGTTCCAGCAATCTAAAACGAACTGAAAATATTTACAATGCAAAAGTGTATGAAAAAAAAATCGGTGAAATACTTTCGGTCTTATTTGCCTTGTAGGGATTTACTGGATTGTATCAATGCGCCCTCTATTTCGTCTGATGCCCACATTTGAACACGCTGTCTAACGCGTTCTTTGATTGGTCAAACTTGTCAGTTACTCGAGCCCACGTGTTGACATCCTTGACATTCGCTATTTACTTTTTCCAGTCGTGAAACGAGAAAACTGGCTGACAGAAATTTACGCACAATTAAAGTGGTACCTCACTCCCTCTCTCTCTTTCTCTCTCCCTCTCTCTCTCTCTCTCTGTGTGTCTCTTTCTCTTTCAGTTGCTGTATAGTCGTTTCTCTCTATCTCTCTCTTTCTCTTTCTATCTTTCTTCTTTTTCTTGTTGCTTTCTCTCTCTCTCTCTCCCTCCCGCTCTCTCTCTCTCTGTCTCAAGGCCTTAATGTAAACTGTGTTTCTCTTTCCATCCATATCATTCCCTCATCTTCTACTAATATCAATAGTTTTTAAAGCATTGACTGATAAGTAACTAGGCCTATATAACCAGAGTCCTTATTAATAAGCAGGGTCGGATATAGGCCACTGCAACCTATGCGGTCGCAGTGTGCCCTGCATTTTCATAGACCCCGTGCTCATTCTAGGTGTAAATTATTACATTTAAAACATTATAACTTACATATAATAACAGGTTTTGCGCAGCTTCCTGATTTTCCAGGAGCTAGTGGAAATTTCATTGTAATTGCAAAATAGACCAAAAAGTTCTGGAAATCTCCTGACATTAAAAATCTCCTGAAAACTCATAAAAAATCTCTTGAAAAATAGACAAAATTGTCATTTTGGGGTGCCAATCCTACGCGCAATTGTCAGCTTTCATTTAATAAAAATTTATTGTAAAGACGAATGTATTTTCTAATACAAAATCTTAATGTTGACATTATGATTATCCCTACCAAGATTAGGCCCCGCGCAATCCGTTTGGCATAGGACCCCCGCAATCGCTTGGACCTGCCCTGTTAATAAGTTGCCACATTTCAACGAACAAAAAACAGTGAAAAACAAAATAAAAAGCAACGAACAACATCAAAGAACAATCAACAAAAAAATACGAAGAACAACATTTAATCAATAAACAAAACAAAACAAAACAAAATTTGTTTGTCTATTAATGTCTCCAAAAGCAAGTTTCGCAACAAGGAGTGCTATTTTTTTAAATTATTCAGTAGAAAATTACAATGCCAAAAATACAGAAGACAAAACTTCAAGTTCCATGTTTTCACAACAATTAAGGCTAACATCGCTCAGGAATTGTTCAAACTTGATCACCAGAGGCTGTCCACCCTAGACACATGTACGTACACGAACGAAGTCTTTGATATTGGGATTCTTTCGTAAGGATCTCTCTTTAGTTTCTATGGAAGCCCAAAGGTGCCAAGAAACATATTACTACATGGTTTTGTTGGTACGCCTATTAGCTGACAAGCATGAATTCCTATTGTAACTGTTTTTATGTACAAAACAAGACTATGGTTTGAATATTCCTGGTCCGTTTTTTTTAAGAAACAATTTATTTCTCATCTTGTATAACAGTAATAACGCAGATGTAGATTTAATTTAGAATGCTGTCATGAGCGTGGTCCGTTACCTTCAACGATCATAACAATACAAGATTTTATAATTTGTGAATGTTAATTTGTTTCAAAAAATCATTACATTTATGTTACAATCTCTGTTCTAAAAAAAACTCCAAAAGATCTGCATATCTAAGTAAGCAATAATATGTAAATTCTGATAGAAATACGGATTGAAATAAACTAAGGCCGGATACCTGAACTTCAAAAGAGAAAGATTAGATTAGACTCTGGTCCCAAAACTCTCCTATAGAAGAAAAAATTATGCTCAGAACTGCCTGATCTTAAACCACTGCGTGGTTCATCTCATATATAGGATTAGTGATCTGAACTCTCCGACATGTAAAATGAGAACGAAGAAGAAGTACCATTACATAGACCCTAGATTACAAACATGTAAAGACCGAAACTACCCGTTTCCAAGCCACTTTTATTGTTTATATGTACTCATTTTATTCTCAATCCTGAGAAGAAATTAAGCAGCTGACCCCTACACTCTGGACTCATCCCTCGTGTTAACGAATGCTGCTAAATGTAAGACTATTTCAGCACTGTATTGCTCCAGTCATATGTCTTGATCAACTGAAATAGCTATTGCCTATAATAAGCTATCCCGACAAGATCAACGTCTAATCTTTCGACTCAGGACCGGACACAAAAAAATGAGACAACATATGTATCGGAAGCTCAAAATTGAAACCAGTGAAATCTGCCCATGTGGAGTGTCAATAGAGAATGCTGACTTGTCCTTCAAAACTGTTCTCTTTACCAAGAGGCCCGTACAAGACACTTACCACAAAACACCCCAATAGAAAGAAAACTATATGGAGAGCTCCCTGATTTTGGAAACCACTGCGCAGTTCATCTCATGTATTGGTCTAGTCATCTGAACACTCCAACATAACAATGAGAACAACGAAGAAGAAGAACTGAAATAGCTATTGACCTATTTTTTTAAATTAATTTATTTTCTTATAACAACCTTCTTCATCGCTAAATAAATATATCAGTCATGTCTAAGAGTCTGTGAGCACACACACACACACACACCACACAAGCTCTGACTCCTGCCTCTCGCGAAATACTCGCAGTAAGATTTAATTTGCCCATGAGTGGTCATGAATAGTTAGATTCCTCCCTTTCCCTCCTTTGAGGATGTGAAAGAAAGTACTGGCAAGGAGGAAGGGGGGTACACTATATAGATGCAGTGAAGCTTAAAAAAAAACCTGGACTCAAACCAAAACCCAATCTACCTGTTAATGTATTCCAATACAGGACTCGACTTGCCCTCGATCGAATATCGAGATAGATAGGCGATAGACTAAGAAAAATCAAAAGAAATGGGGGGGGGGGGGGCGTAGCGGGGGAGGATAAGACTTACTTCACATACGATTCTTTTGTCTGACTGCTAGCCCCAGACTAAACTACAGCTCCGTTAAGTCCCGAGCCTGCTGCAACATGCCAAAAATAGCCCCGGATCACTGGTCTGGGTGCGCGGCATTATTTTGGATGATGTTTTTTCGATCTGCATAAGATAGAGGCATAGAATAAGAATGGTTGGGAAAAAAATGTGTTTTTTTTTGGGGGGGGGGGGGGGGGATATTGGGGAAAGTTAAAAAAAAAGAAAAGATCTTTTGAAGATAACTTGTGATAGTTACCGAGGGCTCGACGTGTAAGATTGAATCACAATGTCACATGGTATTTGGGTAAAAGCCTCGACGGAACAATTGTAAAGACTTCGGAGTTTAGCTGATAAGCCTTTAAAAAAAAAAGAAAATTTTCTTGTAGTTTCTTCCTGCACGCTCCACTTTCTTGGCGTTTGAACAAAACAAAACGAAAACGAGGCTACTCGTGCAAGCATCGTTTAGAATGAACATTAGAATAAATAATTGGTTAGAATAGAAAATGATTCTCCTGAACTCCACGAGGCGAGATTGAGTTTCATTGTGTGCTACAAGAAGTTGAACCTGCTACCGAGGCATTCGGAATAGACAAGTAAAGCATGCATTCATTTTTGTCTAGAATGTAGAGTTGAAATTAAATTTGCATCTCTATCCTTCTCTGTCTCTCTAATTCTGTTTCATTTTCTGTCTCTTATCTCTTTCTATCTTATTTTCTGTCTACACCTCTTTTTCTCTGTTTCTTTTTCTGTCTCTCTGTAATTCTGTTTCTCTTTCTCTCACGTCTTCGTGCTGCTTCTTTTCTGTCTCCATCTTTTTCTCTCTTTTCTTTTTTTTTATGCCTCTATCTCTTTCACTCTGTTTCTTTTTCTGTCTGCATTTCTGTCTCTATGTTTCTTTTTCTGTTTTTATCTCTCACTCTATCTCTCTACCCGTCTGTCTGTTTCTCTGTCTCTCTCTTTCTCTCAGCCTGTTCTTTCTTTTTTTCTGTCTTTGTATCTCTTTATCTCTTAATTACTTTCTGTCTCTGGACTCTAATTCTCTAGACCTTATTCTCTGTCTGGCTCTCTCTCTCTCTCTTTGTATATCTCTCTTTGTATATCTCTCTTTGTATCTCTCTCTCTTTGTATCTCTCTCTCTCTTTGTATCTCTCCTAACGAGTTCCTCTTTGACAAGAAGGCCCACTATGTATCGGTTATCTTATTCATTACTTCGCTTATTGTCTTTAGATGCAAACAAACTCCCTAGGTCAGGGTTGGAAAGGTGGGGGGTAGGGAGACTCAGCTTGGCACCATCACGTGACCACGTTATACCAGGTGTCCCCAGGTCAACGTGTCTCTAGAAACGCACGTAAAACCCTCGAGCAATACCTGTATCCACCCTCCAGACGTACCTTCACCACCCCACCCTCCTTACAACCTCCAAGCTCCAGCCAGTCTCCCCACACCCCCCTTTTATTATTCTTCCACCCGCCCCACTTCATCGCAAACACTACAGTGTCACGGAGGGAGGGGGAGATTTAACGCTGGAGGATAATCCCCCGTTGGAGTAGTTACGTCCCTTTTGGTCATAAGTTAGATCCCTTTACATCCAGAGCAGGAGAGGGTCTACAAAAAAAAAGGGGAGGGGAGAACGGTGCGCCGATAATAACGTGTTAGGGTAAAGATGTTTAAAAGGCAAGAGGCGATTAAAAAGAGGAGGGGGAGGAATGGGGGGAGGCGGTCACGTCTTTCTCCGTAGTGGAAAATTGAGGGCTTCATTGCTCAGTTTAAAACTCATTCCAGAGCGTCGTTCACCATAGGAACGCGACTGTTGAACTGTGTGTGGAGTTGGTCCTCAGGGGGAGAGCAGTCACGATTTACAGCGGTGATAGATATTTAGAGTTGCGGTACTTTTATGTGGCCATGGGAACCGTTGCTCATTTGTTTTTTGTTTTTTTCAATATGAAATTTTGATATTTTTCCCCCCTCTATAACGCGGGGGGGGGGGGGGGGGGGTGAGGCGGTACAAATATTAAGTTAAATCCTCGTGGAGAAGGGGGTGAAGTGGTGGAACGTTTTAAACTGGGGAGATGTAAAATAATGGGGCGGGGGGATACAACAGAGTAGTTAAAAAATAATCCTCCTCAGTTATAATTGAGGACTTTTAACATTAGATGGACATTATTGCACGCAAAGAGCCTCGCCCTTTCCTCTATTTCACGACTATGATGTTATGATGCTGTTATATTGCTGGAGTTACTTGACCTTTGAACTACTGACTCATTTTCAAATAAAATGTCACAATGAATCCCAGTTTTTTTGTTCCTCGACATAATTTCGTATAAAGAGACTCTACTTAGAGATGCCACACTATGCACAGGTGTAGCCGAGGTGTGGGTTTTGTTGTTTTTTGTGCTCTGAAATGTGTTCATATTCAGGGGCGGCTTAAACAGTACGCGGGCCCTGGGTGAGTGTTCTATATGCTGGGGCCTAACCCTAACTTTATCACAAAATATCATATCTTTCTTAGTTATTTGTATAGATGACGGGAAGAAACTACAACCAAATCGAGTACCAAGTCCATGTTTAGAGATGTTTTCAAATAAGTCCACAACACTACACTTCAGTTTCTACCGTACCTGTAAAGTACGTCACAATACGTGGCAGAGGCTCCTTCTTATTTGCATGAAAGGCTGATGGTGGCCAAAGAGTCTCCACAGTGCAAGACCCCCTCAACGGTGCAGCTTTGAGTGGTCCCTTCTGTTGGCCATACTCTTAGGCCGCCCCTGAGTCCAGGTACTATTATTGCAGCTACTAGCTACAGCAGACCGTTAGCACTAATAAAATATTGTGTATAAGCCTTTGGTCATGTAGTAGTATAAACTGTGTATAATGGCTGTCTGGCTTCGACAGATTACTTGGAAGATGTTTGAGTTTCTCGTAAGGGTGTATTAGATGCGTTTAAAACTACTAAAACAACAAGGCCTATCACAATAACAAGATGAAAGTCCAGACAGATACTTGAATGGAATTTAATACATAAAGGCCACAGTCGAGTCTCTGTCCGTAATAAGATGTTGTCACTTTGAAAATTATAACATCAACTGAATAATACTAACATAAACGAGCTAAGCTCCCCTATCCATGACGTCACTAAATGTGGCGTTCAAAGTCCGTCAACTATGGTGCGTCTCAATACTAAGTGCTAACACTAGTAACATTAACATGATGTGGCTAAGAATAATAAAGCGTGTTTGCTACATAACAGAGCGTCCCCAGTCGGTAAAGTCACTACCTTTAGAGGCTATGCAGGGCATAGGATTACCAAGTGACGAAGTAATGCCTGGAATATGGAAACACAATTATAATTAAACAAGAGGACCTAATCTAATCTGATCTGATCTAATCTGATCTAATCTAATCTGATCTAATCTAATCTGATCTAATCTAATCTGATCTAATCTAATATAATCTAATGCACAAATTGTAAGACAATTTCCATACGGACAATAAAGATTATTATTATTATTATTATCTTATCTTATTGAATCTATTCTAATCTAATGGAATCGAATCGAATCTGATCTGATCTAAAATAATCTAATAGAAATAACGACCAGGCGGCCTCTGCGGGTCTGCCGTATTTAATTACGTCTTACTTCAGTGTTTCTAAAATTTTCCAAGTTACATTCCCTAGACCAAAACATGCATGTTTTCGCCCCTTTTAACAAGCTAGGGACTAGGTTGTCTTGTGTGAAGGGGGTGGGAGGGGGGGTAAACGCATATAAGCGCCATCAGCGCACCGTTTTCTTATATATTGATTGTTTCTTCTGGCGTCTACAACCGAGACCAATCGTTATAGAAGGCCTGAACACTGACCTGCTACGTCACAACCTGTGGGCAGTTTAGACCAATAAATAGCTCGTTGCCACGTTGTACAGACCTGTGACGTAGATTTATACACGCCAGGGGGGGGGGGGGGGGAGAGATTGGACCTTGTTGAAAAAAATCCTTTTTTTTACCATTTCTTAGTTGATTAGTTGCTACAAAAGTCATCAGCTTCAAAGCGCGGCAGCTGAGTGATGAAGCGCATAGCGTCCTAACCTGTGGTCATGGGTTCGAATCTCGGTTGAGACTGGGATTTTGAATTTCGTGATATTTAGGGCGCCCCTGAGTCCACCCAAGTATAATGGATACCTGACTTATTTGGGGAAAGTAATAGAGTTTGGTCGTTGTCCTGGCCGCATGACACCTTGCTCGTTAACCTTTGGACAAAGAAACAGATCAATAAAAAAAACAACTAGTTAATTAATCATTGATAGTTAATTATTTTGTTCGGTATCTAACAAGGGAAAGAAATTGTACTTGATATAAGTTATACGTTTAATTAGTCCCCTCTGTACTTATTTAGGTAATCTCTTACAAGTTTGAAACTAACAATAGATGGCTATGAAATCTAAATTCATAAGAATTACGCTGGCACAGTGATTATTGTGTTGGCTCGAGGTTGGTTCGAGCCCTCGAACTGAAATTCAAGTCGTAAAACTTAAAAAAAAATTAAATACGTTTAAAAAGACATCATGGCAATGTTCACCCAGATACCTCCTTCAACAACCCCCTTCCCTTTCCCAACTGATCCAGACAAGTGATAGAATCATAGAGTAGTGAGAAAGCTAAAAGCATGAAATTGCGCTAAAGAAAAACAATTGGTACAAGTATTTCTCATCGCACAGATATATTATTGCTAGTCTAGATCTATTACAAACTTAATTACATGACTGATTCAAACTAATCGATACAATTGCAATTAAAATAAGAAATGTTTAAAAATGACTGTTTTTTTTTTAAATTATTTTCCTTGTTTTTAATACTTTTTTTTTTCCGTAAAAAATATTATTGTCTACGCGTTATTCTTCCGTGAAAAACTCTCTAAAAATGTGTAAAAAGTTAAATCTTTTGTCACACTGTCAACTACAAACTACAAAACAAAAAAAGTCACGGTGTAAATAATGGAACTGTAACCGGAACCTGGACAGGTCTCATTCTCCTCGGGAACAGAAGAAACTACAATGAAACAGAAAATAATTCAGGATGTGGAATATTATTGGAAAATGTAAAAAAACTCCAGGTTCTGGTTGAGTGAACGAGGAAAAAGTAGGGAAGATTGTGTTTTAGTTTACCTAACGATAAGTTGAGATTTGGCATTTGGAGCACAAGAAGGTCAAGATATTGTAACAAGGAAAATAAATCAACAATCATGATCTAAATATGCAAACAATCATGATCTACATATGCAAACAATCATGATCTACATATGCAAACAATCATGATCTAAATGTGCAAATAATTGTGATCTAAATATGCAAACAATCATGATCTACATATGCAAACAATCATGATCTACATATGCAAACAATCATGATCTAAATATGCAAATAATTGTGATCTAAATATGCAAACAATCATGATCTACATATGCAAACAATCATGATCTAAATATGCAAATAATTGTGATCTAAATATGCAAATAATTGTGATCTAAATATGCAAATAATTGTGATCTAAATATGCAAATAATTGTGATCTAAATATGCAAATAATTGTGATCTAAATATGCAAATAATTGTGATCTACATATGTAAATAATTGTGATCTTCATATGCAAATAATTGTGATCTACATATGCAAATAATTGTGATCTAAATATGCAAATAATTGTGATCTAAATATGCAAATAATTGTGATCTACATATACTTAAAATGTTAACAACGTCGTTTTTTCCAATTGAGCTGCAGATGTGTAGGCTCTAGATCAGTGGTTCCAAAACTTTTTCCATAACGAAACACTTGGCACATTCAGAGTATTTAGCGGATCTCTTTTTTTTTAGAGAGATTAATTAATGTGGTGGCCTACTGGTTAATTATTCCAGTATTCGTTTAACACATATTCAGGCCTTGTGGGACACTAGGAATACGCAGAACACAGTTTGGAAACACTGCCCTAGACAAAGCCTCTGTGTGGGCTAATGCAAAGATGTCTATAGGATGTCTACGGCTCTTCACTACTGTAGCAACGCCTTGAATGTCCTACGTGTCAGGAATGAGACTACGCTTTGTCTATGTGTAGAATTGTTCTTAATCATCTTAAGGTGTCGAATAAGATACGAGCTTTGGTGACAGGCCTGGGCGGCTTCAGTTACAAATTAGGTGATTCGATGACAAGTTGAGGGCTTCATAGACATGTTCAATGTTTTAATGACTTGTAAAAATGTAAAATGTTTTCTTCATGTTTTGGAGTTCAGAGTTCAGAGTTGAAGATAATTTACTTCCTTGTCAATCCCCCCCCCCCCCCCCCCCCCCCCAGTAGAACGATGGGGATGGCAGCGAACAGCGGGGCCATCGAGAAGCCCGAACGACAGCCCAGCGCATATAACACATGATGAGACAGCCATCCTTGTTAAGTCTTTAGGCTCTATTGCAAAGTTAAGGAACTTGTTATTGTTCAAGCTTTCATACCTGATCAACGTATGTAACCTTTTGTTTGCAGTAATTAAATTAAGACAAGCTTAGGATTTAACCATATTTTTTTTAAAGCCAACTAGACCAGTATATAGTCTCCTGTCCTTTCTGCACGTGGCCCCGTCTGGGACACAGGTCTCAAACCAGTTTCCTCCTGGCGTCTCTATTCTGAGCGAGTATCTCCGAACTGTCTCCACGCCTTGCCCATCAGCTTGGCATATATGCATCCAAATCTCGACGCCACGTATTTCTGGGGTCGTCTCGTCTATCTCTTTCCTTGGGTGTTGAGCTTGCAGGCGAGGGCTTGTCTTGCGATGTTGGACGCAGGCTTGCGAAGGGTGTGGCCTATCCATGACCAGCGTCTCTGAACAATATCTTCTTTAACTGGCTGCAGCTTTGTTCTTTGCCACAATGCCACTTTTGGTACTCTTTTCTGCCCAGTGGATTATTAGAATCTTGTGCATATTCATTCAAAAATATAGGTTTTTATGAGTATGTTGGGTTGTTGTTGTTTTTTTGCCGTTTTTTTTTGTTTTTTTTTAGATACGCTTCTAATTGATTTGTTCTATTGCATTATATTTATATTTGAAACATCACAGAAGACTCAAGTGGAATTAACAGGAGTATAAAAGGGTGGATAACTTCTCTTCTCGCACTATTTTTAACAAAGGAAGATCCCCTAAAGGGAGTCTACTTACTTCCTCCCGCCGTTTGACCTAGATACCGCCATTAAGCCCAGATTTTGCAAGACGGAACCTGTCATTACCCTTCGTGGCTGAGGTCTGGAATAGTTCGAGCCTCGAGTAGCAGTGGTGACGTTCTTTAACGGTCCCATTGTTCAGTTTCTAGATATAACAAAAAAAAAAAACCGTTGGAAACTAAAGCAAGCGTAATAGTGAAACATGGCGAAAAGTGTGTGTGGGGGGGGGGGGGAGGGCTTCTAGTGGAGTTATGTCTAAGCCCACTTCGACGACCTTTTTTTTTTTTTTTTTTTAAGGGAATTATCCAAAACTTAAAAAAAATAATAGATGCAGAGATTTCAAAGGAAAATATTTCTCGATCTAATGTTGATATTTCAATGGGTCATTATGCACATTTAGTGGCAATGAAAAGGGCCCTTTATGACACCATATTATTTCATGTACAACTCACTAAAATGACTTTGTTTTGGAAATTAAATGGGGACATTTTAAATGATGTTGAGTGAGAAAACAAAAAGAGGGGAAGTGGTGGGGAGGGGAAGGTAACCAGGTTCAAAGGTTATCGTCTATTTTTTTTCATCTTGACGTCTGCTAAATGAACGGAATTTCCGCTAAGTCCTTTGTATGCTTTTCAGTTTGGATACAGTCTTATTAATCCTCGATGATCTGTGGGAGCCGACTGGTGCGCTTGAACCGTAGTCAGACTGTTATCACGACTCTCTTTCTCTTTCTTTCTTTCTCTCTCTCTCTTTGTCTCTCTCTCTTTCTTTCTCTCTCTTTCTTTCTCTCTCTTTGTCTCTCTCTTTGTCTCTCTCTTTGTCTCTCAATCTTTCTCTCTCAATCTTTCTCTCTCAATCTTTCTCTCTCAATCTTTCTCTCAATCTTTCTCTCTCAATCTTTCTCTCTCAATCTTTCTCTCTCTTTCTCTCTCTTTCTCTCTCTTTCTCTCTCTTTCTCTCTCTCTTTCTTTCTCAATCTTTCTCTTTCTCTTTCATCCTTTCTCTCTCATTCTCCCCCGTTCTCCATTTTCCCAAAGGAAATATATTCCCATAGATTGAGACTGGAGGGGGGAGTGTGAAGATTTTGTATTATGTTATTAAAAAAAAGTCAAGTTTCCCTTTCAGACCTTGTAGTCTATAGGGCAGATGATGTAAAGGCCTACGGTTAACGAGGGTGTCATGTGTCCAGCACAACGACCAACGGCCTTTACTCTTCCCCAACTGTCAGGTACTCATTAGAGCTGGGTGGACTCAAAGGCGCCCTATAGATCCCGAAATTCAAAATCCCAGTCTTCACCTTGATTCGAACCCGGGACCCCGGTTAGGAAGCGAAGCGCTTTACCACTCAGCCACCGGGCCACTTGTATTCTATTATGCTTAAGAAGTATTAGATCTAGTGTGCTTGTGATTGATTGTGCCTTCCCTTAAAGCTACAGTTTAAATAACAAGATCATTGGATTCAGCTTTTATTGATTATTAATTAACATGAAGACAAAATGCACCCACTACCTGCCATATTAAATAACAGTTGCATTTATTTATAGCTCGGAGGCATAGCTCAAAGGGAGAGAATAATAGCCCAAAAACGTTAAAAAGAAAACAAAAATGACGAAATTATCGTAGTTATTGATTACACAAATAAAGACAGTGCAGTAGAAAGTGGACTCTTTTTTTTTTGTTTCTGTTTGAAAAAAAAAGTCGTCCGTAGGATTAAATATATAGGAAAGTGCGAAGTTCGAGCAGCCCCGATTTGTCAAGAGGTTCGAACAGTTCACTTTTTATTGCTAAAACTTTTGTATTTGAATGTTTACCAACTAACTACTATATTGCTACTGCGCATGCACCTTTTTTCTTCCCTTCCTACACATACTATTTTCTTTTCCTTGTAAAGGCTAAGTTCATGGTGAGGTCAAACTCAGGAGGTGTGGAGTTATTCTTTTTTACTACCCGGTAGTGAAGGAAATGGGCTTAAGGCTATTTTTAAGTCTGATTGCTCATCAGCTTAAAGAGACTATTTGAAGTTGTGGAGGGTGGGAAATGGTGCAATAGATGGTGTTCTTGCTCTGGAGTAAAAAGAAAATGACTTTATAGTAAACATTAAATATTAAAACATGTTTTCTTTGATCTGTTCGAACCTTCCATCAACCCGATCGAGCTTACTAACTGGGGGAAAATCCGCTCGAGGAAAAGTACGCTTGGCGATACTTACCCTACACCTCTTTGACTTCGTATTTAATTTTAACTAAACCTAGTGGTACATTAAATCTAATCTATTTTTATAGAAAAAAGGACGAGGAATTCAGAGATACTATCAGTTTTTTCATAGGTCAGACCGTTACGGTGCTATAAAAATCCAAACTTGAAAATTGCTGCCAGCGGGCTTAATGCGCTCGAACTTCGCACTTTACTCTATTTTTTAATTCACATCATCAGGGAGTTCAGTGAAGTTTTTAAGCAAAATTTTTACTTACATTTGTGACATAAAGCCACTAGTTATTACATTTATGTACAGAACAGAACATGGATGCCATATAATATTGGATAAATTCTAAATAATCTAGCTACTGCTAGATTCAATCACTTCAGAATGTACCTCTACTTTACAAATCATCAATTCAGTGTAAATCTATTAATCAGTTGGAGTAGGTCATTTCCCCAACACCCATTCTTGGATCAAGCTGAAACCTCGCACAATTATACGTTAGCGAAGAAAATACTTGAATCAATAAAAAAAAGAAAACCAATTAATCGTTTAATAATAAATGGCTATTTATTATTTTGTTTGATACCAACAAGGGAACGCAACACATCAGTATAGACAGAAATGGTTAAATATGTCGAGTTTTGTTCCCTCAAATAATTGTACATGTTATTTCTCCCACACCAATTTTCGGATCAAGCTGGAACTTTAAAAAATTATTTATTGCACCAAAAAAAAATATAGATATGGTTGTAAGTGCAGACTTCTTCCCTTTGGATAAGCTTTTTTTTTTAAAAGTATTTTTTAATATTTTACGTGTTTCTAAGATTGTCTCAAGGAACTTTGTTAACACATTGGCCATGAATATCACGTGACATCCCCACCCCCTCTCAATTCTTCCTTCGTGGGTGAAGATGAGCACAATTCCAACATTCTATGAACACAAAGATGAGCACAATCCCAACATTCTTTGAACACAAAGGTGAGCACAATCCCAACATTCTATGAACACAAAGATGTGCACAATCCAAACATTCTATGAACACAAAGATGAGCACAATCTATGATTGTTAGTTAACCAACATACGTTTCTTGAAGATCCAAAGAGGCTTATATAGTTCGTCCACCCTGACCAATTTCTTCATCAAGGGGGCTGAGGTCCTTACACTGCAATTCTCTGCCTCCTTTCATGTGATTGTTGAGAACTAAGCTTTGTGATGCCGGAATGTTCAGCTTCGTTCAGCTGTAGCTTGTGTCAGGTGCCTGGATTTTCTCTTGAGACTTCAGAAGCATTTATTGCGCTAAAGTCCTTTTCCTGTTATCGGATTTTTTTTTCTAACAGTTAATACTCTTTTAATTACTTCCGTATCCCTGCTTAAAACGCTTCCATTCTTCGTTGATCCGTTATTTGAATTGTCAAACACACTTGCTTCTGACAGCCAATTTAAAAACATAGATCCTAAATCCGAATGGGCGCCTTACCCTATTCCTTACCCTGTGTGAATATATTTTTTATTGATAAACCGCATTATTAACAGAGTACACATTGATACCTTGTTAGTTGCTTCTCATCTCCCTTTGAGTATAGAATGAAATAGACAAAACGAAGACATCATTATTACATTCTTATATTCTGTACACCGATACACCAAAAAGAAAAACACAAAAAAAAGAAAAAAACTATTATTTATTTATTTAATTAATTTATTTATTTATTTATTTATTTATTTATTTATAGTTATAGTTATCTGCAATCAATTAAAATCGATTAAAAAGTTTCATTTTTACATTTAAAGGAATGGGAGTACAAATAGGGAGTTATGGGATATATTTAAAAATTGACGTCATTAGTACATTTCCGTTAGGTGGAAAGTTTCTGTTTCGATGCTGAATATTGGCAAAAACCTTTAATAACATAATTGTTGGTCACTGACATATATTTATAGCCTGGAGTAGAATTTTTTTTAAAAAAGCTAGATGAAAGATTAACAATTTTTCAAACATGCAATTGTCTAACATAAAAATATTAAACTTGGTTGAACAGTTGACTACTAAAATATTGTCCACAAAAATACATATATAAATACATAAAAAGGTCAAACAAAAAATTGTACGTTAGGTTTCATATAGCTTGCACGGCGTAAGGACTTTGAGTGATGACCTAACTGGGCCTCGTTTTTGGGAATAGTGATAAATGAACCTTGAGTAATAAAATAAATTTAAATAAGTCTGCAATGGTCGGTGTCGAAGCTCAGGTTACGAGAAATAGGGTGGTCCTTGTTATGTTGATGAATATAGAGTTATGTTATACGTTGAGAGGGGGGGGGGAACTGTTGTGTGGGCGACATCGTTCCGGCCATATCTAATGCCAGTCATTCATCTTATTTCTATGTAATGATTCATAGAAGGCCTTAGACCATATATTATACGATATTCTGATGGGTATAAACTATTTTACTTTTTTAAATCAGATACCACAAAGCATTCATTTATAACAAAAATACGAAGGTAATGTATTTCGAAATCCAAATTTCGATTGGCGTTTACGAAACAAAGATGAGGTTTCAGGAATCAACCCTTAGTAAATCTTACTTAGTTTGCTTACAGCATGTGAGGCTTGTAAGCCTCCACATGGAGCCCGGGCTGGAAACGCTTGTTATCGGAAACAATTGACCCAAAAGCCAAACAGAACCGTTATTTGGTGTGTGTGCCAAATGGAGTCCAGTTCATTGCATTGACGGGGATGGAAGAGAGCCGCAAGAGCCGTGTCACAGCCCACACGCCGTTCCTTGAAGGGCCGCTTTAAGGCGAACACCCTCACGTCCGGCGTGTTATAGAGAAGTTAAATGTAGGGTGCTTGGCCTTCGGCCTCCCCTCTAGTCCTTTGTCTAAGGATATGAGATATGCACAAACAGAGCAAGGGAATTTCCACTGGGCTCAAGAGACCTAGTCTTAATTTTTACAATAATTACGAATTCGGCAGATCCTGAGACGCTACTGTTCCCAAACCTAACAGCTCCGTGAATGATAGGAAGACTGCTTTGTGGGCGGCAGCTTTCCATACATAGACGATTCCCAGCCTTTCATTCATATTGGAGGCGCGTGGCTGAGCAGTAAAACGCTTGGCTTTCTAACCGGGGGTCCCGAGTTTTTCCTAGTGAAGACTGAGGTTTTTAATCTCGGGATCGTAGGGTGCCTCTGAGTCCACCCAGCTCTAATGGGTACCTGACATTAGTTGGGGAAAAGTAAAGGCGGTGGGTCGTTGTGCTGGCCACGTGACACCCTCTTTAACCGTGGGAGTCAGAAACAGATGACCTTTACATCATCTGCCCTACAGATTGCAAGGCCTGAACGTTTCTTACTTTCATGCAAATTAAACAAACCATAGACGCATAAATATAAGCTCAAATAGCTTCGTTAAAAAAATGGCATTTTAACTCTCAAAGTCTAGTAAAATAAGTTTGAGAACCCTTGTTACATGATTTTCCTACTCTGTCACATTTAAAGTCGCAAGAATTCAATCTAAAAGTCACCATGAGAGTGAGTCATTGGAAAATCTGGAGAATGTTAAAATACAGTTTGAAATAATCTTCAGTTCAGAGTCACTGACATCAATCACTCTCAAGGGTGTCAAAAGATAATTATAGCTTAGAGGATGGACATTAGCTACTTCAAGCGATCCGGCCCCCCGCTTCTCTTTCTAGTCTTCGCCCTCCCCTCCCACAGGCATCCTCCGAAATTTCCCAGTGTGTTCTGGTTATATCAAAGGATGATGTTATTATTGATAACGTTACGAGGATCTTATGAGAACAAGACATTGGGAGGGAGAGCGCCAGGCACTCGTGTGTAGACTGAGGAATGAGAATGAGGGACATCGTGGGAGATTCTTCTGTGTGTGATTGTCATGAGAGACTAGGTCTCTTGAAAATAGATGCTCCCATCCAACTGTCTGAAATTAAAGCAATCTATCATAAAAGGTTCCAAGCACGTGCAATGCGTTACACCAAGGTAGAGCACTCAGCGGAGAACCTCATTTTCCTTCTATGTAGCGCATTGTCTGTGGGAGTGTCCTATATGAAAAGGGCCCACTGTGCAAATCGGTGAGTTTTTTAATAGTTGTATTATTTGTATAATTGACTTCCTTAATTATAATAGGACATCAAACCTGGACATGATGGACTGGGGTTAAAATGATTACCCTCCACCTTCACCTATCTGGTCTGTTTAACCGTTGGGTCACCACACATGATTTATCGACCGTCTTTCTCCATTAAATATTAATTATTACTATTACTAAATAAACGCTGGACAAGGCTTTTGAGGTTTCTTTTCCGTTCTCGCCAGTGCAATGAACTAGGTTCCATGAAAAGATGTAGGAACAAGAGTACTTAATTGTCATTTTTCGTATATGTATTTACTGTAATGCTTCAATCATTGAATTTCATCAAAATCCAATGAATGATATTTAAAATAAAATGGTTATTCTGATAGGTCTTGCTCGTTATAAAAAATAATTTTATATTTGTATTTAGTAAAGTTCCCCTTTCAGACCTTGTGGTATATAGTGAGGATGATGTAAAGGTAATCTAATTCTGTGGCCTATGGTTTATGAGGGTGTCATGTGGCCAGCACAACGACTAACCGATTTGTATTTAGTGGTAAATGAGTTATAACATCAGACGGAAATTTAAAAAATTGAACTTATAGCAACAAGACTATGGTCCCAATGTAGACCAATACTGACAATACTGACAATTGGGAAGACATAGCTCTAGACCGCAACAGGTGGAGAGAGACTGACCAAGAAAGCTATGGACAGTGAAAGTACATGGGTCTCAGCCCAGGAAGAAAAACGCACAATCCGAAAAAAGGCTAGCTCCTCTACCACCGATCAAAAACCACCTTAACCTGCGATATCTGTGGACGGAAGTGTCTCTCCAAAATAGGGCTCCACAGCCACATGAGGAAGTGTGCTCTGAGATGAACCATAGTCGTCCTACGACTGAAGGAGGCCAATGAACCAAAATCTTTTTCAACAAAATTCCCTAGAAACTAAAGACAGTTCAATTCGAAAGAATTCCAATTACAAGGACTTTGTTCGTTTGGCATGTATGGCACAATGTGTACGTACTACGTACATGTGTGTACAACAGAGAACTTCTTCTTCTTCTTCGTTCTCATTGTTATGTTGGAGCGTTCAGATGACTAGACCAATACATGAGATGAACTGCGCAGTGGTTTCCAAATCAGGGAGCTCTCCATATAGTTTTCTTTCTATTGGGGGTGTTTTGGGGCCAGTGTCTTTTACCGGCCGCTTGGTAAAGTGAGCAGTTTTGGAGGACATGGTCAGCATTCTCTGGTGATACTTCACATGGGCAGATTTCACTGGTTCCAATTTTGAGCTTCCGGTACATGTGTTGTCGCATTCTGTTGTGTCCAATCCTGAGTCGAAAGATTAGACGTTGATCTTGTCGGGATAGCTTATACAACAGAGAACAATAGACAACCTAATGATCGTCAAGTTTGAACCATTTCTGGACGACGTTACCCTTAATTGTTGTGAAAACTTGGAACTTACGGTTTTGTTTTATGTGTTTTTGGCAATGTAATCTTCTAATGAATAATAAAAAATTAGAAGGGGGGCAATGCTCCATTTTGGTTTAGGGGTGTATTGACACTTCGAACCAAAATTAGATAATAACATAATCTGTTCTATGTACAAAAAAATTAACTTTTTAAACTGTACACACCCAATACAAAATACAATATCATACTAGAAGATAGCTTTGGAATGTAACCTTAACCTTAAAAAAAAACAAGATTACAAAGACAGTTTGTGTGGAAACACAAACTCAAAATCGGCCTCCGAAGTGGTCCACCCAGGCAGGCTTCAATATTTTCAGAAAGAACATCCAAATGAAATTATATCAAAGACAAATGAGAGAGAAGAATGGAGAAAGAAGGTTAACAGATCTTGTAGCGTGGAGTGCCCCAACGGTACAGCAGATCAAAGGATAGGTGCAAGTGAATGCAAAGTTAGATGTGAACCTGGCCTAACTAGTTCCCCTTTCAGACCTTGTGGTCTATAGGGCAGATGATATAAGGTTCATCTGTTTTTGTGGCCTACGGTTAACGAGGGTGTCACATGTAGCCAGCACAACGACCAACTGCCTTTACTTTTCCCCAACTAATATCAGGTACCCATTAGAGCTGGGTGGACTCAGAGGCGCCTAAGGATTCCGAAGTTGAAAATCCCAGTCTTCACCAGGATTCGAACCCGGTTCGGAAGCCAAGCGCTTAACCGCTCAGGTCTAGCTGAAGTCTTAAATTTGATGTAATTGTTCTGAAAAGGCTCAATCTCTAATTCGAATGCTCAATAGGTCCGATATTGCGGCTTAAATATTTTCACGAAAATGACATTTACAAGATTACTATTCGTTTTAACTTAGGTCTAACGTATAATGCATACTAATTAGCTTTTTCTCTTTAAAAAACTGCTTGCATAACTGATTTTAAAAATTAGATTTTTCGCTTTCAGAAAAAAAAAGTAGCCGTTTCATCAGAACTTTGAATGGTCTAAAATATTGTGATGTCGGATTTTCAATATCTTTTCTAATTTACGAGATCTAAACAGGACGGACGGACAGACATTTCGCACAAAACTAATAGCGTCTTTTCCCTTTTCGGGGGCCGCTAAAAATACAACAGATTTTTAGGTTGCATTTGTCGGTTTGGCATGATTTAGTTTGCCTAAAGTAGCAGTGGGTTACTTTGGCCTGATTTACTTTGCCTAAAAAAATTACGTTCTATGCATATCCATGTGTTAATCCGTGCATGATAATTGGAGACTTAAGCTCTGTGAAGTTATTGGTTTTCCTGGCAACCCATTCAGTGATGTAATGGCACTTGGGAAGAAGAGGCACTTGTATGAATTTTTCTTACCATATGGAATTAGAACTGCGTCTTTATCTTTGTGTCTTCTGAGTATTTTTTTTCTTTTACTGCTATAGTGATATTGTTTGGACTTTTTACTTGCGGGCCATGATGAGACGACCATGGATTTAGAGTGTGGTAACGCTGATGACCACTGTTAGTGCTATTATATAATTCCGTTGTTTTTTTTGTTTTTTTTGCGAGGCGGCTTGTCTGTCGCTCACAAAGTCTGTGTATACACGAGGTCAACGTGACATTTGACGAAGCTCTCTAGATCTAGCTCATATCCGCCGCCTCTGCCTTGTTGGTGGCGCCAACTTTATGTGACAAATTTCAATATTAGATATTGCATAAGTCTATGGCCAGCACTCTTGAAAAACCCTTAGCCCTAACTCTAACCTTAACATTGGAAAAAGAAACAGAATCTAGTAGATCTAGCGTGGGGGGGGGGGGGGGGGGGGGGGTTACTCTTATCTCATACACCTGGGGAGGGGAGGTAATGGGGCAAAAAAATCAAAATGAATTTAGGGACCAGGAATTAAGATGGAGTAAATTTATAAGGGCGGGGTGATCCACTTCCACCCCCACCACGTTTTTTTTTCTGTTTTTTGAAAGGGAGGAGGAGGAGGCGTTTGTTTCCGCCACCCCGATTGTTCCCATGTTGCCAGGTCAGACGGAGCGCCCCGTTATTAGACTTTGGTATTGTTTACATTTCTCGTAAGTAGATGGCAAACCTATTGACGATGTTCGTCTGTTGCCATGGAGACGCTATATATTAAACAAAGACATCTTACGAGAACCCCCCCCCCCTCTCTTCTACCTCTTTTTTTTCTCTCTCCCCTCCTCTTTTGTTTTCATTTCTTTATGTGTACTCCCAGTGTCCTACTCGCTATCAGAACTCATCGTTACAGAAGAAGAGACACGATCAATATAAAAACAATGCTAACTTGTGACTAATACAATGCTTAATTGTTTTGAACTTTTCATTTGGGATACTCAAGTGGGTTTCCGTGAGATTTTTAAATTTGAACCCCTCCCTCCAGCCTAGCTACGCCACTGGTTCACTATGTGTGATATCCTTTAAAAAAAAAAATTCCATATCTCTTGGAGTCTCTGAAAATATTCTTATCCCCCTCTGACTCCTTGACTACTCCCACTCTACGTTCAGTCTCCACTTTTGAACTAATAATGATCTTCAAACAACAAAGGAGATTGTGTTTTTTATTTTTTCACTTCGTTGGTGGAAGAGAAAAATAATTTTTAATTATAGGGGGGAAAAAGATAAAAAGAAGAAACATAATTGAAACACACGCACACGCACAAACACACACACACGCACGCACACGCATGCATGTATATATGAATGCATACAATGACAATTTAGAGAGAGAGAGAGAGAGAGACGGAGTGAGAGTCACAAAACTTCTGGGATGACAATAGTGCTACCATTGGTCATGCTGACAGTGTTGACATGAAGATACAAATGTCAAAGTTGTGACAGGTGGCACGATGTACCCAGGCTCTGACAACAAAGGTTACAGGAGTAAGATCACAGAAGACTACCGAACAAAAAAAGGTGTGTGTGTGGGGGGGGGGAGAGAGATTTACGAGATAAAACTGACGGAACGACGATGCTTCCTTGAATACCATGTTGAGAACGGAGATGGTCGCGGGGTGAAACTTTTTCCTAGAATATCTCATTAGCTCTTCTCTATATTTGGTGATTTTTTAAATTAGTTTCTGTGAGCTCACCTTGGGCGCATCTAGTTCAGACAAGAGATCCTATAGGAGTAAACTGTAACGTTGTATTTTATAAGCACTTAACCTTATTATAAAGAATGTTACGTTTGCTCATTGTCAGGCTTCGTTCCCTCTGACGTCTCTTCCATTCCATACATGTATTCGCACCACTCTGCATTCGCACCGCTATTCATTCGCACCATTCTGCATTCACACCACTATTCATTCGCACCACTCTGTATTTGCACACTATTCATTCGCACCACTCTGCATTCACACCACTATTCATTCGCACCATTCTGCATTCACACCACTATTCATTCGCACCACTCTGCATTCACACCATTCTGCATTCACACCACTCTTCATTCGCACCATTCTGCATTCACACCACTCTGCATTCACACCACTCTGCATTCACACCATTCTGCATTCACACCACTCTTCATTCGCACCATTCTGCATTCACACCACTCTGCATTCACACCACTCTGCATTCACACCATTCTGCATTCACACCACTATTCATTTGTACCATTCTGCATTCTCACCACTATTCATTCGCACCATTCTGCATTCACACCATTGCATTTGCACCACTATTCATTCGCTCCATTCTGCATTCGCATCACTCAGCACTCAACCTGTAACACTGACCTATCATGTCTGTGTCCTGCAGTGCTCTTTTAATATGGTGGTTGTCTCAACAGTCTGAGATCGTAACTTTCAGCGCCCCGAAAGGCCGCAAAAAAAAAAACAACAACAACAAAAAACTTGCTGGAGGACAAACTGTATGTAGAGCTGTCTGGTCTGGGAAGCATTGCGCATTTAGTCTCAGATACCGGGGCTCAACTTAAAATTGAGAACGTTTTCTCCGAGAACGTTTTCTGGGAACCTCACGACAAGTGTTGCCATGGAGCTCTTTCTGTCAGGTCTGCTACCATGACCTCCGTCACAACCAAGCTCCCACACATTGAAAGGGAACATTTGAATTTTGTTTTACCCCCAACCGCTTAGCATCTGAAACCTCTAGAGAGGATTACTCTCTGTTAGCCACCACAAGAGGCGTTCGTGGTGTTTCTAGCGGGCACAGCGGAGAGGAAATGATTAGAAGAGATCTTTAGTTTTGTCCTAAACGATCACGTGGTACTGGGATGGCCGCCATTTTTTAATGCAGGCGTGACTTTACTACATAAGTACAAGATGTCTTGTTCACAATGAGCCTGAGCCTATTCAAATGTCAACATAGCAACGAACACCAAGTCTTCGACTTAGAATGTTTTTGATCTTGCAGCTGCAATTATTCATGTTGCTATTGTTAAATTCGATGTGCTCTCCTGATAAATGAAAATATGAGGCTTATTTTACATGGCTACGAAGTCCAAGCCGTGACCTATATATTTTGCCATAATCAACGCAGACTAGTCGTTGTCGTCCTGAGGTCGATTTACATCACAAACGTGAATTCCGCTGCCTTTATAAGAAATCTTTCATCTGTCTCTTTCGAAAGCAATTTGCTACCAGTTGTTCTCTATAACTGTACTCATCCATCCCAGTGGCACTACAGCTCTTGGATGGCCTGGCATGCTTCAGCACATCTTTCCATTTATTCATCCATCCCAGAGGCACTACAGGTCTTGGAGGGCCTGGCATGCTTCAGTACATCTTTCCATTCCGATCTATCCTGTGCTTTTCGCACTTGAAAACCGAACTCTTAGCTGTTGTAGATCTGCTTCTACATCATCAATGTCTAGATTCAAGCGATACTAGAAATCTATACGATAGGATTGCAATGTTGTTGTTTTCTTTAGGAATGTCTTAAGGTCTACACATTGC
The DNA here is from genome assembly GCA_030265305.1 of Biomphalaria pfeifferi. NCBI lineage: Eukaryota > Metazoa > Mollusca > Gastropoda > Planorbidae > Biomphalaria > Biomphalaria pfeifferi. The sequence goes on from JASAOG010000236.1 coordinate 891,514, forward strand.
ACTTCAGCTACAAAGGGGGAAATCGCAATGTCGTAAAACTGTCAGCCGAACTCGACAATCCAAATGTTGAACAGTACATCGGGGCAGTGTGTCTCTTGAGCATGTGTGTGTGTGTGTGTTGAGTGTGCATGTGTGTATCTAATAGACATGTATGTGTGTCTTTGCTCTTCTTTTTTTTTCTTCTGAACATCTGGCTTAAAGTTCCCACATTCACTTTGTGTTTACAATTACCTCTATTCAAGTCAGAACTTCACGGAGGAACTTGGGTGGGTTGGAACCTGGCTGGACACGAATACCAGATTGGCTCTAACGATTTTCTTATAAATTGTTTAGTTCATGTAACTTGGGGGAAAAAAAATACAACCTCGTTTTGAATTTCATAATTTTTCAAAATATGCAAATAGATCTAAATACATTTTAGTTTCTTTTTTATTTAACTAGGTCTCTATCTAGATCCCATATCGGGCGCGGCGACGGGGAATGAAGCATTCATAAAAGGACTGTCGCGTTCTTGAATTTCCGAATGTAAAGCATTATTGATTCAAGAGTTTAATCAATTCAATAATAACCTTACGCACCGTCTGCTAATGTACATCAGGTTCCGCTGACGAAGAAGGGCTTTCTCCAGTGTAATTTATTTTCTAATTGTTTCCCACTAATATCTAAATTAATAGCTGCTGCTTAATAGATAATTCTGACGTTCTGTTTTATAAGTTGCACTTGTCGTTAATCTTGGGACACGAAGACAAGCTTTATTATAAGTTGTAGAAAGGATGTATTTTTTTAAAAAGTATTTTAGTAATGCTTTTCTTGTTTTTGCCTCAGTTCAGAGAAAATTTCTTAATCAAATTTGATAGTTTATTTGCCACTAGGTGAAAACTCTGGTTTGACCGTTCTAATATGTCAAAGATAATCAGATAATTAGGTTTGGCTTCATTTATTTTACTTTGAACACAGTTCAGCGGGAATTCCCGCCCTCTAATTAAATGTTTCTTTGTGTTCAGTGAAGTCTTGAATAAATAAATAGATAGACAAATAGAGGCGCGGTGGCTGAGTGGTAAGCGCTTGGCTTCCGGTGGTCCGGTCTCGAATCCTGGTGAAGACTGGGATGAGTCCCAGCTCTATTGGGTACCTGACACTACTTGGGGAAAAGGCGGTTAGTCATTGTGCTGCTCACATGACACCCTCGTTAACCGTGGGCTACAGAAACAGATGGCCCTATAAATCGCAATGCCTCAATGGGCAGCTTTACTTTTTTAAAGATATTTTTTACCTGAATATTTTGTGCACCGTCTAAAGTAGAAATCATAAACTGCACTGTTAATAGAAGACCGCATCTCATCGCAATAGTGAAGCACTACAAGAACTGAATACAATTAGAAATTATACACAACCATGAGGTGTGGTGCCCCAGGGGTTTGACAACCAAAACGATAGTTGTAGATATTAAGCATTAAGATACAAGAATAAGTTTGATTTAGATGTCTTTGGGCCACATTACAGGCCGCTATTAACAACACGGTGCAGGGTGCGGAAAGTTTTTTTTTCTTTTCTATAGCCTCTAATATGATGATGTGCGTGAACGTGAAACATGGGAGTGGGGGATTGGTGGGGGGCTATATTGGGATTGGGGTGGGGAGGGGTTGGAGTGAACTATGTCCCACCTAAGCAAAGTTGACTTTTCGGATATGTTGTCCAGTCACTCCCCCCGGTGTGACCACCCTTGACGCCCTGAAGCATTGTTCCCTGTTTACACTTGTCAATTTCTCTTGAGTGGCTCTACGGAGAACATTGGAATAAAAAAAAGTGCCAGAACGTAGAGGAAGTGGGGGGGGGGGGGGGGGGAGATAGAAGCGGTCAGATATTAAATGGGAAAGTTGACAGCTCGACACAGCTCATGTTTGTCGATAGACTGCAACTTGGTTCAGAAAACTTTCCCTCCACCACTCCCCCCCCCCCAACCCCACTCCCAGATCTACGTCACACCTTTTTTTTTTTCATGTCAGGGGTGATAATCAACTCTAATAAAAAGTTATGCCCCTTTGTGTGCTGATGTGTTTGTTGATGGAGACGCCCCCCCCCCCCTCGTGTGTCCAGTGATACAATACCCGGTACAATATTTACATAAAAGGGAGGGGTGGGGAATAGTGACATGACACCAGCTGACCTGGAGTTGTGACAACCTGTGTGACAATTTGATAGCTAACCTGAAAGGAGTGTCTTTTTTTCAGACTCTTAAGAGATTCGTTAATTAGTATATAAGGGTCTTCTAAAAGAAGGACGTTTATCTAATTGCCCGCCACCTGAATGTTGACGCCCCAATTTAGTTGTTTCTTTGAAATATCTCTGACAGATATCACTTCTAGTAAAGTCACAGTTTGGAGACACTGGTACTTAAGGATAAAAACGCATTTTGAAAACCTTAAGGGCCATGAAACTGTTGACATGAGTTGAAAGTCCGTTAAGGGTTAGAGTTAACGCCAGTTCCATGAAACCATGTGGCCACTGGTCACTTCTTTATCTTTCAATGGCCCAGATTGAATCACATACTCTTCGCCCCAGGCTTGTGTCTGAAGGTTCCCCGATGGTCACGACTATTATGGGTTTCAGTACCGATGACCACTTTCGTAGACCAAAACTTTACTAACCAAAACGAGTTTTCAAAATATCAGATCTACTATCTTGTTCTTCCTCTGTTGCCCTTGCTTCTGAATGTCCACGTAAAGTGCAGCACTATGGATCAATCCCCTGTACATTAATCTGTTCAATCATTTTTTCTAACAGTTTGATCTTTAATAGCCTAGGCTAGGGTCATTTGTGGATTGTGTGTGTGTGTGTTGGAGATTTTAAGGATCAATTAAAAATTGTCAAGGACGTCAAATTGAACTTCATTTCTGCCAACTAAATAAAATAGAGTTGAGCTTAGAATTGTAACATTATGTCAATAAAATAGGAGTTGAGCTTAGAATTGTAACATTATCTCAATGCGTGACTGTTGATCTTCGTATCAAATTTCCTCTAGTACCGTTAGTTAGTTATTTGTATTTTAAATACATTGCAAGTCCTAGAGTGAAAGTTAAATGCTTCTTTAACTTTGAACTTATTTTGTACTTCAAAAGTAGAGAGCTTAGAACATTTGATTTCACAGACCTAAAACGTGCACATAACTTCTCAGACACCTTCAAAAAAAAAACCCCAAAAAATCAACACTTCCTTATTTTGTACACCGGATACACCAAAAAAAAAGCGAGCTTTTTATAGATTTTTTTTCCCGACAGGTATGGATACCTCCAACATAAAAGTAAAAGTTTCCTTTTCAACCCTCTCGATCTATTGGGCAGACGATGTAAAGGTCATAGGTTTCTGAGGCCCACGGTTAACGAGGGTGTGTCATGTGGCCAGCACAACGACCAACCGCCTTTACGTTTTCCCCAACTCATGCCAGGTACCCATTGCAACTTTTAAATGTCAATGCATCTAAAAGAATGTAATGTTCGGTGAGGAAGAGGGTACTTGTAAATTAAATAATATATTTCTCTTTTTTTTTTATTTCATAAATTTACTTATAGCTTCACATCTATGAAATGTGGAGGTCCTTGTTTAAGGTGAAACTCAAAAAAAGAGGCCACACTTTCCTAAATCTGGCACTGATTCAATGAATTCAAGACATTAAAGAAAAAAAAAACGCTATTGCTATTTAATGCCATTCATGTTCTCCTCTGTTGGTCTTATAGTTATTATTGATACGCCATTATTGCTCTGTTCATTCCCCACTTAGGTACATACCTCGGCTGCTGGTGTGGATAACATTTACCCCCCCCCCCCCACCCCGCTATCCTTAGAGCGTACCACCATTGCCCCCCCCCCCCCCCTCGTGCTTCTAAAGTGTTGGAAATCCATCGTATGAACTACTCTTTCTGGTGTGTGTGTGTGTAAGTGTGGTTCTTGAAAGGGAAAGTTTTTTTTTAAATGCTAAATAGGCCGTGATGGAAGCTAGAATATAGAACTGTGGGCGTGGATTCAGCAGCTAGGTCACGTGAACACATTCAGGCTACCGTTGTTGTACCTAGTCTTACCATCTCTCGCACCATCTCTCTCTCTCTTTTTTTCCTCCATTGCTAAAGCCCCCTCCCCCCTCTCCCATTCACTTTTTCAACCCAACGGTCTCTCCAATGCAATATCAGTTAGGGCCATTAATATCGCCCAGCTCCGATTAGTTCGCGGGAATCAAATAGGGGATTGAGGAACGAACGCACACATCCACACACATCTACACACCCACAAAGGTTTGAAGTAAAAGTGTATTTACTTTTCCCACATTATCGACTCAAGAGCGCCCCCCCCCCCTTTTTTTTTTTATCATCCTCCCCCCCCCCCCCCCCCCCCGGCCTTTGCGGGGATTTCTCCCATCTGAGTGTTTTGTTTTTTCACCCCTGGCGGCTGATCTTTTAATCCATCAAACTTCACACACTTGTCCGTCTTTCCATCTCTTCTTCCTTCTCTCATTCCATTCTCCCACTATCTTTCTTTCTCCTTTTCTCTTCCTTTCTCCTCTGTCGTTCACTTTTTTTCTTCCTATTTTATAGGTCTTTCTCTTTCAATTTCACAATCTATTTCTAGTTCTCACTAATATCTCACTTCCACTTTCTCTCGCTCGTTATTCGTTATTTATTATTTTCACTTTCTTTCTCTCCCTTTCTCCTTCTCTCTTTCTCTCTCTCTCTCTCTCTCTCTGTCTCTTTGTGTCTCTCTCTTTCTTTCTCTCTGCCTCTCTCTCTCGTTTTCTGTTATGAGTTTCTTTCGCTTCATATTCCTCAAGCCCATGTGATGCTTTTTTCAACATCAACTCTCTCAATGTCATACATCGTTTTATTACGTCAAGACCCAGAGCCCCAATGTGTCCTACATAGTACATAGGTGTATTAGCTCACGGCGGTCTGGTAGGTAACGAGCAAGCTGATCTTTCAGCTAAATCCGCCTGCTTTACCTGATACACCGCTCTCCCTTGGAAGTGTTTGAGCTTTTGTCTGTGACAGGCAGCAGATTCTTTGGTTAGATAGCTGGGACATTTCAGAAAAGGGCAGAGACACATAGATGCAGAGGTAGCAACCAATACGAAAAGAAGCGTGGAAGCAGCTCAATCGAGAGGAACAGGCAATCCTATCTCAGTTCAGAGTTTTAAATTGCCCAGTAGGCGCGTACTTTAGGCAATTCAAAGAGAATTTCGGCACACGATACCAACACTGCAAAGAGGACGATGAAACAGTAAACTAAATTGTCGCAAAAATGTCGCCTCTTGAATGAAGGGGACAAGGATATCAACATGTCCAAGCTCCGGCTACTCCTTCTATTGCTCCGGCTACTCCTTCTATTGGAACAAGAAAATCTTACAACACAATGGCGTAGCATCAATGGGGCGAAGGATGCATTGCGTTTAACCGATGCCAAACTTTATAGTGATCGAAACCAATCATGACAGAAGGCCTTAACACTGACTGGAAACGTCTCAACCTGTGGTTAGTTGAGACCAATAGTTCGTTGCCACGTCTCACAGAACTGTACGAGGTGGCAACCAGCTATTGGGTTACGCTGCCCACAGGCTGCGACGTTTCAAGTCAGTGTTCAGGCCTTCTATCACTATTGGTCTCGGTTCGAGCATAATGACCGAAGGATAAGAAAAAGGTACAATAAAATAGATGTACATTTTACAGCTGGCTTTACGCCTCTGTCCATGCTCTCTTGTACTCTCCCTCTCTTGTACTCTCTCTCTTATATCATCCCTCTCTCATTCCCTCTCAACTGCTTCCTCCTCCTCCTCCTTTCATTTCTCTGGACGTTTTCTTCAAGCAAAAAAAAAAGAACAAACTAAGTCAACATTTCGAAGTGATTAATATCCCTGATATCTGGTGTGTGTGGTGTCTCTTGCCTCCCATAGGTTTCTTCTGTGTTGGCGTGGCTGCTGTCTGCGCATGCGTGTGTTTATTCGTTAAGTGATGCTGTTTGCGTTTACAAAGTGGCCCGATAACATTATACAATAGACGGGGGCGCTTAAACATCTTCCTTTTCTCCCCCTCTCTACTCCCTATTCTTCATGTCTGCACCACTAATCGCTAGGCCACTTTTTTTTTTCTAGGGAAAATTCTGAACAGAGTTTCCTCCTCTCCCCTATTTTGTCTTTAACACAATTTGAAGTTTTGAAAAGAAAAAAGAAAAACTAGCGGCTGCCATAGGTAAAAGCTATTATTGTGTTTGTGATGGCTGTCCTTTTAGTTGTGAATTTTAGCACAAAACTAAACAGCTTTTTAAAAGAATCTGTGCTTGAGAATAGTGCAACACTGTCTTATGGCCTGAAAAAGTAAACTTTTATTTTTAAAATCTGCACAAAAATATAAACCATTTTAAAAACAAGGTTACACAATACATACCCTGTTACTGAGCTAATATCTTACTCACCGTAATCGGACTGCTATATATTTGTACTATAATAGTGATTCTCCGATGGTGATGTGGAAAAACGGTCAGATTAATAAGGTTCCTTTGGACCTGTCTACAAGTCTCATCCGCAACGTGATGACCGAGTGATGTCCAGGAAACATTGTTTGCATCGATTAGCCCAGTTTTAAGTATATAGTGGTGGATGCAACAACATTAGAACAATGAAGATTCACGCGGATCTGTCAACTAATAAACGCACCAACAAAAACATAAAGCATTGTATTCCCCGGGATTTGTTTGGCTTCCAGGCTTTCATGGAAACTGGAGACGGCTGCCTTCCGAAGAATCCCTGTTTCATCGTTTGGCATGTGAGGACAAGTATAATACATGTGTTCGTACATATAACAGAGAACAATAGCAATGATGTCTACAGCCGGAAACAAGGACATTCAAATGCACTAAGAACAATGTCTGAGGTACCAGGCTACTTGTGATGAGAGACCATGACATTTGTTGTCTTTGTTTTTGACGATGTAAAACATTTTAAACTACTAAATAAAAAAAATAGTCATTCAATAGTTTCAAATGCAATCATCGAATTCTGAATACTGTATATCAGTGATGCCCAAAATACGACCCGCGCTCCACATCCGGCCGCGACGTGACTTCATCCAGTCCACTTAAACACCAGCTCAAAGTGGAAAGAATCCTCCTCAATCCTTCCTCACCCCCCCCCCAACAAAAAAAATGAAAAAAAAATCTTTCCCTACGATATTGGTACCAATAATAAGCCAACATATTTTGCTGGTAAAGAAACTGTGGCTCTTTTTAAATAATATAACATTAAACAGTTTTATAACCAAACACATGAATAAGGTGGCATTCCTGGTTTGAGACGCTTTTGTTAGATTACACCCAGAATAGGGGTGCACCGGATAGTCGCTTCGGCTCCGGCTTCTGCCGAATATTCGGCACTTTTTCACTATCCGGTAATATCCGGCTCCTGTTGGATATCACTACCGGATAGTAAACCGGATAGTAAAAGCTACACCTGTATTTCTATTAATATTGCTATGCGCCTCCGCGCTAAGTCTTTTCCAGAAACGCCAAACGGAGGTAACACTTAAATATCGAAACAACACAGGCGAAAGGCAAACAATATAAAGGTAGTCGACGCTGATAAACGATGTCCAACAAGAAGTTTAAACTAAATTTCCACATCAATAAAAACCCGCCAATATTCTTAAAGTGGACATGAATCAATAATGTCAGTTCTGAAATACATTAACGTTTTTGTTTCAAATAAAAGAATTTGTTTATAAAACTATAAACTATGACAATGCACCAAATATTTTTTAGTACAAAGACAAGGCGTGTTAATCTAAATAGAAAGACTTTGCATTATAAATTCACATTACATACGTAGCAGCGATGTCTTGCACATTTTAAAAGCTTGTCTTGACCATTGAGTGGTCTAGAAAACATGTAATATTCCTTAACTACGTCACGCTGATATCTGTCTAGATGTGCGGGTATATCTCCAGAGGTAGAGATGAACAACCCCTACCTCCTTTTGTTTGTTTAGTCCATAACATTGAGTTCACAGATAGGCAGATGACCACATTAAGCCAGATGTCAACGTGTTGACACTGTCTAGGGGTCACACTTATGAGAGAACTGAGTTTGTTTACTTGGAGAATTATATATTTTTATTAGGGGCGGGACTAAAAGCCAAATCTCTATAAGGTTAATCTGGTATGAGTTTGTTTATTATGAGATAGGTTGTCAATCAAGGGTCCGGACCACAAGCCACACCTTTTATACTATTGGCCGGGACAATGAGTTTGTTTACTTTAAGTCTCAATTAGGAGGCTGGACTACAAGCCAAACAGACACTGACCAGGGGTATCTTTAAATGGAGGGCTCAAGAGACTCAACACCACCAACTTCTTATTTGTTTAATCCATGACAATGTATTGATAGACTTTGACCATTCTTAAGCCAGAATGGATTAACGCAGATTGTTGAGAAATATTGACACTGTCAAGAGGTCACTATATGATGAGACTAAGTTTGTTTATTTGGAGAGAAATGTCATTTAGGGCGATGAACACACGTTCGTTACACAATAAAATAAAACAGAGATGTGCATGTGTGCGTGTATGTATTTTTTCCCCTTTTATTAAAACCTTTAAAAAGAAAGCTAATTTCATTGTTGAATTCGTATGACTTATTATATAAAGGAAAACCTTACAGTAAAATTTAACATCGCAAAAAATAAATTGATCTAAAGCACCACAATTAGATCTAGCAAACAAAGAAAAAATATGCTGGAATGTTAAGAAACACTTGACTTCTGTAACTACGTTACAGATATAATTTATCTATATGCTCGACTGGCCATGCCAATGTGTTATCTTCCCATACCTGCACACTAAACACTATTGCGTATGTCCAAGAAAAAAAACGCGTGAACTATACACACTACACTAGGACTACATGTGTAGGCTTACTATGTCTATCTGACCAGGTTGTTACAATCAGTCGAACACAAAGTCTATTTATGTTGGTTTTTTGGTAGGGAGGGTGTGAATGAGGTTTTTTTTTTCTTCTATAGTTGGTTTTCCCAATTCTCTTAGATCTATATAACAGTAGATCTAAACATAGATATCAATAATAGGCCTACAGACAACAATTAAATCTATGCTTCGCAACATTTAAGGCTCAGGCTATAAGAATGTATAATGGATGTTCCTGCTGTTAATAAAATATCGTTTGCCGCAAAAGGATTACTAAATATATGACCTACTACGCTTCAGATTCCAACTATTAACTAACAGCTATCAGTATTATAAGCCCTTGAAGCCAGAACCAGAAGCAGTCTTCGGACTTTAAATAAAGTCTGATGACCAGTTGTTGGTTAGAAATTCTTGAACACATACATCCAACCACCATACAAGCCAGATGAGAGATTTACATTAGTAACTAGCTAAATATATACTAACATATTTTACGTTGACGCTTTAACACACAGCCTTTATAGTTGGTGGCCTCGTATATACACACAGACACGGTCATGCTACACAGATTAATTTTTGTTTATAAATACTGTTAATCTTTAATATATCAATCAGTAACAGAGTTTAAAACAATAAGGTATATAAAAGGAAAAAAAATAATACCAACAAATATAGGTATGTTATTTAACAGTTTCGTAAAATGTTCAGCACTACAAGCTATTTACAAGACACTTAGGTATTCGGCTCCGGCCCCGGCCGAATATCAAATTTTACTATCCGGTCATATCCGGCTCCGGCCGGATATCAAAAAGTACTATCCGGTGCACCCCTAACCCAGAGTGAAGGATTGATAAAAATATTAACCAGAAGGAGACAATGAAATGAGTCGGCTTTAAGGCTAGCTACAGAGCTGCTTATTCATTATAAGTAGAGACATGAAGCCATTTGCATAAGGCAAATGCATAAAAAATGCTTGATAGCAATGATGGAAAAAATGTGTCATGAAAAGAAGAATTCTGTTGAAGCTGTCAACCTTTCTCATAACAATTACTAGGCGAGTGTTAGATATTAGTAAATATCTCTATTCAAAACTAACAGACAAAACAGATTTCGAAATGTTTTCCATTGTGACGTGTCTACCGACATATCCTGGTATTTATCCTCGGTACAAACAGCAGTTAGTAGCTACGAGGAGAGTGCATGGTATCAACACGGGGCGAAGTCCTGTCAAAGAAGTTTCAACCATCACAGAGGATCTTCCTTGGAGGAATTAGTGGGAGTGACTACTGATGGTGACAGCGGTCGGGTTGACAGCAAGAGTTACTAGAAAGTTGTCGAGTCAAATGGATCCGAGCCACTGTCGCTTAATTGAATAATAAACCTGTTATGAACATAAAGATAAGAGAGTCGAGAACCATGTCTGTATAGTATGGCTTTAATACACTGAATGACTACACAACACACATTTCGTGAACACATTCTCACGGACGAGTTACAAGCACATGTAAACATAAGAACGACAACCGATACAGAATATAATTTTCATAACATTCACCCCCGGTTCAAATAATGCTAACTAGTATTATAAACAATGAAAGAATTAAGTAAGTGCAGAATAATAATAGAGATTCAAGTAAACAAACAATGTAGAATAGCATGACATAATGTAACATGTTGATATAACATGGTAAATCAAATAGCTTATTAAAATATATCATGATAGATCAAATATCACATTAAACGCAAGTCAACAAAACCAAATGAAAGTAGTAAAATAAACAAATGTCATTTTGGAGACAAAACTGAATGTCAAAGTAAGAGTTCTAGTAAGCTGATGAGCTATTACACTTTGTAGTTGGGCCTAGTTCTCCTTACTCTAAGATTGTATGTATGTGTAGTTTCATCTGCTTGAGTTTCGGACGGTCTGGCTATGTCTTCAGTGGTGCTGGTGGTTTCTTCAGGCATGATAGAATCAGTAGGTTGATTCCTGGGAGGTGAGCTTTGGATGGGGCAGCCAATATCAAGCTCTGTTCTATTCTGATTCTCATTTTCTATAACTTTTTGTTCCTCCCTAGGGGCTAACATTCGTAATTAGACAGTTTCCTCTCGACCGGTTGGTGTTCGGATTACAGCGTACTGAGGGTTGCATGTTACCAAATCGACTTCCTCTGTTATGGGATCGTATTTAGATGATCTAACGTTCTTCTTCAGCAGGACAGGACCAGGACTGGTCAACCATGTTAGCAAGGATGTCCCGGAACCACTTCTTCGGTTGAACCCAAGAAGTCGTTCATGTGGTGTCCTGTTAGTTGCAGTGCATAGTAATGACCAGATGGATTGCAGAGCATCATTTAGTACTAGTTCCCATTTAGCTATGTCCAATTCCTTAGAATATAGAGCCAAGGTGATGGCTTTCCATAAAGTCCCGTTAAGTTTCTCTATTTGTCCTTTTCCTCTCGGACTGTAAGGGGTCGTTCTACTGGTTGCAATTCCTCTCTCGTGGAGGAAATGCTGCACCTCTGTAGACATAAACGAAGTTCCCCTGTCAGTGTGGACGTACGCTGGAAATCCAAATATGGCGAATAGTCCATTGAGACATTCAACAACCGTAGAGGAAGACATATCGGAACATGCAAATGCAAATGGGAATCTAGAGAATTCATCTATAATGGTAAGTAGATATCTATTTCTTGAAACAGTAGGGAGAGGTCCCTTGAAATCCATACTAATTCTCTCAAAAGGTTGAGTTGCTTTAATCAGTTCTCCGGTCGGCTGTCGAAAAAAACGGGGCTTTAGTTCTGCACAAGCTTGACATTGTTCTATTACAGTTCTGGCATCATCACAGGAAAATGGAAGATTTTTAGTACTTACGTAGTGCAATAGTTGAGTAACGCCCGGGTGGCAAAGACTAGTGTGCAGCAATTTAAGGTCATTGCGAGTGATGGCAGATAGATAGTTTCTGGTAAATGTATCAGCTACAGTGTTCTGCTTGCCAGGGAGATAGATGACGTCATAAAGGAAACACGAGAGTTCAAGTTTCCACCTTTGGATTTTTTCATTTTTAATTTTTCCTTTGTTTGACCAGTTATACATGAAAGAGACAGATCGCTGATCCGTAACAAGTGTGAACGCTTTACCAACTAAGAAACGTTTCCATTTCCTCAGCGACTCAACAATGGCATATGCTTCTTTCTCAACTGAAGAATGTTTTCTTTCACTTTTTGTTAATGAGCGAGAGAAGAAAGCAACGGGCCGGCCATCTTGGTTGAGGGTAGCCGCAATGGCTATATCAGAAGCATCCGTCTCAACGGTTAAAGGGCGATTCGGATCAATAGTATATACGGCGGCTTTTTCAAGCTCATTTTTCAAACTTTCAAATGTTCTTTTGACTTCTTCGGAGACAGGAAATTGTTGATTTCTTGTTAACAGGCTTATTTTTGTTGAGAAGTTAGGTATCCACTGTGAGTAGTAAGCCAGAAGACCCACTACTCGTTTCTGTTCACGCATGTTCACTGGTACGGGTAATTCCCTTAGAGCGCGAAATCTCTCAGGATCCGGCTTAAGTTGTCCTTTGGAAATCTCGTATCCTTACAGTCTCACTTTAGCAGTGCTAATTTCACTTTTTGTTTCATTAAGAGTGATTCCATACTTTTAAGCACTATCAAGAAATCGCTGTAGGTTTCGGTCGTATGATTCAGAGTCCATACCGCAGATGGTCACATTGTCCACATAAGTAAAAGTGTCAGCGAGTCGTTCGTCTTCGATGATTTTGTCAATCGTACGCTGAAAACAGGCGACTTCATTCGTAACGTCAAACGGAATCCGACGGAATTGATACAGTTTCCCACATGCTTCGATGGGTGTGAACGGCCTTTCCTCTTCTTTTATAGGAATCTGATGGTATGCACTTTTCAGGTCTAAAGTGCTATATACAAAGTATTGCGAAATCTTCTCTGCCAGTTCGTCAATTCCGGGCATAGGGTAGGCGTCTAGTAGAGTGAACCGGTTTATGGTTTGGCTGTAGTCCACAACCATTCTTTTCTTATGTCTGTCATTTGTTGTGACTAGGACTTGTGCACGCCATGGAGATTTAGATGGTTCAATAATTTCATCCTTTATTAGTTGTTGAATTTCTTTCTCTATAAACTTTCTATCTGGAACTGAGTATCTGCGAGACCTTGTAGCCACTGGGGTACAGTTTGGTGACAGATTACTAAATAGGCTAGGAGCCTCTACCTTCACTGGCTGGAGAGTACTCAGGCATAATGATGGTTTCTGACCATTGAAAGGAATAAACAAGTTTTGGTGCAAACTTATAAAGTCAAGTCCAAGTATTACGTCAGAGCATAAATTGTCTAGTAGAGAAAGTCTAACTCCCTTGTATCGTTCATTTTTGAGACGTATGTTAGCGTAGATATGTCCTTGAGTGATTCGAGATAGATGGGTGGAAGCCATAAAGATTCTGTTGCCTGAGGAACATATTTGCCATTTGTGCTTCTTAGCGATGTGCGTCGAAATATAGCCTTCACAGCTCCCAGTGTCTACTAGGGCTTTCAATGGCACGTTGTTGATGCAAATTGGTATTGTAGATTTGTTTAAATTCAAAGGCTGTACAGTAGCGACAGCCGAAACTGTTGAAGATCTAGATTTGCAAACTCTTTGAAAGTGACCCTTTTTGAAGCACTGATTGCATGTCACTTCCCTTGCAGGGCATTGAGAGCGGGGATGCTTAACCCTGCCGCAAAAAATAACACTTCCTAGCTAATGCATTTATTTCATGTGTGTGTGAATTGCTTGCACTTTGAGGAATCGTTACATTTGGCAAGGGTGAGGCCGAAGAATTAGTGAGAGTAGTTGCCGCGCAATTAGTTTCCGGCTGTGATGATTCATACTGTAATGAGTGCTGATAAGCATATTCTAGTAAGCGAGCCTCCTCGAAGGAGTCCTTTAAACTCAAAACAGTCTTTTCAAGTAGACGTTTTCGAATGCTGTTGGACACTAGTCCATTGATAAACGAATCTCTAATAGCCTCTTCTCAGTGTTGTTCAGCAGTCACCGCTTTGAAGTTGCAATCTTTGGAAAGAATTCTTAATTTCTGCATGTAGGCGTCTATCGTTTGAACTTGCTCTTGTTTGCAAGTAGCTAACCTGTGCCTAGCAAACACCTCATTCTTTGGTTGAATGTAGATGCCATTTAGAGTTTATCAAATATCATTTAATATACAGCAGGAGAGATATAGTTTATCAGTAGTTTCTTAGTATCAAGATTGACTACTGATACTAGCGATATAAAATTTTTAAACGTTTCATACCAGTGCTGCCAATGCTCTGCTGCTTGAGGTGCTGTGGGCTCGATGTCAAACTTCTCTGGGCGAAATATCCTATCCATTTCGAAATTCTAACAACTTCACAGTTTTGGATTCAGTGTATTAAATTGTTATGAACATAAAGATAAGAGAGTCGAGAACCATGTCTGTATAGTATGGCTTTAATACACTGAATGACTATACAACACACATTTCGAGAACACATTCTCACGGACGAGTTACAAGCACATGTAAACATAAGAACGACAACTGATACAGAATATTAATTTCATAACAAAACCAACAAAATGTGATGATCTTGTCCAGAATGAACAATGTTCGTAATTTCGAAAGTCCATCTGCGGCCAATGTGTCGAGTGTCCAGAGAGCTGCAACTGGAACTGGTTGATTTACAAAGCTAGACTATCTATCTATCTATCTATCTATCTATCTATCTATCTATCTATCTATCTATCTATCTATCTATCTATCTATCTATCTATCTATCTATCTTATCTATCTATCTATCTATCTATCTATCTTATCTATCTATCTATCTATCTATCTATCTATCTATCTATCTATCTATCTATCTATCTAATCTATCTATCTAATCTATCTATCTAATCTATCTATCTATCTATCTATCTATCTATCTATCTATCTATCTATCTATCTTCTTGGCGTCCACTACTTTTCGAATTCTATTTCAGAAAGCAATGGACGGATACTGTACAAATTTGACGTTATCGCTTTTGACTTAATTATTATTGAGAACCGCTGCTTTTCCCTCCCCCCCATCACGTGACCAACGCCTTCACCTGTAGAGACGTGTCAGGGCTGGACGCCAGGAATGCCTTCCAGATCTAGCCTTAGCGCCATGGTGACGATCAGTGTTGAAAGCTGTCTGCTCAATTTCTTATCGGGTTGCGGGTTTAACACACATGTACGATGTTATTGGTATGTATTGATTGATTTCTTACCTGTCTCTCAGTTCCTGATCCAAGTCCTACTCTTCATTCTCACTCCTCCAACCCCTTCCCCTTCCCCATTGCTTAGTTGCGTCCCAACTTCTGATGTTATAAGATAACTCTAAGATAACCGACGTTTTTATGTCTTGGTTACGTGCCCTTGTTGTTTTCTTGACCTGTATTGTATTGTGTGTGTATCTTCCTTAGCAACGAAGTCTGCATGCTCGTCAATACCTACAGAGATCTCCGAAAGGGGGCGTTGGGATATATGAGGCTTTATTTCTCTTCTTTCAACCTAGAGACTGGAAGAAAGAGAGGTGTGTGTGGGGGGGGGGGGAGGAGACGGTGTGGACCGAGAGACTAAAGTTGGTGAAAGAAGAAATAATAAAATGGAGAAAGAGAGAGGACAAAGAAAAAGAGAACATAGATAGACAGACAGATTGACAGACAGGCAGAATAAGATCTGTTGACACCGTTTTATTTCAAACAGCTTACTCTTTATATGTTTTCATATATCACAGATAATGCGTTTCAAAGTCAATATATAGTTATATGTACAACTGTTTGTGTTTGTTATTAGGTGAGTGTCTTTGTGTTTGTTATTAGGTGAGTGTCTTTGTTATTATTAGGTGAGTGTGTTTGTGTTTGTTATTAGGTGAGTGTGTTTGTGTTTGTTATTAGATGAGTGTGTTTGTGTTTGTTATTAGATGAGTGTGTTTGTTATTAGGTGAGTGTGTTTGTGTTTGTTATTAGATGAGTGTGTTTGTGTTTGTTATTAGATGAGTGTGTTTGTTATTAGGTGAGTGTGTTTGTGTTTGTTATTAGGTGAGTGTGTTTGTTATTAGGTGAGTGTGTTTGTGTTTGTTATTAGGTGAGTGTGTTTGTGTTTGTTATTAGGTGAGTGTGTTTGTGTTTGTTATTAGGTGAGTGTGTTTGTGTTTGTTATTAGGTGAGTGTGTTTGTGTTTGTTATTAGGTGAGTGTGTGAACGTTTCCCTCTTTCCCCCTCTCCTCTCTGTTATTTCCTTTGCCTTGTATCTTGCACTATTGTCTCCTTTCATTTGCACTCTGTCCCCTCCTCTGCCCCTTTGCTCTGTCCTCTGCCCTCTCATTACGCCTCCTCTGCCCTAGAGCCTCTTCTCTGTACTCAAAACTTTTCTCTGCTCTCGAGCCTCTTCTATATCCTTCTTTGTTCTATATCCAGTTTCCTGCCCTCGGTCCTTTTGTCTGCCCTCTAACTTACTCTCTACTCTCTATACAGTTATCTTACCTCAATCGTCTTTTCAACTCTTTTTCCCCTCTGCCTCTGTCCTTTTCTCTCCCATCTTCGCTCTTCTCTGCCCTCTTTTCTTCTGTTTTCTATCCCGTTATCTGCCCTTGGTCCTTTTCTCTGCCCTCTTTCCTCTTCACTATCATCTATTATTTTCTCTGCCATCTGTCATCTCATCTCCTAGTCCTCATCTGAAAGAACTATATTTACACGCTTACAAATGATCCACAGCTAGTAGCACAGACACGTCTGTAGAATGGTACCAGAGTCTAAGACGATGATTGGTATAGATACAAGATACCCTTCTCCCCCAATGCCCCAGTCAATAAGCTTTTATGGCACCGCTTCATTCCCCTCTCATTCAACCTTATTCTTATTTTCAAGTTCGTATATCCAACAGTCAAGAATCCATTCAATACAACAGTGATTCTCAAAATAGTTGCTATAGTGCCCCGATAGCTCAAAGCTGAAATCTTATTTCAAGTACGCAGAGCGATGCTTGTTATTTTTATGGTTAATTTGTTCACATAGTATAATCCACAGTAAAATCGGTTCCTCGGAAAAGTTTTGGATTCCGCCTAAGAGCCACTAATGAGCAAAATGTTAGGGAACCGCTGCTAAACAGATTCGATAACGTCGCTTGGTTTGCTGACGTATACTTATAGAGAATCGATTTTTTTTCTATACATTCAATCACCAAGGTCTTCGCTGATGCAAACAGATTCAAGAAACTGTGTTGATTTTTTTTTTTTAGCAGCGGGAGACACGTTGTTTTCCGCTGTTTCAAACTTTCGCTTTGAATCAAAACGTTATTGCCGAAACAAACTGTTCGATTCTTTACAAACAGAATTTATCTTCATTTCTGCATTACCAACAATTAATACCAAAATGGCGGCAAAAGCAACTGGGTGCACGAAACATCAACAGGGCCACCAAAAGAACCACGTGATTCCCAGAATTAGATAAAGATCTTAACTCGTTCAGAGCACCCGATGTCCCGGTATTTAGCGCTGTTACTAGACTACACACCAAATTGGTTACTTTGATTTCATACCAGCTTTATCTTCTTATTAATCTTATCTTATACATTACAGACGTTCATTAAAATTACGTCCTAATTGTATCCATGTGTTAATCCAGCCGTGAATGCTCATTAGACATTTAAACTATGATTACTCATTAGTTTTCATGGCTGATTCAGGCAACCCTTTACACGTTCTAATGGCAAAAGAGAGGAACGTAATGTATATGTAATGTATATGTAATGTATATGTAATGTATATGTAATGTATATTCATCTTTCACTAGAGAAGAATGAGCACTTCACGACTTTGTTCTTACATTTGGAATTTATTCATAAAGGTACCCGTTTCAGAGCTTTAAATCTAAAATGTAAAACTCATCTTGTTTATATGGATGTCACATGACACAACCACCAACTGCTTTACTTACGCAACGTAGGGCATGTACCCATTAGAGTTGGGTGCACTCAGCAGTGTCCTAAAAAAATCCTAAATTTGTTGCTTCATTCTGTTGTGTCCGGTTCAGAGTCGGAAAATTATACGTTGGAGATAGCTTACAATAGGCGTCCTTTTTCTTGCAATTGGGATGTGAACTGGTCCGATTCTCATTTATTCTACACTCTATTATTTTCATCATTTCTTCTGGGTAGAGAAGGATTTTCATTTGTTTGTTCATTCTTCCATCTCTGGCCAGTATGTCTGCTTTTTTCATTGCCTTCTAATTCAATGTGTGTTTGGAATCCATTGTAGAACAGTGATGAGTTGAAGGGAGCTGTAGATTTGAATGGAACAGGGCAAACCATACACTTTCCTGGCAGCGTCTGGTCTTATTGTATTATAGATTGATTTAACATGTTAAGTCCCAGCACGAGGAGTGGCATTGGAGGCGCGGTGGCTTAGTGGTAAAGCGCTGGCTTCCCAACCGGGAGTCCCGGGTTCGAACCATTGTGAAGACTGGGATTTCTACATTCGGGATCTTAAGGGCGCCTCCGAGTCCACCCATCTCTAATGGTTACCTGATATTGGACATGCGTTTCAGAAATGCAAAGGCGGTCGGTCGTTGTGCTGGCCACATGACACCATCAGCAGCATATGACCCATAGACCACAGGGTCTGAAAGGGAGAACTCTATAGAGTGGACCTAATATCAGCAGTCCTCTTTGACCCAACCTCACCCCTGCTTACTCCAAGCTGAAATAGTCCCACGCGCACATAGACATTTACACTGTCTCACACACACACACATATATGAAAAAAAAAAGCAGTCTTCGACATGTAAATCATGTCAGGTACCCCCCCCCCCCCCAATATTATAAGCAAATGTCAAAAGTGAAAAGAAAAACTGGCAAAAAAGGGGGGGGGGGGGAGTGAAGAGGAAAAACAGAAAGAAAAAAAAAGAGGGGGGGGGGGGGTTTACGGGGAGGTCGAGCGAAACCCTAACCCTAACCCTAACCCTTAGACTATACAAAACAAAAAAATCGAAAATATATAATTCCGTTTTATGCGGATCTCGCGGATCAATGGTGAAATAAAATGAGGGGAGGGAGGGTTGTTTTGCATCCAATCCTAGCATTTCCTAGCGCGCTCGTTACGTCTGCTAAACAATGGCACCCTTTGTAATCGTGTCAACACTGAGACTGTGACATCGAACTCTCCCATCACCTTTTACCCCGTAGTATACATTATGTCTAGAAGAACAAAAATAATAAATTCGGGGGTTTCTCTCATACTTATAAATAAAAGAAAAATATTTTTATGATTTTCGGTCTTATTCTTTTTCGCCTTTAACTTTACACCCCAACACCCCCCCCCCCCCTTTTTATTTTTTTTTATTTTTCTCGAGAATTAAAAAATCTTAACGGATTTCTTTTGGGACTCCATCCAGTGAAAGAAAAGAAATATATATGCAAGTGATAGCAGTGTGTGAAGGGGAGATTAATCGTGTTTTAATTTCACTTTTTGAATGTCGCTATTTCTGGAGGACTTGGTTGAGACCGAGCCTATTGATGCGGAGACGCAGTGCAAAGGCAGACAACTAGAATTTTTAGGGTAAATATCAGAGTACATATAATCCACATGTGTTATAAATATTATTAAAAGATTTCGTCTTTGCCCGGACACGCAAGTAGAGAAAGTTTTTGACAGGAATCTAGGACTTTTTCACATGGACATATTTTAAACACATTTGCGGATGGCTGCCTGGTTGTGCGGTTGGCGCGCTGGACTATCGATAGTCCCAGGTTCAAACCTTACCCGCTCCCATTCCCCGTCGTACTGCGGAAGGTTTGAACTAGGAAGTAGATTATCTTGAACTCTGAAGGAACATCCGAAACATGTCAAACATTTTACACACATTTTATGAGGTGTTAGTGGAGTCGATTTGCAGCCGGTACGATATTAATCATTAACTAAGACGACTTAAAGTTGGCACGATGACTGGGAAACTTTGACTACCAACATAATATGATATGATATGATAATATGATATTTAAGAAAAGTAGACTTTTGGATGACGAGAATGGAAATATTAATACAGTCTCTCTTCCAAAGCCTTTGTCTACCAGACCTTTGTGATGAGCAGTTTGCTGTAAGTAAGTGAAACATGGTCAACCTACTGATGGCAGGAAAAAAAGCTGAATACCTTCCACCTCCGATGCCTAAGGCGGATTTTTAAAATAAGTTGGCAAGATAAGATAACCAAATGAGAAAGTGCTATGAAGAGCAGGGTGCCTGGACATCTGCTTTGTTTTCAGCAGCAGACGATTTGGCTGACTTGGCCACGTTCATAGAATGACAGATCAACTTCCACAAGACATTCTGTATGGTGATCTAACAGAAGGCAGGAGAACCGCTGGTCGTCCAATTTAAAGGTATAACGATGTATGCAAACGTGACATGAAGCTCTTCAAAATCGACTCTAACAGCTGGGGGAAAATGGCACTGGATAGATCCACATAGAGGGTCCCAGATTGCAGATGCCATACACAGCAGTAGTAGAGAGAAGGGTGAAAATGCAACGGTGCCTGGTGATTACAGATGCCCAACTGGTGACCGTAGCTGTGCATCAAGGATTGGCCTCTTTAGTCATACAAGAAGTCACAAAGGAAAAAGATCGTCTCTCGAGACGTAAAATACCAAAGCTCTGTTCCAATAATAGCGCGAACAAGATTGTTTTTTTCTTTGAAATTTTGGATAAAGACGTGATTGAAACTGGTTCGAATCTGCCAATCACTGTCGACATGCGTGCCTGTTCGAGACCACTCGTTATAGAAGGCCTAAGCACCGACCTGCAACGTCACAACCTGTGGGCAGTTTAGACCAATAGCTAGTTGCCGCGTCGTACAGACGTTGCACATCAGTGTTTAGGTCTTCTATAACGAGTGGTCTGGGCCTGTTACGTTCAATTCCAGGATAGATATTCGTTATTTAATGCGGAATTCTGATCTTTGCTTTTATGAAGCCAGGTTCCATGGGCCTTGAGTTCCAAGAGTCTTTGATTCAACTATCTGGACAATTACAAATAAGAATTCCCTTCCCCTGAACTCAATGCAATCCCTTCCCATGAACTCAATCCAATCCCTTCCCCTGAACTCAATGCAACCCACTTCCCCTGAACTCAATGCAATCCCCTTCCCCTGAACTCAATGCAATCCCTTTCCATGAACTCAATGCAACCCCCTTCCCATGAACTTAATGCAATCCCCTTCCCCTGAACTCAATGCAACCCACTTCCCCTGAACTCAATGCAATCCCATTTCTTAAACTGCATGGTAAATCCTTATTGCCAACTTTGGCTTGTAACGTCAGAAAACACAAAGCAGAACAACTCTTGTGATTGGTGCAATATGCTTCTTAGCAGCCAATCGAAATGACTTCTCACGTGAGTCTGGTGCAATGTAGACACTAGGAGATTGTCCCAGGGCTAGATTAAGAGTTGATTAGCCCTAAGCTATTTGAGAAATACGGTCCATACTCCAGATATTATATAATAATAATAATCATATTTATTAATCCTTGAGGAAATTCGTTTTACAATTGTGCAATGCAAAAACAATACATAATTTTATTCGCTTTACTCGTATAGGCCTCCACGTCATGACAGCCCTTGGTATGAGTGAGGAGGTATGGAGGTCTTATCCCGCAGAATTCACGCGGCTCTCGGTCACAGCCTTATTAGGTGGCGCAGTCCCATTTCGGCATAGCTCTATTAATGTGTTCAAGAACAAATTAAATGGTTTGTTACAAAATTCCATTAGAGGGGAAATAGAAATTAAAATGTATCGAAAATTTTACTTGCCGTTTTCCCCTTCACTATAAAAACATTTGGATATTTGAGTGACTATGACATGAGCGTTGTATGCTTCGGGACATGCACTATGTGACTATGCTGACTAACCCCTTGCCCCATACGACGTACAATCTTATTAGTTAATATCCCTTGATATCAGGCAATCTTCTCAGCTTCAGCCAAATCAAAATGTTATTAGGGGATAGAAGATAAGCTCCTCTTCATTTTTATTAGTTTTTTTTTTCCTCCTTTCTTCACCTCACTCTGACCCAATCCACACCTCAAACCCAATCAACGTCGTAACCACTACTCTAGTGATGTCCCTTTTCCTTTCCTACGCCTTTCTCAATATACCTTGTCCTTTTTTTTTTTTTTTTGCCATCGAATTTATATTTCAATACCTAGAGAAAAAAAAGAACAAAACAAACAAATAGCTTTTAAGATGTTTTCATAAACTGAAGCGACACACACTCTCATTTCTTTTCTCATTCTCTCTTTCCCTCTCTCTCTAGCTTTCACCCATTCTCTCTCTCTCTCTCTCTTTTTCTCTTTCTCCAACTCTCTCTCTCTCTCTCTGTCTCTCTCTCTCTCTCTCTCTGTGTCTCTCTCTCTGTCTCTCTTTATTAGAGCCTCTTAATAGCAAGTGTTAAGTCTGTGAACGATACGGGTATTGAGGGAGAGAGGCCGTCCAGACGGGGTGGGGGGGGGGGGGGGAGCAGATGGAGTAGATATGCGAGTACCAACATGAAAGACAAGGAGAGTGTGTGTGTATATATATATATATTTATGCGTGTGTGTGTATGCGTGTGTGTGTGCGCGCGCGTAGAGGGAAGTGAAGGAAAAGTCTTAATTTTGTTTAAATATTTGACAGCTCTTGTCGAGATGTCTTTGTAGGCCAACACAAACCTCCGTACTCTCTCAATACGCCGCGGCGATACCCCCATAACGATAACGAAGAAAGTAGGACGAGTATCGATATCTGACAGATAGCAAGATCGATCTTTCCGATGGATAACAAGAACGATCTCACTTCCAATAAATAACGAGAACGATATCACTTCCAATAAATAACAAGATCGATCTCACTTCCAATAAATAACAAGATCGATCTCACTTCCAGTAAATAACAAGATCGATCTCACTTCCAATAAATAACAAGATGGATCTCACTTCCAATAAATAACAAGAACGATATCACTTCCAATAAATAACAAGAACGATATCACTTCTGCATACTGAGATCGAGATAGCCTATCGTTCACTTCCAGACCCTCTAGTGTTGTTGAAGGTCGTTGACTTGTAGCACCAAGCTGCTGGTAGACAACTAAACCGCAGTAGGCCTATTAAGACATTGGCCCCAAATCACCCCAATAGAAAAGAAACTATATGGAGAGCTCCCTGATCTGGAAACCACTGCGCATTTCATCTCATGTATTGGTCTACTCATCTGAACACTCCAACATAATCAATGAGAACGAAGAAGAAGAAGAAGAAGAAAACTTGAAATGACTTATGTACCTTCTTTGCGAACAATATCAAATATAAATTTTATTGGCAAAATCAAGTTAATTTGAGATAAAACGAATGTACTTAAGATTTTAGTAATATTTTTTTAGTAATGTGAACAGAATCTAACTCACTACAATAACACTTCTTTTCAGTCTCACGTTCTGGAGTCGTCTGTCCTAAATAAGACCGCTGACGACAATACCACTTATCTTGCATCATTCAGAACCAATTGGTAACCTCTTCCCCCTGTCAGCATAGAAACACACACACACACACACAGAGTCCATAACACCTAGCAAGTGACATCATTCATGAAATGTGTCGTGTGGTTTAGAGGTAGAGTCTTAGCTCTTGACTCGAACATTTTTGATTCGCAGCTTACTGAGACCAGTCCAGTTTGTTCTATTTTCCAAGCCCATCAGTTCTAATGATAACCTCTTCATGTGTTGGGTCATCGGCCATTACCTAGTAAAATGAGACTCTCATAGATCATAGGATGTAGAACTGACTATTTCCCTTACATTTCATAGTCTCGCAAGTTTTCAAAAGTCTGTGTGTGTGTGGTTGCTAGAGTAGTGATGGAAGCTATTTTTAGATCTAGATGTCATGCGTAATTTCAACTGCATTCAATCTGCTCAGAAATCTTTAAGATCAAAATTTACAGTGAAACAAAATGGCTACCGATGTTTCTGCTGTCTGCTGTCTCTGCGCCATCTTGTTTAAAGGAATTTTGCCGCGTTTATTTCGAACTTTGACTTCTTGAACTTCTCTCTCTAACGTCTCTATGATTTCTTCTCTAATTCTGTGAGACAGTGAACGAAGAAAGAAGGAATGAAATGGTCCAGTCTATTACGATCTTTTTGCACAGAGATGGTGTTGAAACCCGGAACTAGAAATACTTTGAAATCGTAAATATTCCTGATTCTTCTTATTACCCGCCATTTTGTTTTTGTTAAATTTATTTGTACAAACCTTCTATTAACTCACTTCGTCTGCTATCAATTGTGTACACGTTTTTTTTTTGTGTTTTTTTTTTGTTTCTCACTTTTCGGATCAAGTTGAAATTTCGCACAATTATTCATTCTCTATGATAATATATGAATCAATAATAATAATAAAAAAATAACCAGTTAGTTCATCAATTGTGTCTTGAAAAAAGGATGAATGTCTGCTTGATTTGGTGGTTCTTCCCTTTAGATAAAGTTTTTTTTTGTACAAGATATTTTCTTTACTTTGCTTGTTAAATATCTGAATGTGTTTAAAAATGTGTTTAAAAATGTGTTTAAAAATGAACGTTGAAATACCAAAACAGTGTTTGGTACCCTGGAGACTTGGGCAGCTGTTCCTGTTGCTGGACTTCTGCTCACCATACCTTAACACTGTCCGGTTATGACGTGGCTTTGACTGCAGACTATTTTGAGCTATGTCCAGAATTCCCTTTTCTCCTATTTTATTTTTAAACGATATTTCTGAGATATGTAGATCATTGCCTTCTTATCTTATTGTTTACGGACGTTACTTTGAAAAAAAGAAGATAATTTCGTGTCATTCTAGTCATGCATGTTAATCAATGACTTAAATTCTGCTAAGTCGTTGGTTTTCCTGACTGATTCAGGCAACCCATTCAATTCTCTGACACTAGGGAAGAAGGAGCATTTGTACGAACCTGTTCTTACGTATGGAAGAAGAAATGTGCCTAAATCCTTCGATCACTAAACTCTATTTCTTGCGAGACCAATACTCTATAACAATTTTTATATATTTTTTTGGTTTATATTTCCTCTTGGTCGCTTATTATTTATAAATAAATGGGTTACACAATGAAACCCGAAGGAGCAAAGAACGACAACCGAAGATTTAAAACAACAACTAATACCAGAAGGAAGCTATAAAGATTTGACTCCTTTTCTCGACTGGAATCGATGTCACCAATTAACTGTAAGTGGATTCGTTTTGTCCAATGGAATCGAAGTAATCGAAAAGAGCAAGTATACTTTGCATACCAGGTGTCAGCTCGTCAACGATTCTCGCCTGGTCGGACAAGAAGAGAGGCAACACAAAATATTGAACTTGGCTTTACAAAGTTTGTTCAGCGAGGCAGTTTTTTTTTTTTAAACTCTAATGCAAGTCCGTTATATTGACATTCAAAATGTGCGCGCCAGCATTTAGCACCATTTAGTAATCGTTCATTCAACATTGAAAGCGTTTGGTGTTGTTTTTTTTTGTGCTTACTTAGTGTGACCAAAAAAAAAAAAGGGTTTTTTGTTGTTTTATTTTTAAAAACGCGCTGGTGAATGTACTGCTGATGGTGGACAGCTTGGCATGAAACTTTTTTTATTTTTTTAAAGCTTAATAATTTTTTTTTACTGGTTTACGTAGAGTAGAAAATTATCGATAAATCAATGAAAGTGGCGAAAATAAAATTGTTGGTGAGAACTGGATATATATAGATGGCTTATGTGTATATATGTCAATAATCTAAAGCCGTGTTTCCCAAAGTGGGGTGCGCGTTCCCCCAGGAGTACACGAAGACTTTGGGGGGGGGGGGGGGGGTTACGCGTTGCACGTCATTAACTATGCTGATTATTTTTTTTTAAATACCCATTTACTATGTTCATTCTTCTCAAAAATACAAGGCGAGGGGTACTCAGCGTTACAAACATTATAAATGGACTACACTGTAGTCAAAAGTGTGGGAAACACTGTTGTATAGTATGTAAATGCAGCGAGTGTTTAATATATTTCTATAAAGGTACCGCCCTCAGACTTTTTAATCTTCGAGAGCAGACGATGTTAAGTGTAACTGATGTGCGACAGTTAACAATCACAACGATAGACCGCCCTTACACTTTCCAAATGTACGCCAGGCACCCATTAGAGTTGGGTGGATTCAGAGGCGTCCTAAAAATCCCGAAGTGTAAAATCCCAAGTTTCACATGGATTTAAGATCCATCGAAACCAAGCGCTTTAAAACGTACATGTGAGTGTGTACATGAAGCGATAAATGTTTGATTCTTTCATTTCTTTCTCAATGATCTATGACCTTTGTACTTAATATAAAGTCCATAAAATGTTCAAATCTGGATTAAAGATAAATAATGACCCGAAAAAAAAAATTTTTTTTGAAGGGGGGTGCTCTTTTTCAGAAGAATGAAAGTAACCGTCGCTTCTATTTTAAGCCCAATACATGTGAAAACTCGGTAACTCTTTTACTTTTTAGGATCGAAATATGACTTGCAGGCGACATAAAAAAAAAAAAACATGCAGCGGTTTTTCCACTGTCCCGAGCCGTTAACAAAAGAATTATTTATAATAAATAAATAAAAAGGAACTAAGGCCTCATTAAGTGAATATAAATATATAGATAAAGATACATATGAAGATAATGCCTCTTCCGCTTGCTACGACAAAGTTCATCTCTGGTTTGAATATATACACTGAACATGTTTCTAATTTCTCACTAAACGAACGACGAATAATTCCGTTCATTAAAGTAAATTTTAGTATTATCATACTTCATATGTTTGGTTTTTTTTTTTTTCTTTTTTTTTGGGGGGTGGGGGGTACTTGCTTGGAAGAGCCGAACCTAAACATGTAATCCGTTCCCTAAAGTAAAGTGCCAATCCGGTATTGACTTCCTAGAATCAATGGCGTATTCCAAGAATTAGATGAATGACTCTGAGAAAACACTTAGATTTTCTGGTGTATAAATCTAATAACAAAATCCCATAACTTTACATTCTATGGAAAACCTTATATCGTACAATATTCTAGAAAACAGAACCAATGGAAAAATATTTCTTCCATTAAAAATCAAACAAATTGATTGATATGCACATGAGGTGAACCGTGATAAAGTTCCGGAAAAAAAATTATTACAGCCATATAGATACATATCGATGGTTAAACGACACTCGGGATGGAGCATATTTTTGTGGAGTGTCATCAGAGAATGTAGACTTCTTCCTCCAAAGCTGCGAAAGAACATGATGCTGCCCCCCCCCCCCACACACACTCCCAGAGAAGAAACTGTATGGAGATACAGAAACCACCGCGCAGTTCATATCAAATACAGAACTGCTTATATGAACCGAGACTAATCGTTATAGAAGGCCCCAACTCTGACTTGTGGGCAGCTCCGGACCTAGAGATCCCTGTCACGTCACAGATCTGACTACACGACATGTGACGTGGCAACGAGCTACGATTGTTCTCTTCTGAATCGAGACCGTTCGGTATAGAAGGCCTGAACACTGCCCTACAGCGTCACAACCTGTGGGCAGTTTAGACCAATAGCTCTTTGCCACGACTCATGACGTGGCTTTGACTGATGCCTATTAATGAGCCTTATCCTGAATTCCCTTTTCTCCTATTTTATTTTTAAACGATATTTCTGAGATATGTAGGTCATTGCCTTCTTATCTTACCTTATCTTATATATTACAAAAGATAGTTACGTCCCACGCATTTCATGTGCCGATTTAGTCATCAATGACTTAAAACTTGCTATGTCGTGTGTTTTCCTGGCTGATTCAGGCAACCCTTCAGCTTCATGATTAGAAACAAAGAAGAAGAGACGTCTTTAAGCCTAGACAGTTCCAGAAAATAATCGTGAAAAAAAATGTATCATCACGACACCATTTACCCCCCCTCCCCGTCTGCGCTTTTAGTGTTTAGGTCATAATTTAGTGTTTAGGTCATAATTTAGTGTTTAGGTCATAATTTAGTGTTTAGGTCATAATTTAGTGTTTAGGTCATAATTTAGTGTTTAGGTCATAATTTAGTGTTTAGGTCATAATTTAGTGTTTAGGTCATAATTTAGTGTTTAGGTCACAATTTAGTGTTTAGGTCATAATTTAGTCAGAACATAAGAGAACTAGGCACGTTTTGTTTTTTTTGTTTTTTAAATTCTCCGGCAACATGGAAGAATAACGGACCCCGCGGAAGAATATCCACAGAAACAAGACAAGACGAAGTGTACCGAAAATGGAAATAAGATACAGTAGCGGTTCCCAAACTTTGTCGACTCGGGGTATCAAGGGGAGGTCATATGCATTTTTAAAAACATATTTCACAGGCCGCATCCCCCTTCCCCCCTCCCTCCCAAAACAAAAAAATAGTCGAATCCTTTGGAGCTGATCATCTGCAGTTTCATCGTACGCAGTTAGCGTTTCGAGAGGCATCGGACTGACCCCGCGGGGGCCGTGGTTTGTGCATCGCTGTTACAGGAAATGGATAAACGATTTGCTCCTTTTAAGATAGACTCGGTAGCCTACGAAATATAGTTCGCCCCCCTACGTGCTTTTTCATGTAATTACAAGGAAGAGAATTTCGTTTCGATTTGGTAAATTTCCACCAGATATTTTATTCTAGAATACAGCCACCTCAATAACGAACGTATTTAAGATAATAAAGTTATGTTTACCAGTTTGAATGCGTACGTCTCTATCGCTACTGGCCACCTCCCCCTTTATTATAATTTTAAAAAATATATAACTTAATAATAATAATAAGCCCAGTGCCCTTTGAACTAGTAAGCAGGTCAAGTTATTAAGCACGCGAGACGCGATGCCCAGACTTCGGCTAGCGGGTTATGCCAGGCTTAGTCTCAGAAAGACGAGTTAATGGTATATTTCTTATTTCATATGATAGGACAAACTCGTACAAGTTCTCCTTCTTCCCTTATGACAGAAAAATCAACGACTCAGAAGAGGCTAAGTCTCTAAATAACTTGCACGACTAAGTCAATACATGGAAACGCGTAGGATGTACGGGGCATGGTGGCAGATTGCTAAAGCGCTTGACGTCTGAAGTTAGAGGTCCACGGTTCGGTGAAGACTGGGAATTCTAATTTTGGAATGTTTAAGACGCCCCCGAGCCCACCCAACTCTAAGAGGCAATGGCTTTAGTAGGTGAAAGAAAAGGCGGCTGGTCGTTGTGCTGCCAACATCACACCCTCGTTAACATTGGTCATAGCAACAGTTGACCTTTAAATCATCTAGAATCTAGATCAGCGGTTCTCAACCTTTTAAGCTCGGCGACCCCTTTTTACAATCCCCCACTTTGCCTCGACCCCCCGCCCGACACACACATACAGCAAAAGAAGAGTAGGCAATAACAATCCATAGTTTCGATGGTCTTAAGCGACCCCTGGCAAATGGTCAATCGACCCCCAAGGGGGTCGCGACCCACAGGTTGAGAACCCCTGATCTAGATAGTCCCAAGGTCTGATTGGGGAATCTTACGCGCAGGACGTAATTATCCTCTCTTCTGACTCAACGTCTGTAATTTATAAGATAAGATTTACATGACCCTGTGCTATCCGCTCCCCCCCCCCTCAAAGACTCCCGCCCACAAAGCATAATAAAGCCACAGAGGCTCGGCATCATTGGACTCCAAAGTTTTTGTTTAGCGGCCATGTGACCAGTGGCTCCGTGACGAAATGGAGTTGCTCCTCAGAACAAAAAAAAAAAAAGGATGAAGACGACAGCAGATTTAAAGAGTTAAAGAGTCGGGATGACTGATTCAACAGCTTCGAGATTACGCCCCCTGTCGGCCATTTAACCTTTGCAGCAAGCTATGGAATGTTTCATCAAAGATAAGCAAAACTAACAATTGTAACTCCCATTGTAACTCCACTCCATGTGTGCCTAATAAAAATATGAAAATATCGAACAGTCTATTGTCTACTATCCATTATTATGACAGTGTTGTATAATATTTAGAGTAATAACTCTTACCGAGATGTGTAAAACAAGATGCATTGCACTAGTTTAATGTCTGTCTCTACTTTTGGATTGTTTGTCTTTTTCTTTTGTCTTTTTCTTTCCAACTTCTTATGTCACATTCTCCCACTATCTCTTTCTCCCCCCCCCTTTTTCTCTCCCCCTCCTTCTCTGCCCCCTCTCTCATATTTTCTCCCTCCCACTCCCTCTTTCCATCTCTCCTCACTTTCCTTCTCTTTCTCCTTCCCCCCTTTCTCTCCATCTCCCTCTCTCCCCACTCTCTGTCTCCCTCCTTCTCTCTCCCCTTCCCCCTCTCCTTCTCTTTCTCCTTCTCTTTCTCTTTCTCTCCATCTTCCTCTCTCCCCACTCTCTGTATCCCTCTTTCTCTCTCTCCTTCCCTTCCCCACTCTCTCTCTCCCTTTCTCTGTTTCTCCTTTCCTCTTTTCCTCAGTCCCCCCCCCCCTCTCTTTCCAGCAGTCCGGACAAGGAATCACCAATCAACTCTCTATTGTCCTCAAAGCTGTTCAAATCTCCCGCAAGCTGACTCCGTCCTTTGAGTCTCGATCTAATATCCTCTCCACTTTCTCTATAACGACTTGCGCGAGCCACACAATAGAACAGCCATTAGTTGACCGCGGGCATTTCATGCTGGCCCCCGTCACAAAGCATCCAATAGTTTTTCAATGGACTGGGTGTCAACACCCCAGTTTAGATCCCTTCTTAACGTGTTTGGACACAACAAAATTGGTCGTGTTCCTGTCCAAACTGGGCGTTGAAGATCTTCATTTCTGGAGCACAATGGGATAATCACCTAACGCCCTCTTTTACGCCCCAAACAGTTACCCGAGAATGGTCGTCATTCTATCTATGAGAAATTAAACGCCCGACGTGAGACAGTTGAACAGGGATGGTGAAACAGAATAGAAAAATGGGAGAGAACTACTTAAGACAACATTGACGGGGCAGGGGGGAAAACTCTCTTGCGAAATGAGTTTCTGGAGAGACGGAAAGACAAGAGAATTGTTCAGCTGATAGCAGACGGCTGTCAGTAAAAGAAATTAACTTTATCTCTCCGTGGAGTGTTGTCACTGGGGCCTTAAGAGAACGCGGATACACATACAAAAAAAATGGCGTCCAATGGTTGAATCGTAATTAATTCTCGATATAGGCTGAAAGATATTTGTGGATAATTGGATAACAGTCAGCAGGACTTCAGATGGGAATTTGGAAGTTAGATGCAACGTACATTGATTCAGGCAGAGGAGTGGGGATTCACAATTTTTGGGGATTTTACAATGTCGGTCTGGTATTTGATACTTTTCTCTTTCAATGTACAACATTTGAAGCATATTAATAGATTTTACACGAATAGCTCACCCCATAAGGCCACCACAAATGGAGGAGCTGGAATACTCATCGAATGGCCAGATGGAGAAAAACTAAAAAAATTCATTGCAACTGGGAGAGCTCTCTGACATCCGCAGAGTAGAAAGGGAAACTAGAACTAGCTGCTACCATGCAAGCAAATCATCCACGTACCCCACACATTCAGATTGTTTTTCTAACCGATGCGAAAACTACCTTTAAAGCTTGGAAAACTCTGATTCTTTTTATATAAAACGACTCAGGACAGCACTTACAAAGCTCAACAAAAACAGCATAAAAACTATTACTCAATGAATACCAGCTCAAATAGAACTAGAAGGAAATGAGAAGCCTGACACACTCGCCAAGAGTGTGAGAACTAATAAAAACCATTGCAGAAGAAATGAAGAAACTAATTGTAAATAAAATAAATGAGAAATGGACAAGCTCTCATCCAAATCACAAGAAAGATGATGCCTATTTTAACCTATCCCGACAAGATCAACGTCTAATCTTTCGACTCAGGACCGGACACAACAGAATGAGACAACATGTGCACCGGAAGCTCAAAATTGGAACCAGTGAAATCTGCCCATGTAGAGTGTCACCAGAGAATGCTGACCATGTCCTCCAAAACTGCTCTCTTTACCAAGAGGCATGTACAAGACTCTGGCCCCAAAACACCCCAATAGAAAGAAAACTATAGAGGGAGCTCCCTGATTCGGAAACCACTGCACAGTCATGTATTGGTCTAATAATCTGAACGCTCCAACATAACAATGAGAACGAAGAAGAAGAAGCATATCCTCCTCCCAAAAGTGTTCAACCATTCAGTCAAAATCGTTTAGTCTGTCTTATTTCTCTTTGTACTAGAAGTATCGATGCTGCTGCCTTTCCGATTTAGTGCAGCAATATGAACGTTATAAAAGATATTAGAAACTTATATTCGTTTAACGTTTTATTT
This sequence comes from Biomphalaria pfeifferi, assembly GCA_030265305.1. Taxonomy (NCBI): domain Eukaryota; kingdom Metazoa; phylum Mollusca; class Gastropoda; family Planorbidae; genus Biomphalaria; species Biomphalaria pfeifferi. The sequence continues at coordinate 923,886 of JASAOG010000236.1, forward strand.
AAAAATCGATTCCAAGTAACGCGTACAAAGTATCGATATAGGTTGTAGAATCAATTATGGTTATATTAATGAACCATATTGAGATAATGTATTGCACACGTTAGAGACGCCCTAGTCTAAACCTCCTGCAAGATGGTCGAGGATGAAAGCGGGCTGGGTTCGAACCCAGGGCCATATTGACGATAGCCCAAAGCGCATAAGCCATACGAGCAGCCAGCACAGATTGTGTGGCGGAATTTCAACCATTCAGTCAAAATCGTTTAGTCTGTCTTATTTCTGAATTTAATGAGGTCAAAATCAACAAAAATAGCTTATTGTATTAAAACATGCTCACGAGTTTCGATGACATCACTCCCATGTCCACTATTTTTGTGCAAGATATTTAACGAGGGTGTCGTGTGGTCAGCCCAACGACCATGCCTTTTAGATCTGCTACAGCTGTAGGCTCAGGTATATCCCGAAGTTCGAAACGAAATTACCCAGCATCCACCGGTTCAGTCAATGGGACCGATTGCTCCGAACTGGGTCCCGCGCCTGGCAGGGGTCTCGCAATTAACATCAAGCATATCACTATCAGTCACGGCTCTTGTCACATGCTTTTAACTCTTTCTCTCCTAATCGACGATACCATCGTTGATTTTGACCTCATTAAATTCAATTAATGTTTAATTTTTTAAACTTGACTTTGAATTATATAAAAAGAGCATGCATTTCCCTTTAATTTTATACCAAATACAACATTTTCTGATAACAAACAACAAAGCTATTGAAGCCCAATCATAACAGAGGTAGTGAAATAGTAATGAGCAAATGAAGAATTCCTTCAAAACATGGAAAAATAATTATGGAAAGAAAGAGCTAAAGATGTAGGACTTAAAGGGTTAACATATTTAGTGCATCGTTCCAGTGACGTAACTTTCCTCCTAATTAACCCACTGGCGCCTATTGCATTTGAGTTGCTTCCTATGCATGTAGAGTAGGTTGAGCTGACCTTCTTAATGTTGACTTTTCGTTCTAATAGAATAAGGCGACCACCTGTTGTACTGGAAACTTGTCAATGTTAGATGACTCTTACATCCACAGGATCAATCAGTTTGGTGGTGGTCAATGAAACGGAACTGACCAGCAAATGTTTGGATAAGACGAGTTGTTTGGAAATGGAAGGAGGAAGGTGGGGTTGGAGATGTAACGGTATTGACTTCCGGTACATCACAGAATGGACCCGTGTTCCTCTTTCATCTTCTTTGCGGTATACGTGACCATGATGTCATCTTGACCCCGGAATCCCCAGCGACCAATATCCCGGCGTTCTCAGTGTCCTTCCGGCGAAGAGAGATAAAGCGTTTGTTGGTTGAAGTCCATTGTTTTTATTTCCCTCCTTCGCAAGTCATGTGACTGCCGGACAGAGCTATGTGAAAAAAAAATGAGCTATGTGAGCAATGTAATGAGGGGAGGTTGAAAGGATGAAGGCAGCCGGGGAACGTAAAATAACAAAAACAAAATAACTTAAAGTCCATGAATTATATATGTTAATAAATTCATACTTTTTTTTAAAAAAATAGGAAACCTCAGGATTCGCGCTATTCAATTTTAGCTTTGTCATCATAGGAATCCTTGGGCCTTTTTTATGTGCCTCTTTTAATTCCAATTTCTTTTACAACTATGAGGGTATGTCCACGACTACGCTAGTGTTATATCGCAAAGCTGTTATTTTATCTTTTTATATTTTGATAAAAATCTGGTTAGCGTGGATTTGAATATTTTGACTGGCTTAAGGGTTTAAGTAGCAATGACTTATGTTTATGTCCCTGCAGCGATGCTCGGGGAAACACATAATGACATAAGTAACGAAGGAAAAAACAAACAAACGCGTGTTTTACGAAAGAAAAAGAACCAAGCATGACCATCACAATGGTGTCGATTTTATGTTTTAAGGCAATAGTGCCCAGAAGATTTTTTTTGTTCTGTTGCGTTATCGACTCGAGTGTCACGGATCATATCATCAACACAGAAGTTACCTCTTCGGCTTTATATTTTCGGCGGAAGTTTTTAGTAGTCTGAAAAGCATCCCGTTTTGGGCTGGATGGTGCTCGCTGGCCGTAGGTTAGGCATCACTGTTGTTTTGTTTTTTTTAAGTAAATACCTGGAAAGAAAAAGGAGGTAAATAATAAGTCTGTCCAAACAACTGATGTGAGATACGAATCAATACGTAATTCTGTAAAACCTTGGCCAGATATAAGCATATGGATGCCTCAAGCAGAATTTTTGTGGAGGTGAATACACTTTTTCGAAAGCTTGAATAAAAAATCCACTTATCTAAAGGCATGCTGACCCGTTGAAATATGGATTTATTCTATATTGCGAGGGGGGAGGGCTTTTTTTACGCCTGCCCACTCTTTAATTCGGCCCTGTCTGTTACCTACCCTATATTCTCTCTCTTTCTTTGCCACCCCTCCTCCCTTTCATTGTTTAAGCTATACAGTGCTAGGCTACTGCTAAGGCTTGAATCGCAAGAAAAATAATTTGTCGCCATCCAAAGCACAGGGGTTAATAGCTTTTGTGATTGCCGCTGATAGCTGCGCATGCGCACACCTTTCATCTGTCTTTTTCTAATAACGATTGAAGGTTTGAAACGACAAAACGAAATTTGAATGTAGTTTATGGTTTAGTTTCGGAAAACTATCAATTGAATAGGTATTCATGGGGGGGAAAAAACACTTTAAAAAGGACAAATTATGCAAAGATCTAACAACCAAAACATCTACACGAAATACTTACCAAAAAAAAAGACGTTTCTGTTAGTGTCTAGCATACAGAGGTCATAAATTTTACTCGCGACTTCCAAGCCCTATCCAGGGCAGAAATATCTTTGGGTGCCGATGTGAGGGTTAGTAGGTTGTCATTTCGTCGACCACTTCGGTAATCACATTCAACTTACCATCAAGAAGCAAATAACCGCGACCTGCCCTGAAATCATGAATAAAACCACCTACCATGGAGAAAGATTTTTTTCTTAGTACTTTCAAGAAATTTTTAGTTCTGTTTGTTTAATCCAATTTCAACAAACTTATTTTGTTTCGATTTTTGTTTCTAAGGCTAAACAGATATCTTAGACAGACAAACATAGAATCAGACAGACACACACAGAAAATCAGACACACACCCAGAGAATTAGACATTATCAGACAGAGAATCAATCAGACAGAGAATCAGAAAGATAGAGAATCAAACAGACAGAGAATCAGAAAGATAGAGAATCAGACAAAAAGAGAATCCGACTAACAGAGAGACAGACATTAAAATACAGTCAGCATTTCTTCTCGTACAGTCTGCCAATATTCAATTAGAAGGACATTTCGTCTCCCCAGGTCACAATGACCTAGCTGTGGTTGACGTCGGGGGGGGGGGAGAGACATGTAATGCGCCCCCCTACACACACAACGACACACACACACACAAACTTTGCTTCCATCCTTTTAACCCAAAGCATATCACTTGTCGCATCCCACCCCTACCCTACCCCCAAACCTTTCTCTTTCCCAAATGTCTCCTGCACTTTCTCACGCATCTACACCAGATCTGCAGGAACACATATCATGTGTGTCTTCTTCCCTCGCCCCCCCCCCCCCCAACACTCCCCGATTCCTCACTCCACTCCCTCCTGCACTCTCTTCAATTATGCACCCATCAGGTGGACGCTATTGTCTCCTGAATGATGAGCTGAAGGGGAAGGGGTGGCTACTGGATGGGGCACCCGGAACACATCTCGAGAGAGAAGGCAATAGATTCCTTTTTTTGGGGGGGGGGGGGCGGGGAGAAAGAGGTGGATGATTTCAAAAGAAAAAAAAAGATTTTAAAAAGTAAATGTAAACAAAATAGAAGCACGAGCAGACAGGCAGACAGACAAATCCACAGACACAGATCGATGGACAGACGTAGATAGATACAGGCGTAGATAATAGATAGATAGATAGATGGATAGACAGACAGACAGACAGACTTCAACGTAATGTCTAACTAACAAATTATCCTAATTTATCCTAAAATAAGGGAGTTGACATTTTAAAGACCACGAAACCGTGTGGGGTGCCGAGGAGAGGTGACGCATGGGGCAGACAAATAGAACACTAAATCTGGCCTGTATGCGTGTATTCGTTTGTTTGTGCGTCTGTGTTAGGTGCTGGAGACGGTGTTCAATGCGCTTTTAGTATTCCGTCGGCTTTCCGAAGACAGCGGGGTAAAAAAAAAAGAAGATATCCACGTGTAACTCTGTGTGTGTGTGTGTGTGTGTTGTTTTGTGCAGCGTATGCTAATTAGATGCATGTCTACATTCATTCCTCCAGGTTTGGGATGCTGGGTCAAGGTTGCAAACGAGCACAGAGTACGGAGAAAGGATTTCATGTCTCTTGGGCTGGGACAGGGGGGGGGGGGGGGGGCTAAATAGGGGGGGGAGACTCTGTTTTGTTCTTTTAATCCTTTGCTTAAGTTATTCAATCGTTCTCGAGGCTTGAGATGAATTGAAAAAGAAGAGACAGACAGACAGACAGACAAAAATTAGAGTGGGAGAGGGCGACTATGCGTGAAAAGAAAAAAGTCCAAAAAAATGCAAATAAAATTTATTTAAAGATGAAACAGAGAAAGAGAGAAACATGAATGAGAGAGAGAGAGAGAGAGATGAAAAAAAGAGAAAGATGAAAGAGAAAGCTGAAAGGGAAAAACATTTAAGAGAGAGGATAATGTAAAAGAGAGACAGAAGGATGTAAGAGAGAAAGATGAAATAGAGAAATGAAAGAAAGAGAAATGTGTAAGAGATGAAAGAGAGAGAGAAATGAGAAAGTAGTGAATTGACTAGGACACTAGGGGAAGAGAAAGGACGAATGGTTCAAAGATAGAGAGAAAGAAATAGATAAGTAGACTACATTTTAAATGAAATACCAAACCAAATCTTTTACCAAAACCGGCCTTCGGCTTATCTGACATCTACATCGTAGGCATTTGTCTCTGGTATCTGTCCCTTATACAAACCAGTATCGAGCACAAAATCTATCTATCTATCTATCTATCTATCTATCTAACTATCTATCTGTCTGTCTCTCTGTCTATCTATCTATTCAAACATTTGTACATATCTACTATCTGTCTATCTATTTAAATTGTACCAGGACAAAACGGGATCTTTTGTGTTTAAAGATTACGATTTTGACCAGCTGACCGCCCTCCCTGGTGGCATATCTTGACATTCCTGTGACAGTATCAACATATTAGATGATTCATTCGTTACAGAAGGCCTCAACACTGATTTGCAACGTCACAACATGTGGGCAGTAAAGACCAATAGCTCGTTGCCACGTCGTACAGACCTGTGACGTGGCGACGAGCTATTGGTCTAACTCAGCGGTTCTAAACCTTTTAAGCTCGGCGACCGCTTTTTATATTCCCCCACTCTGCCGCGACCCCCCCCCCCCAACACACATACTGCAATAGAAGAGTAGACAATAACAATCCATATTTTCGATGGTCTTAGGCGACCCCTGGCAAAGGGGGTCGCGACCCACAGGTTGAGAACCCCTAGTCTAACTAAACCGACGTTGCAGGTCAGTGTTCAGGCCTTGTATACCGATTAGTCTCGACTGAGGACGGTTTGGTGAAGAATACCAGGCCCTAACATCATAGCCACCAAATCCTTAGAGATCTAGATTTTCTGATGCATCTCCCCCCCCCCCCCCCCCAACACTTTTTCCCATAATTCAGGGTCCGATAAACTCTGGACAGTTGGGTGTACGATCCTAGAAACTACCTACCACCCAATTCTTTTAGAATCGTATAGTGGGTCCTCCTTGAAAGCACCCCCCTCCCCATAAAGACACACACATACACACACACATATACTTAACACAATAACGTCTATAAGACAGATTTAAAAAAAAATAATTGTATTAGCATGTGCTGCTTCTAAGGTCAGATGCCTTGCCCAGGTCAAATATCGTCTCTTGGGTCAGACTGCTCTTCTTCCCGATGACACTCTGAAAAAATATATTTTCAAGACGAGAAACGAGAAGGGAAACAAAAGGGCGAAGAAATAAAAAAGAGAGAGAGAGAAAAAAAGGCATCAATAGACGATAAAAATCAAGATTGATAGATCGTTATAAGAAAATGGGGAGGGGGAGGTAAGTGAAAGAAGAGGGGGACAGGGGAAGACAACTTAGTTCAAGGGAAGACAATTTAGAGACGGGGGTTAATGTTCCCATAAACACAGTTTTTTTGTGTGTCTCCCTTTTACCTTTTTAAACTTAAGCGTTTCAGACATCTCGAAAGAAGAGAAAAAGGGAAACAAACAAATGAAAAAGTTTTCTAATTTGGTTGTTTACCAAGGTCGTAACTGTTGGGGGAGAGAACTCTGAAGTGGGAAATAGACAGAGCGCTGGAAAGGTGAGGACAGAACAAAATGTTACATTTCTCATCCCTCCCTCTGTTCATCTCTCTCTCTCTCTCTCGTCCCCCCCCCCTCTCTGAATTCTTCCTAATTTCTCTCCCTCTCTCTTTTTTCTCCCCCCCCCCCCATCCTTTCCAATTTCTTCCCCCCCTCCTTTCCTCATTGGCTACCTGTGGGCAGTGGAGACCAGCACGTCAAACCTGTGACGTGTCGACAAGCTATCGGTCTAACATGTCCACAGTTTGTGACGTCGCAAGTCAGCGTTTAGGCCTTCTGTAACGATTGGCCTCGATTTAGTCGGTTCAGTGCAAACATTTTGTTAGGGCTTTTAATGTACCCTATAGCCCAAAGAAAAACTTTTTAGTTTCGCATATACTCTTTTAAAATATTCAACAAAATTTGGTTGACAGGAAAAAGGGCTTGCTAATAAAACTACCAAAGAGTGGAGATGTGAGAAATGCCGAGGCATCACTTTGTTGTCAGTACCAAGCAAGATTTTCAGCAGAATCCTGCCTAACAGAAAAAGGGAGCATATGATGAACACCTAAGGGAAGAACAGGCCGGATTCAGAAAGGGAGATCTTGTGCTGACCAAATAGCAACACTCAGAAGAATTGTAGAACAATGTGTCGAATGGCAATCTCCTTTCTATGCAACATTTGTTGACTTTGAAAAAGCCCCCCTTAATAGTGTCGACAGAGAATCTATCTGGACAGTAATGAGACATTACGTGATCCCAAATAAAATAATAACAATAATTAAAAACCTTTATGATTGTTTCACCTGCCAAGTAACCCACTGTGGCAAGCTGTCAAATAATTTCCAGTCACAACAGGAGTCAAACAGGGATGTCTTCTTTCATCACTCCTGTTCCTTCTAGTATTGGATTGGGTCACAAAAGAAGCCTACTCTAACTCAGGGAAAGGAATCCAATAGACTCTCACCCAAAAGCTGAAAGATCTGGAATTCGCTGATGACATAGCCCTATTATCACACAGACTACAGGATATGCAAGAAAAGGTCACAGCTTTAAGCGAAGTAGGAAAAAGAGTAGGCCTCCAAATAAACCACCAAAACACAAAAGTACTTAGAGTACATACACTGGATTCTCAGACAATAGACCAAGTAGAAAATTTTATATACCTTGGGAGTGTAGTCAGTGTATCAGGAGCAACAGATGAAGACATTAAATGTCGTATAAATCTAGCGCGTCAGACATTTACACAGCTAAAACCAACCTGGAAATCTCCTCACATCTCAAACAAGACTAAACTAAGAATCTTTAACTCTAATGTCAAGGCTGTCCTACTGTATGGTTGTGAAACATGGAGAACAACTGAAGCAACAAAAAAAAAGTGCAGATCTTCATCAACAGATGCCTGAGAAATATCCTAAAAATACACTGGTACGACAAAGTAGAAAACACCAAACTGAGAGATGATCTTAGAGAGGAAGTCGAGATGGATTGGTCACACACTGAGAAAAGATACCAGCAACAGAGCTAGGCAGGCCCTAGAGTGGAACCCCCAGGGAACAAGACGCAGAGGAAGACCAAAAACAAACATGGCGATGCAGTGTACTAGAGGAAGCCGAGAGGACCGGAAAGAGCTGGGAAGACATTAAAAAAAAACAACTAGCAAGAGACCGTGGAGAGTGGCGTGTTTTTACTGAGGCCCTATGTTCCATGAGGAACTCAAAGAAAAGATGATGATGATGATATCGTTTTTTACCTGATTTAGACTGTGAGTGTGATAGGTCTTTTTTTTTCTTTTCTTTTTGAACATGTCAAGGTCGAGTCCTTAAGTGAAATAGTATAGCCTAGCTGGCTGGCATTTAAGCCCAGTGTGTCTCGTGAGTTACATTTTAAACTCTGCATCAACCCCCATAGAGCCGCCTCCATCCAAGAGAGTAGTCCTTGAGTTGGCTTTGAGTAGTCCTTGAGTTGGCCTAAGTAGGCGTTGAGTTGGACAGCGTTGAAGAGCTGTATTTTCCCCTCTTGTTAATTTTGATCTCGTGTGGATCAGATAAAACATGTTCATATATTTTTATCAACTATATGAAGAAGAACGTAAGGTGTAGTTCTGTATGTTCCTAATAGAAACCAACATCGTTTAAACAATCTTTATGAAACTTTGCACAAATGTCACTTTCATCATGTCGGAGGCCGTAGTACATTTTAGAACGCATCCCACCGCTATATCTGTTAGATACAGATAACTAGCTGGATATGACCCGCGGCCTGCGGGCCTTAGTTTTGATATTACTTATCTACTGATTTGATTTTAGATCTATTGAAAACATGGAGAATGATCCCTTCACATTTTTTAAAATTTTGCCACAAAAATAAACGTAGAGTGTGAAAATGGGTTTACCCGTTCAGCCGACATATTTATATGAAATATTAAAATGCCGTGAAAACGGGTTTACCCGATTTGTTAAAACGTGTTTTTTTAATAGAGATAAAATTATGTACTTTTTGTCTATTATAGAGCCCTCTGGTAGTGGTAGGGACATAAAACATACACTACGGTCTCCGCCATGATCTAAGGAACATTTATGCCAAGTTTTATCAAGATTGGTTAAACGGTTTTGATTTCTATCATACATACAATAGAAATAAGGGATGCGCCTTACTTTCTGCTGTATATATTAGATGAATAAACAGGACAAGTAACAGCTTAGAGCAGCACTGGGATACAAGGATATTAAGATAAGAAGGTGATTTAACATAGATAAGCTCCAAGAAGGACTCAAACCACAGACCCCCCAAACCGAACGTCAGAAGTTAAAACTGTTACCTGGTCGCTGCAAGGCGATGGGGATGATTTAGAGGTCCGTGGTTCGAGTCGTACGAGGGGCTTATCCATATTTTCACCACCTACTTCTCACAATAACTTTCTACCTTAGTACTACTGTTATACGTTATTGTGTCCTTGACACTTAAAGTGCTGAGCTTTTTTACTATGAGTATACAAAAGCATGGATTTACAATGATAGTGTTTAGAGGCTAAAGTACCACACGCGTCTAAAGGGTTAAATCATTTTCGTTTTATAACTAAAAGCTTCAAGCTTCATTTGTATTATAAAAAGTTGAAACGATTTACGATAAGAAGACTGTACTAAAATGAAACAATATAATAATATAACAATTTTTACAAAATCTACAACAAACACAGAACTGCTTTAGTGTCATAGCATTGCATGTTCTTTTTTAAAAACTTCATTACATGTATTTAAAAAAAAAAAAAAAAAAAAAGATTCGGCCATATTTTGTTGTCTGTCCATCATTGACGTTTAACCTAAAGATAGTGGGGGAGATAAGAAAAGGGAAAGAAAAAAAACCTGAAAGGCAGCTGCTGCGGGAAAGACAGCGACTGTAACTTGAAGAGATGAAACGCTAAATATGCTGCATAGGTGTTTCTATTAATTTGTGTGTTTATCTTGATTGTCTGTTGTCATAATCGGTGTGAAGGCATGTGATGCTTTATAATAAATATAATAATCTAGTTTTGGTCAAGGAACAATATATTTCACCAACGAACAGTACGTTAAGTCTCCCTATCAGACCTTGGGGGCAAATAGCTCATAAATTGTTTATTTCTTCGGCCAAGGTTTAAAGAGCAGGGCGTCATGTGGCCAGCACAACGACCAACCGCCTTTTCTGTCCCCCCACTTAATTCAGGTACTCCTTAAAAATCCAGAAATTCAAAATTCGAGATTCAAACCAAGGACCCCAGGTTAGGAAGCCAAGCGCTTAGCCACTCAGCCAACGCGCCATCGAAAGAACAGTACGTAACGAACATTAAACTCAACAAACTCAAGAACGTAGTTTCAGACCTAAACTACAGTATTAATTAAGTAATAATAATAATAACTATAATTAAGACCATCAAGGGAAATAGACACTTGAACGGACATTAAATATATGAAAAAAAAAGTTATCTTTTCTTTGTTTCAATTTCTTTCATGTCATGTGTCTTTCGTGTCCTGTGTCTTTCATGTCTTATCATGTGCTCAGTCACAGTTGACTAAATATATAGGATAAATATATCATCTGCTTTGACTCGCCGCACTTGGATCAATTCTCTTTTGTTGACTTGTGGGAAAGGGGGGGGGGGGTGTTGTGTGTCGATCAGGTTGGAATTGAGTCTGGACTGAAGTGTTATTCTATCTTGATCTAGGTTTACATTACTATATATTATTCTTTTTTTAAAAATGATCGACAACAGGTCTACTCTGAGATTCTAACTCGAGTTGCCTTGAAAAGTGGCCAAGTGGTTTAAGCCACATAGCCACACTTCCCACACAAATTAACTGACCATTTTTTTTACAGACTGAGTTATTGATTTGTTGATTGATAGATGGGCTGATTTATTTTTTCCATGACTCATTGATCGAATGACAACGTAAACAACCATACTGACACTAGATCTTTGAACCCACATATTATCTCTGTATCACAAACGCCCCTGATTGCTATACAAAATAGAAAACAGGGGTGCCCTACATCGAGAGAGAGAGAAAGAGATAAAGAAAAGATGTCAAAAGAAAGATTACAGACAAAATAGCATCCAACTTGGTTCACATCACGAAGTGCTGATAGCCTGGGCCCCTAGATACAAGGCACTGATAGCGAGGGCGCCCCCCCCCCCCCTTGCCCCACCATCCGCCGATGTGAAGTAA